>CM031605.1:9462369-9474869 GCA_018398815.1 Conus ventricosus | reverse complement strand
CACAACGTATTAGCATGTAGCATTGTGTGTACGGTGTTGCTGACACCACACATGTTCCCACACATTAGTCTGCGGCATCCTCTGAATGCAGGGTACTATTGATGCTAGAGAAGTATTCAAACCGTAACTCTGCGGAACCCTCGGTAGGACATTTGGGATGCTAGATTAATCTCCGCAATATTTTAGTCTCCAGCATCATCTGTAGAAAGTTGCTGATGCACGTTCACTCTACATTAGTCTGCACCATCCTCAGTGTGGTGTAATTGACGTCACAATCTAAATCACGTCACAGTCTGCTGCTCTTCTGTTCGGAAGATGAAGTTACCGCTGATGTTGGACTGTTGATAGGAAGATATGCAGTATTATGGTGTTTCTTACTTCTTAGAGAATAGGCTGCTATGGATTCTGGACTGTGTAGAGAATCGTCGACAATATCCTGCAGTCCGTTATATCGTCTGGACTAAGGGCAGATAAGTTCCTGCAGGAGATCGGGTTGATGGAGGCGAAAAGGGACCCAAGATCTCTCTCTGTCTCTCTCTGTCTCTCTGTCTCCTCTCTCTCTCTCTCTCTCCTCTCTCTCTCTCTCTCTCTCTCTCTCTCTCTGTTCTCCTCTCTCTGTCTCTCTCCTCTCTTCTCTCTCTCTCTCTCTCTCTCTCTCCCCTCTCTCTCACACACACCACACACACACACACACACCACACACACACACACACTACACACACACACTCACACACACACACACACACACACACACACACACACACACACACACACACTCACACACACACACACACACACCACACACACACACACACCACACACACACACACCCCACCTCTCTCTCTCCTCTCTCTCCTCTCATCTCTCTACTCTCTCTCCACGCCTCTCTCCCTCTCTTCGCTCTCTCTCTCCTTCTCTCTCTCTCTCTCTCTCTCTCTGCTCTCTGGGGCTTTTTGCAAACGGCTAGCAAAATCCACAACTGGAGGAAGAGGGTAGTGGGGGGGGGGGGGGGGGGGGGGGGGGGGGGGGGGGGGGGGGGGGGGGGGAGGGCGGAGTTCGGGAGAAAAAATAGGCAAGAAGAGAGGGGGGAAGCGGACAAAGATGCCCCCCATTCCCCATCCCTCCACCTCTTTCAGTCTTAATCCGTCCCCCGGGAAGGGGTCGGTGCTGACGATGGCGGACAGTGTGAGGGAAATGTACACATGGAATTAGCCCGCTACGAGACCTTTGGATGGAGCGGACGTGATTGATGTTCCCCTGTGGCTTCTCCCGCCACTGTTAGCCCCCGTCTGAAGCCTCGCTGGGACGGACCGGGGGCTCTATTGAATGCTTTCTCTGTTGGTCTGTCTGTCTGTCTGTCCGTCTCTCTCTCTCTCTCTCTCTCTCTCTCTCTCCTCTCTCTCTCTCTCTCTCTCTCTCTCACACACACACACACACACACACACACACACACACACACACACACACACACACACACACACACACACCTTAAGCTTTCTATGAATATCACTCTCTGAGTTTGTCTGTCTGTATATCTGTCTGTCGGTAGATCTGCCGGTTTGTTCGTGTCGAAGTCTGTGATCTGTTCGGCTCAGCGTCCATAGCGTAGTGTGGGTGTGGGTGTGGTGCTGCGTGTTGACATGTGCGATGGTGCGCTGTAGTATTTTGTTATTGTTGATTGTGGTGTGATGTGTGTGTGTGTGTGTGTGTGTGTGTGTGTGTGTGTGTGTGTGTGTGTGTGTGTGTTGTGTGTGTGTGTGTGTGTGTGTGTGTGCATGTGTGCGGGCGCGCGCGCATGCGTGTGAGTGTGTGCATGGTGTGTGTGTGTGTGTGTGTGTGTGTGTGTGTGTGTGTGTGTGTGTGTGTGTGTGTGTGTGTGTGTGTGTGTGTGTGTGTGTGTACGCAGTGCAGGTATGCATGCGCACACGCGCGCGCGTTAGCCTGCGCCTGCTGTGTGCGTGTACGTGAATAAACGTGATCCCCCTGCTCTCTCTCTCTCTTCTCTCTCTCTCTCTCTCTCTCTCCTCTCTCTCTCTCTCTCTCTCTCTTCCTCTCTCTCTCTCTCTCTCTCTGTGAATGTTGGACGTGTAAATAAACGTATTTACCCGCTAAGGGCGAGTCCTGTTTGGGGCAGAGAATTTCAAACTTCCCAATTTCCGTTCCTCGCCCCCCAACCGCCTGTTTGCCTACAAAACGATTTGATTGGCAGTTCATTGATGCTGCAAACATCGATTGGCAGGTTGTCGATGAAGTGAACAGCCTAGGGTTTACATTTCCTCTATACCGCACAGGGTTTGGCCACGTCCTTAAGAACGCTGTACCGCCTGTAGGATCATATATGTGCCTAGGATAGAGAGTTGACAAACCACGCCAGCGATAGGAAGCGCAGAAATGTGTATTACCGGCCGTGAAATAAGAGGATGTTTGTCGCTCGTTGCGGTTGTCTGTGCGTTCTAGGAAGCTTCATTCGACTGTTGGTGTTGTCGTTGTTGTCGTTGTTGTTTTCAGTGTTTGCTTCGCTTCACACGACTTCACGCCTCGCTTTGTTTCCTTTTCTTCCTACCGCCACCTTCCTCGGCGTCTTTCCGCACCTTCTAAAACAACAACAACAATTACAACAAGAATAACAACAATGACTACAACAACAACAACAACTACAACAACAGCAGCAGCAACAACAACAACAGCAGCAATTACAACAACAACAATTACTGCAACAACAGCAACAAAAACAACAATGACAACAACAATTGCAACAACAATTACAACAATTACAACAACAACAACAACAACAACAACAACAACAACAACAACAACATCGAACACTGCTGATTTGGGATGTTTTCACTGATAAGACAAACTTCGCCCCAACATGGCTGACTCGATAGAAAGTTGCTTGAGCCTATTGGCCGGAGAGGCCGTGAACTGTCAGAGCTTCACCACATCCGCGGGACGGGGGGCAAAGCCTAACCCCCCCCTTCAGCCGCTGTGAACCTTCCCCCAAACCGAACGGTACCCGTTTATGCGGGGTTTTTGGACGAGAATGATTTAAAAGGGCGAGATAACCCGTGTCCATGAGGGGTTTCGAAATCCCGATCACCCACCCTCCTCAGCCAAACTTTTAACCATTTGGGGGCAGGGCCCCATTTTCCCCCCTTCCCCCCAAAACTCCCACCCCCCCCCCCCAGCCCTCACACTGACTTTGGCGCTTTAACAGGATAACGGAGAAAAATTTTTTATTTGCCCAAAAAGGGGGAAAATTCATTTTCAAACAGCAAAAAAAACCCAAATATACCGGGACAAAAAACCCCAAAAAACCCACAAAAAGGGAAAAAAAGGGGGGTTTAGTGGTAGTATCCCCGAAAATGATACCTACAAAAAACCGAAAAGCCCCCCACGAAATGGAAGTGAATAAAAGAATTTTGGAAATCACTCCCTTTTAAAATAAACGAATGAATAAAGTGACGAATGAATAAATAGATAAAAAAGGAAAATAAAACGGTTTTTAAAAATTTGGGGAAGTGGGAAAAAAAAGTTTTGGGAAATCGGGGGCCCTCTACGATTCCTCAACAACACGGATTGTCGGGTCTGTGAGTACTGACTCCTCATCACACGGGTTTGGTCAGGGCTGTAAGAAACTATTTGATCCCCCACCCACAGGGATTGTCAGGGCTGTGATTACTGTTCCCTCATCCACCCCAGGATTGTCAGGGTGGACTACTGACCCCCCCTCACCCACACGGGAAATTGTCAGGGGGGTAAACAACTAAAATTTCCTCCCCAAACAGGATTGCAGGGCTGGATTTTCTGTTTCCTTCATCCACACGGTTTTCGGGGCTGTGACTACTGATTCCTCATCCACACAGGATTGCAGGGCTGTGCCCTTACTGCCCCTCATCCACACAGGTTGTAAAGGGCTGTGATACCTGACTCCTACCCCACACAGGTTTTGTCGGGGGGCTGTGAGTACTGACTCCCCCACCCCCAAAAGGATTGTCGGGCGGGTGGGGTACTTTTTGACCCTCATCCCCCAGGGGATTGCCCGGGCTGTAAAGTACCACTGTTTCCCTTCCACACTGGTTTGGTCAGGGCTGTGAGTACTGACCCCCCTCACCCCAAAAGGGGGGATTGTCAGGGCTGTACCAAAAAATTTAAAAAAAGGCGAAAAAAAGTCCGAAAAAAACCAACCGGAAAAAATGGACACCCTAAAGTCGGGTTTGTGGGTGGTAGGCTTTTTATTACCTAGTCACCAAAATTCCCGGAAAACAACAAGATTCCATGGCCCCTTTGTTTCGGGGAAAGGGCTTGCGGGGGCGGCACAAAACCAATAAAGTTGAAATATTTTGTTTTTTTTAAAAATTTCCCCCACTTTTTGCACAACCCAACCACGCACGCAAAATAACCTTGCGGGCGCCATGATTTTTATCAAACAAAAAACGTGAGCCTAAATTGGGCAGGGAAAAGGTCAGCCCCCACGCCCCTTTTGGACGGGAAAATATTTTAAAACCTTTTAAACTTCAAAAAAATTGGCATACTTGAAACACTCCCCGTTTGGGCCCCCCGCGCGCGAACGCACCCCCGCCTTACCCCAAAACACACGCAGGGCACGCACACACGCACGAACGCAGAAACGTACAAAAGCACACATACACTTCCCACAAAACCCTCTTTTCCCCTCTCTCTCTCTCTCCCCACTCACTCACTCCTCTCATTTCCACACAAAATATAAATATTTCCGAGGGGGAAAATAAACGACGGGTAACATCACTTAAATGAACACACTAAATCCTTGTTGAAATCAAAAATAAAATTAAATGAAAAATTTTAAAAATCACGAACGACCGAGCGTACCAAATACAGGAACATTCAAAAAATTTTTTTCTTCTGGATCTGAACGGGGGTTTAAAAAAGAAAACCATGGGAAAATCCATTTTCAAGAAAATATCCCCCACAGGGGAAGCCTTATTGTAAAGTAGGGCATACTAATGTATAAAAAGGGATAATAAATACAAAAATTTGAAAAAATAAATGGATAAAAAAAAAACAAAAAATGAATACTAAATGGATAAAAAAAAAAAAAAAATGTTTTAAAATTTTTTTAAACAAAGAAATAAATGAAAATGAATAAATAAATAAAAAAATAAAAAAAAGGGGGGCAGAGAAGTGGGGCGAGGAAGGGGGGGAAAGAAAGAAACTGAGACTTGGAAGGGGATGGGGGGGGAAATGGGGATGGGGGGGGGGGGTGGGGGGTTTGGGGGGTTGGGGGGGGGTTTTTCCGTGTAAAAGGGGGTGATAAAATTTGGGGGGGGGGGGGGGGGGGGGTTGGGGGGGGGGGGGGGGGGGGGGGGGGGGAAAGTACCCTGCCTTGTGGGTTGGAGTGGTTTGAAAAGCAGAAAAATGGGGTTTTGCTGGTGTGACAAATTGGAAAGCTTTTAAAACCCTTTAAAAGAGAAAAAAAAAAACAGAAATGCGTAAATTTTTTGCTAGGAAAAAGACAGGCGAAGGGGCCCCCAATGACGGGAAAGACAGCGGGCAAAAGTTAAAGAAAAAAAGGGAAAAAGAAGAAGAAAAGGGAAAAAAGAAAATACGGGGGGAAAAAAGAAAGGGAAGAAAAAACGACGCCAAAATTAGAGAAAAAGGAAAAAAAAAAAGCGAAAAACAGAAAGAGGGCAGAATCCCCCGTGAATGACAGTGAATTACAGGACAAAACAACCTGCAGAGTATGAAGAAGAAAAAAGAAGAAGGGAAAAAGAAGAAGAAGAAGGAGGGGGAGGAGAAAAGAAGAAGAAGAAAGAAAAGAAAAAGAAGAAGAAGAAGAAGGAAAGGGGGAGGAGGGGGAGGGGGAGGGGGAGGGGGGGGGGAAGGAAGGGGGGGGGGGAAAGGGGGAGGAGGGGAGGGGAAGAAAAAGAAGAAGAAGGGAAAAAGAGAAGAAGAAGAAGAAGAAAGGGGGGAGAAGAAGGAAGGGGGGGGAGGAGGAGGAAGGGAAAAAGGGGGAGGGGGAAGAGGGGGGAGGGGAAGCAAAAAAAGAAGCAAAAGGAGGGGGGGGAAGGGGGGGAGGAGGGGAGGAAGGAAAAAAGGAGGAAAGAAGAAGAAGAAGAAAAAAGGAAGGGGAAAAAAGAAGAGAAAAGGGGAGGAGGGAAAGGGGGGAGGGAGGAGGAGGGGGAGGAGGAGGAGGAGGGGAAGAAAAGAAGAAGAAAAGAAGAAAAAGAAGAAAAACAACAACAAAAACAACAACAAAAAACAACAACAACAACAGCTTTAATTTAACGACGACGCGGAAAAACAACAACAAAAACCAACACAACAAAAACAACCAACGCATAACAGCAACAACAACAGCAACGACAACGAAAAAGAGACTTTTCTTTTTTCTTGTTTTTCCCCTTCCTCTTTGGGCCGTTTTGGCTTCGTTCCCCCATCCCCCCCCCCGTTCCCCCCCTTTCCCCCCCCCCCTTTCCCCTCTTCCCCTTTTTTACTCCCCATACCTCCTTGCCCTCCCCCCTTCCCCCCTTCCCCCCCTTCCTTTTCCCTTTCCCCCCCACCCCCCCCCTCTCTCCCCTCCCCTTCTCCTCCACCCTCCCTTCCATTCAAATGTCTGTCTCTCTCTGTTTGGGCGTTTTGTCTTTTGTTTTTGTCGGGGGCTCTCTTTTCTCGGGCTCCCTGTCTGCTCTGTCCCCTTTTTCTCTGCTCTCGGGTTTTCCCCCCTGGTTTTTCGGGCTGTCTCTCTCTCTTCTTCTCTCTCCCCCTCTCTTTCCCCCTCTCTCTTCTCCTCTCTCTCCCCCCCTTTTCTCCTTTTTTTTTTTCCATCCATCCAGATCGAAATTTCGGGTTTTACACTGGCTTTGGGCCCCTTTTTGTAGTCGGTAGGATGGGGGTTTTATGAATCAGCGGACGTCCTGAAAGGCTAGATGGCCGTTCTACAAAAAATTTACTTTCCCCCCCCCCCCCCCCCCCCCCTCCCCCAACCCTCCGGGGGCCCCAAACACTTTTCAGCCCCGGCCACCCCTCCCCCCAAACCCCCCCCCCACCCCCCCCCCCCGCCCAGTCCCCCGGGTACCCCCCCCCCCCCCCCCCCTCTTTTCTCCTCCTCCCCTTTCCCCAGCCATTTCGTCTCCCGGTTTTTTGTTCCCACTTTTAGCCCCCCCCCCCCCCCCTCACCCCTGTTTTTCTGCCACAAAGGGGGTGATTGGCATTTTTTTCAGGGGGCTGTGGCAGCCCCCCTGCCGGAAGGATCGTGTCTTCAGCAGTGAGTGGAATTGCACTGGAAAAGTTTTCCCGTCATGTTTGATTTTCTGGAAGGATCTAACTTGGGGCAGAGTGTGAGAGGTGGAAAAAGGGCTTTCCCCGAACCTGGGCACTGAGGGGCCTGGATTTTTTGTGTATTGATACAGGTTTTTATTTTATTTATTTATATATATTTATAATATATATAATAAAAAAGATATTTTTTTATAATATATTTTATAAGGGTGTGGGGCTTTTGTGTGTGTGTGTTTTGTGGGGTCACCCGGATTAACCCAAAAAAACCAGTGAAATTTGGGTTTTAAAAAGGCGCGTCGGGTTTAAAAGGAACCAGATATAAAAAAAGTAAATTTTTTAAAGTCGAAGACAATTCGTTTTTAATTTGGGTGTATTTGGAAGTATGTTTTAAAGTATATAAGAAAAAAGGGAAAAAACCAAGTTTCCCCAAAAAATCGGTATAAGACCAAAGGGGGTTTTATGTGAGTGAGTTTCCCTCCCTATTGGAGGATGTTATCCCCCCCGGGAGACTTTAAGCTTTTGGGGAAGGTCATTTTTTAGAAGCATTTATTTAATTTTTTTTCCCCCTTCACCCACCAAACCCCATCCCGTTAGTTAGGGAGATTTTTTACCACTGCAGATATGAATGTTTAAACTCCCCCCATTTTTTCAATCTAAGACATAAGAGCAAGGGTTTTTTTTTATAATTCAATATTTCTTTCGGTCATTGCTACACCAAAGGGTCTGTAAATTGCTTTGGGAAAGGTGCTCGGTACTTATCCCTTTGGGAAATTTTTTAGGGTTTTTTGTATTTTGTCCCCTTTCGGAAATTTATTCCAAGAACTGGCCCCCAGCACTTGTGGGTTAAGAGGAAATTTTTTTTTTTTTTTCTACCCTTTTTTTCAAAAAATGTAGCTTGTTTTTTTCTCTTCATGATTTTCTTTTGCTTTTTTTGGTGGACCTTTGGTTGGTTTTTGAAAATCCCAAAAAAACAACTACGGTTTTTGCACACCAGCCTTTTCTGGGATTGCATTCTTTTAAAAAATGAAAAGGGCAGATGAGTCAAATTACCACTTTTTGCGGGCCCCGGGGGAAACCCCCCCAAGTTTCGAAATTCGGTATATGAACCCGGGGTTATATGTGAGTGGGGTTTCCCTCCCTATTGGAGGATGTCTCCCCCCCCGGGGGACTATAAGCTTGCTGAAAGGGTCATTTTGGGAAGCATTTAATTTTTTTTTTTTTTTTTTTCCCCCCCTTCACCCACCCCAAGCAAATGGTAAAATTGGCAGAATCATCTACCCGGGGAAAATGAATGTTTCTCCCCCCATTTCTTCAACCTAAAAACATAAGAGAAGTTTTTTTTATAATTTATATATATATGGGTTTTTTGTCGTGTTGTTTGGGGGCCAAAAGTGCATTGCGAAATAAAGCGTGTGAAACTGGGGGGGAAGGGCTTGGGGTGGGGAAAACCTTGAATAGAACAAAAGCCAAATAAAAAACAAAAAAGAAAGGGCCTGAACCCAAAAATGAAAAAGAAAAAAGAAGAAAGAATGAAAGACCTGTAAAGGGGTATAAAGAACAAAATGAAACCCAAAAAAAAGACAGCGGTTTTGGACATGGGAAAAAATAGGGGAATTTATACGGTTTTTTTTTGTTTGTTTGTCTGGTAGTTGGCAATCTGCCCCTCTAACCCCCCTTTTTTTTTTTTGTTATTTTTTTTGGCAGGGCTTTTCTCTCCTCCTCCTCTCTCCCTCCCTCCCTCACTCTGTCAGTCTGTCCCTCTCTCCCTCCCTCTCTTCTCTCTCCCTCTGCCTCTCTTTCTCTCTCTCTCTCTCTCTCTGTAGTCCCCCTTTTTCCATTCAAATCGATTGTTGTTCGTGCTGGCTTGTCCTTTCTTCTAATCTGTAGAATTGAGTATTGATGAATCAGCGTGTGTCCTGAATGGCTGCGATGTCCTGTTCCACAAACAGTTTACTTCCTCCCCCTCCCCCCCCCCCCCCCCCCCCCCCCCCCCCCCCTTACCTCCCGACCTGAACGTCTCCCCATCTCCCCCCCCCCCCCCCCCCCCACGCCGATGTCCCTCTCCCTCCTCTTCCTCGGACATGGCGTCTCCTGGTTTTCTGTTCCCATTCTAACCCCATCCTCCACCCCCACCCCCACCTCTCCCCCATCGCGTTTGTCTGCCACAGGATGTGATTGGCAGTTAATCATGTCTGTAGACAGCCCGCTGCTCTGGGAGATCTTGTCTTCAGCAGTGAGTGGACAGAGCACTGGACAGTTCCTGTCATGTACAGATCTCTGGATGGATCTTGTCTTCAACAGTGAGTGGACAGAGCACTGGACAGTTCCTGTCATGTACAGATCTCTGGATGGATCTGTCCGGGTCAGAGTGCTGTTAGTGCTGTGAAAAAGGATATTCCTGAACACGCAGCCAGGGTGGCTTAACTGTGCAGATAGATAGAGAAAGATAGATAGATATATTGACAGATAGATAGATTGATTAATAGATAGATAGAGAGATAGAGAGAGAGAAAGATAGATAGATAGATAGATTGGCAGACAGACTGATTAACAGAGAGAGAGAGAGAGAGAGAGAGAGAGAGAGAAGAGAGAGAGAGAGAGAGGAGACTGACAGATAGACAGATAGAGAGACAGAGGGATGGAGACAGAGAGATAGGGATACATCTGTGTGTGTGTGTGTGTGTGTGTGTGTGTGTGTGTGTGTGTGTGTGTGTGTGTGTGTGTGTGTGTGTGTGTGTGTGTGTGTGTGTGTGCACGCGCGTGCGTGTGGGAGCGTGTGTGTGTGTGTGTGTGTGTGTGTGTGTGTGTGTGTGTGTGTGTGTGTGTGTGTGTGTGTGTGTGTGTGTGTGTGTGTGCGTGCGTGCGTGCGTGCGTGTTTGAAAGTGAACATTGCGAAATAGAGATCGTAAAACCGGGTGATGGTCGGAGCGTGTGTTGCTCTCAGATCCAGAAGACCGTCTTGTAAAAGAAGGCGGAAGGATGCATAGCCCGAAACGAAAGAGACGTAAGAAGAAAATAAAACAGAAAAAAAATCAAGAAAGACATAAAAAAAGGAAATAACGAGCAAAAGATGACAGAAATAAGGGAAGAATGTGGAAGAAAAAAAAAAGAATTGCCAAGGAATTTGTGTTTGTTGGTCTGCCAGTCTGGCAATCTGCTGCCGTCTACCTTTTTTATATGGTTGTCCACCCCCCCCCCCTCTCTCTCCTCTCTCTCTCTCTCTCTCTCTCTCTCTCTCTCTCTCTCTCTCTCTCCTCTCTCTCTCTCTCTCTCTCTCTCTTCTGCGTATTGAAATACGTTTGCAGCTGTCTGTGGAATGTGTGGAAAAACACAAATTATTGTTGTTGTTGATGTCATTGTTATGATCAGTAGTAGTAGTAGTAGTAGTAGTAGTAGTAGTAGTAGTAGTAGTAGTAGTAGTAGTGTAGTGTGTATGTAAGTATTTATGTATGTACGTACGTACGTATGTATGTATGAAAGTATGTATATATGTATATACATGTATGTATGTATGTATGTATGTATGTATGTATGTATGTATGTATGTATGTATGTATGTGTGTGTGTTTGTGTAGTTAATACACACATACAAATGGTTAGGTTTGCTGCTCTCACTATTTCGTTTGTTCGTTTGTCATCTTCCCAACCCGTTAAGATGTGAAAGGTTGAAAGTGAAGGTCAGGCAGTTGCATGTGATGACCTTCAGCTGCTTGTCGTTCCTACGCTGTTTGTGGGAAAGGGGCGGGAAAAGGGGTGAGGGGGTGAGGAGGAGGGGGGGGGGGATGTAGCTTTGTGCTATTTCTGGAAAGCCCAGTCGCCCTTTCCGGGTTGAATGACACTTCTCCACAACCAACTCCCCCCCCCCCCCCCCCCCCCCCCCCCCTCCCCCCCGCCCTCCCCTTACCCGTCAACAGCCTCACCTTGGCTTGTCCGACCGCAGCCCCACAGCACACAGGCAGCCCACAGGGTGGAGCCCATGTTAGACGTCACGAGGAAACCCACCAGGGGAGACGCTGCACTACTCCCGAATCACTTCGGTGGTGTTCAGTGGTGCGCTGTTCTGATGATCCGACATAGGCAGGATCGGCCAGGACAGCACGTGTTAAGCCCCAACTGACGCGACAATCATTCCACCATCGGGGAGCCGCGATGCCAGTCCCGGGCAACCACAACACGACTCACTGAGGGCGACGTAGATGTGGAGAGAAAAGCAACGCTGGGTCGTCACCATGAGGGTGGGGCAGAACGGCCACAGAACTGGAGGGGTGTTTTGTTGTTGTTGTTTTTTTTTTTTTTTCATAATGAGGATGAGGATGAGATGGGATGGAGAAGATGATGATTATTGTTGGGGGTTCCATTCCAGTGTCAGACGATGACAGGTGGCTCTGTGCTTCCTTTCATAATAATGTACACGAGTGTGGATTGTAAAGCGCTTAAAGCTTTGGGCTCTAACCGAGGACGGGGCTATATATGTATTCGTAAAAGATGATAATGATAATATAATAGTAGTGATATATCCCGGTGCCTTTTGTAGTATTAAGAAATTAATAAATGAGAGCAGCTTAAAAAAATGTCTCTTCGGTTACCCCAATGAATTCTGCAGTATTGACAATGAAGTAACCGGAGGCTTCTTTTTAAAACTACCTCTCGTTATTCTTTTAAAGGGGGTACCTGGAAAGGTTCTACATCCGTCTTCTATGCAACAAGGTTTCTACATCCGTCTTCTATGCAACTAAGGTTCTACATCCGTCTTCTATGCAACTAAGGTTCTACATCCGTCTTCTATGCAACTTCTGACTAACAACAAAATCTAGTTCTAAACAGACATGAACGAAGTGGCGATGCTTTTTTGAATGCTTGCAAGAGCTGCAATAAAGCAAGATTGCAGATTCTCCATTTCCGGATATTATATCAAAACAAGGTTGATTTGGGTAAACCAACAACAAAAAGAATGGTCGCTGAGCAAGGGGAATAAAATTGCTTTCACATAGAAAGATATTTAAAGTGTTAAAACCTTACCATTATCAAATTAAACAAACTGAAGGGGGGTGGAGGGTGGAATAAATGCAAACGGGGGGGGGGGGGGGGGGGGGGGGGGGGGGGGGGGGGGGGAAGAGGAAAGGGGGGGGGGGGAAGAGGGAGGGGGGAGGAATGGGGATGGGATGAGAAAGGGAACATGTGAAAGGTATAGGGAGCGGAATATCCGTATTTTTTTGGTTTTGTTTTTGTTTTTTTTTTGT
>CM031605.1:9452369-9454869 GCA_018398815.1 Conus ventricosus | reverse complement strand
GCAGTCCAGCTGACCCAGGAAAAGTCCCTCAGCCCAGCAGTCCTGAGTGAGCACGAGGTTCAGCAACAACTCGTCCAAATCCTGCGTATCTCCAAGACTGTGTCGTGTGACCTAATGGACAGACTACTTCCACTGCAACGGAAGATTCGAGAAAATTGAAAGCAACACATGCACAGCCCATGAAAAAAAAGTCCACATTTGCATTTCGTTCTGTGGCACGTCTCGGCACTTATATTGCCGTCGCAATCTAAATGCATTGCATGTTTATTCCATCGCCTTTTTCCCAACGTGGCATTTCATCCATTGCTTTTACTATTGGAAATATGCTGGCGAGATGCATGCATTCACAATTTCTTTTATTGACTTCTCATTTGGATTCATGAAGTTTACATGCTGAGCAGTTCAACAATAGTTTTGCAAGTTCAAAAGTCTCAAGAGTAGTGACATTTCAATGCCGGTACATTTTCATTTCCACATAGGAGAAGGATGATATGTGCATGCCCTTATCCACGTTATTCGTTTATTTGCGTAAAAAATGATATTTTGCATTATTACTAGCATCCCTTTGGTACGATAACTCTGAATTCATTTACATTACAATCAAATGTACCAATAATTCCCGGAGCCGTCAGTTCTCAAAGTCTGTTGTTTATGTACAAGTAGACATTTCAACTGGAACATTCACGTGTTCACAGCATAAGGAAAATCTGAACTTCGATGAAAAGATGTTTGTATAACCATGGCCATCAGCGACAGTTTGGTGCCAAGACATGGCGGAGGTGAGTGCCGCGTTCTTGTGCTCGTGCGGCTTGGCTTAATCAGTCTTCTTGCGTCATAGACCTATACAGATTTCTTTCCTTGAGTGCAATAAAGGCACTCATATTATGGATGAATTCTTTACGGAGGCATTTGTCGAGACAAAACTGGGCAACACTCTTTATGTCAGACAATGCCATGGGGGTGCATGAAAATGTTACACATATGAAACCAACGCCTGTCGCAATACGCTTTTCACAAGAAATTCTGATACCTAATGCTATGGTAAACTTCACACTGGTTGCATGAGAAACACGCCTAGAGTATTATTCAGAATGTTAATCATTACTCGTTCTTCATTTTCGTTGTCCTGAGTGTTGTTTATCTTGCCTGAAGAGGACCTAAGAGGGGTCGAAACGCGTTGTGTTTTGACTTGTGATTCGTTTGTCCACGTTGTTCGGTGGAGTCATTATAATTACTTTAAAAATTTTCCTCCGTGTGCAGTGGCCTCACTTTGCAAGGTAACGTTGTCCAAACAGCAACAGCAGCAGAAACAATCAAACGTCAACGGTGGTAATAACCAAACAACTGTAAAAACAACAAGTACTCAGTTTCAAATATGTTGGAATGTTCAGAAAAGAAGTTTTCAAAATACTCTTCAGCAGGCGAAAAATATACAGCTATGGACTAAAGCGATGGTAACTGAGAATTTTTGGTGTCAAGATCTGCTACCATTTCTTATGTTAGTTGTTCCATAATATACAGATCAAAACAACGCTTTTAAATTACACTCTTTGTAATTATATCGGATGATATGATTAAGAAAACGTTTATTTTTAGTCGTGAGCATTGATTAGTATTGCATGTAACAGACTTGAGTTTTGTAACGAAACTATAGATATTTCTATCGTGTTCTTTTTTAAAAAAAAAAAAGAAGAAGAAAAGGCGGCCACTCGATGGCACAACACAACTCCCCAGCGAGTGAGTCTTTGGGGAAACAGCAATGGGGTGATGAAAGTGGTCGTGCCTTCAGATCGCTGCTGACAGTTGTCAGGACTGACTTATCTCTTGCCGTCCCATTGATTTTCTTCTCTCTCTCTCTCTCTCTCTCTCTCTCTCTCTCTCTCTCCTCTCTCTCTCTCTCTCTCTCTCTGACCCAGTCCCCCCCCCCCCCCCCCCTAGGGAGGCTTGTTGTTGTTGCTCTGTTACTTCTTGACAGCCTATGGCTCTACTGTCGTCCTGTCTCGGGGAATTACGTTGAGTCGATGAAAGTCTGACTCTTTCTCGCGAATATCTAACGACTCTGTGGGCATATTCACTATGGTCGTATTCACTTAGGGCATATTCACCACGGACGTATTCACTGTTTGGAATATCAACTGTGGACGTATTCACTGTGGGCATGTTCACCGTGGTCGTATTCACTGTAAACGTATTCGCTATGGGCGTATTCACTGCGGAACTATTCACTTTGTACCGAGCCATTGTTGGGATATTCACTATGGACGTAGTCACTGTGGAAATATTCACTGTGGACGGAATCATTGTTGGAATATTCACTATGGACGTATCCACCGTGGACATATTATTTACTATGGACGCAGTCACTATTGCCATATTCACCCAAGACGTATTCACTGTTGGCACAATCACCACACACGTGTTCACTATTGGCATATTCACTGTAACATATTCACTGTAGGCATAATCACTGTTGGCATGAACAATTATTCACTGTGGACGG
>CM031605.1:9442369-9447369 GCA_018398815.1 Conus ventricosus | reverse complement strand
TGCATTTCGTACTGGGCACGAAAGAAGACCTCCCTGGCTCCTAGTTTTGGTCATTTCTGAGACAGAGCCTGCAGAAATGCTATAAGCTAGCAGACCCGACGTTTAGCTTCTGATCGCCAAACTGTGTGTGTGTGTGTGTGTGTGTGTGTGTACGTGCATGTATGTGCGCATGCGTGCGTGTGTATGTGCGTGCGTGCATTTGTGTGTGTGTGTGTGTGTGTGTGTGTGTGTGTGTGTAAACACTACAATAATGAATGATGGACGACAAGTTCCGACACTGACAAGGAAACACTCCAAACATCTCATAAGTGCACCCCCACCCTCCAACCCTCAACCCTCTTCTGTCCTGCCTCGCCCCCCCCCCCCCCCCACCCGCCTTCGTTAAAACCACCCCCTCCCTCCCTCACCCTCTCCCCTCTATTTCCACTCCTCCCTGTTTATCCTGTCTGAGCCAGGCTTTGGTATTGCTCTCCATCTTGACTCTCGACCCCAGCCTGTCTGGCCAGTTGGTAGCGGTCTGTCCGCACGCCTCCATCCGTCGCTGTACTGTGCTCACTGTCTGTCCCCACGCCTCCATCTGTCGCTGTACTGTGTTCACTGTGTGTCCCCACGCCTCCATCTGTCGCTGTACTGTGCTCACTGTCTGTCCCCACGCCTCCATCTGTCGCTGTACTGTGTTCACAGTCTGTCCCCACGTCTCCATCTGTCGCTGTACTGTGTTCATTGTCTGTCCCCACGCCTCCATCTGTCGCTGTACTGTGTTCACTGTCTGTCCCCACGCCTCCATCTGTCGCTGTACTGTGATCATTGTCTGCCCCACGCGTCCATCTGTCGCTGTACTGTGCTCACTGTCTGTCCCCACGCCTCCATCTGTCGCTGTACTGTGTTCACTGTCTGTCCCCACGCCTCCATCTGTCGCTGTACTGTGCTCACTGCCTGCCCCCACGCCTCCATCTGTCGCTGTACTGTGCTCACTGCCTGTCCCCACGCCTCCATCTGTCGCTGTACTGTGTTCACTGTCTGTCTCCACGCCTCCATCTGTCGCTGTACTGTGCTCACTGTCTGTCCCCACGCCTCCATCTGTCGCTGTACTGTGCTCACTGCCTGTCCCCACGCCTCCATCTGTCGCTGTACTGTGCTCACTGTCTGTCTCCACGCCTCCATCTGTCACTGTACTGTGCTCACTGTCTGTCCGCACGCCTCCATCTGTCGCTGTACTGTGCTCACTGTCTGTCCCCACGCCTCCATCTGTCGCTGTACTGTGCTCACTGTCTGTCCGCACGCCTCCATCTGTCGCTGTACTGTGCTCACTGTCTGTCCCCACGCCTCCATCTGTCGCTGTACTGTGCTCACTGTCTGTCCCCACGCCTCCATCTGTCGCTGTACTGTGTTCACTGCCTGTCCCCACGCCTCCATCTGTCGCTGTACTGTGTTCACTGTCTGTCCCCACGCCTCCATCTGTCGCTGTACTGTGCTCACTGTCTGTCCCCAGGCCTCCATCTGTCGCTGTTACTGTGTTCACTGTCTGTCCCCACGCCTCCATCTGTCGCTGTAATGTGCTCACTGTCTGTCCCCACGCCTCCATCTGTCGCTGTACTGTGTTCACTGTCGGTCCCCGCCCCTCCATCTGTCGCTGTACTGTGTTCACTGTCTGTCCTCAAGCCTCCATCTGTCGCTGTACTGTGTTCACTGTCGGTCCCCGCCCCTCCATCTGTCGATGTACTGTCTCACTGTCTGTCCCCACGCCTCCATCTGTCGCTGTACTGTGCTCACTGTCTGTCCCCACGCCTCCATCTGTCGCTGTACTGTGTTCACTGTCTGTCCCCACGCCTCCATCTGTCGCTGTCCCCACGCCTCCATCTGTCGCTGTACTGTGCTCACTGTCTGTCTGCTACGTCTCTCTCTCTTTCTATAGGACTGTCTCTCTTTCTATAGGACTGTCTCTCTTTCTATAGGACTGTCTCCCTATGCCTGTCTGCGTCCCTGTCTGCGTCCCTGTCTGTCTGTCTGTGTCCCTCTCTGTGCCTGTCTGTGTCCCTGTCTCTCTGTCTGTCTGTGTCCCTGTCTGTGGCTGTCTGCGTCCCTGTCTGTCTGTCTGTGTCCCTCTCTGTGCCTGTCTGTGTCCCTGTCTCTCTGTCTGTCTGTGTCCCTCTCTGTGCCTGTCTGTGTCCCTGTCTCTCTGTCTGTCTGTGTCCCTGTCTGTGGCTGTCTGCGTCCCTGTCTGTCTGTCTGTGTCCCTCTCTGTGCCTGTCTGTGTCCCTGTCTCTCTGTCTGTCTGTGTCCCTCTCTGTGCCTGTCTGTGTCCCTGTCTCCCTGTCTGTCTGTGTCCCTCTCTGTGCCTGTCTGTGTCCCTGTCTCCCTGTCTGTCTGTGTCCCTCTCTGTGCCTGTCTGTGTCCCTGTCTCCCTGTCTGTCTGTGTCCTCTCTGTGCCTGTCTGTGTCCCTGTCTGTCTGTGTCCCTCTCTGTGGCTGTCTGTGTCCCTGTCTCCCTGTCTGTCTGTGTCCCTGTCTGTGTCCCTGTCTGTGTCCCTGTCTTTGTCCCTGTCTGTCTGTGTCCCTGTCTCCCTGTCTGTCTGTGTCCCTGTCTGTGTCCCTGTCTGTCTGTCTCTCTCTCTATGCCTGTCTGTGCCCCTGTCTCCCTGTCTGTCTGTGTCCCTGTCTGTGTCCCTGTCTGTCTGTGTCCCTCTCTGTGCCTGTCTGTGCCCCTGTCTCCCTGTCTGTCTGTGTCCCTGTCTGTGTCCCTGTCTGTCTGTCTCTCTGTGCCCTGTATGTGCCTCTGTCTCCCTGTCTGTCTGTGTCCCTGTCTGTCTCCTGTCTGTCTGTGTCCCTCTCTGTACCTGTCTGTCTCCCTTCTTTCCCTGTCTGTCTGCGTCCCTGTCTGTCTCATTGTCTGTCTGTGTCCCTCTCTGTGCCTGTCTGTCTCACTGTCTGTCTGTGTCCCTGTCTGTGTCCCTGTATGTCTGTGTCCCTCTCTGTGAATGTCTGTGCCCCTGTCTCCCTGTCTGTCTGTGTCCCTGTCTGTGTCCCTGTCTGTCTGTCTGTGTCCCTCTCTGTGCCTGTCTGTGGCCCTGTCTCCCTGTCTGTCTGTGTCCCTGTCTGTCTCCCTGTCTGTCTCCCTGTCTGTCTGCGTCCCTGTCTGTGCCCCTGTCTCCCTGTCTGTCTGTGTCTGTCTGTGTCCCTGTCTGTGTCCCTCTCTGTGCCTGTCTGTGGCCCTGTCTCCCTGTCTGTCTGTGTCCCTGTCTGTGTCCCTGTCTGTCTCCCTGTCTGTCTGTGTCCCTGTCTGTGTCCCTGTCTGTCTCCCTGTCTGTCTGTGTCCCTGTCTGTGCCCCTGTCTCCCTGTCTGTCTGTGTCCCTATCTGTCTCCCTGTCGGTCTGTTTCCTTGTCTGTCTATGTCCCTGTCTGTGTCCCTGTCTGTCTCCGTGTCTGTCTGTGTCCCTGACTGTGTCCCAGTCTGTGTCCCTGTCTGTGTCCTTGTCTGTCTGTGTCCCTGTCTGTGTCCCTGTCTGTCTCCCTGTCTGTCTGTGTCCCTGTCTGTGTCCATGTCTGTATGTCTGTCTGTGCCTGTCTGTGCCCCTGTCTCCCTGTCTGTCTGTCTCCCTGTCTGTCTCCCTGTCTGTCTGTGTCCCTCTCTGTGCCTGTCTGTGCCCCTGTCTCCCTGTCTGTCTGTCTCCCTTTCCCTCTCTGTCTGTTTGCGTCCCTGTCTGTGTCCCTGTCTCCCTGTCTTTCTGTGCCCTGTCTGTGTCCCTGTCTGTCTCCCTGTCTGTCTCCCTCTCTGTTTGCGTCCCTGTCTGTGTCTCTGTCTCCCTGTCTGTGTGCGTCCCTGTTTGTCTCCCTGTCTGTCTGCATCTCTGTCTGTCTGTGCCCTTGTCTCCCTGTCTGTCTGTCTCTCCTGTCTGTCTGTCTCCCTGTCTGTCTGTCTCCCTGTCTGTCTGTCTCCCTGTCTGTCTCTCTGTCTGTCTGCCTCTTTGTCCGCCCTGTGTCCCTGTCTGTCTGTCTCCCTGTCTGTCTCCCTGTCTGTCTGCCTCTCTGTCTGTCAGCGCCCCTGTCTCTCTGTCTGTCTGTGTCCCTGTCTGTCTCCCTGTCTGTCTGCCTCTCTGTGCCCCTGTCTGTGCCCCTGTCTCCCTGTCTGTCTGTGCCCCTGTCTCCCCGTCTGTTTGTGTCTTTGTCTGTCTCCCTGTCTGTCTGCCTCTCTGTCTGTCTGTGTCCCTGTCTGTCTCCCTGTCTGTCTGCCTCTCTGTGCCCCTGTCTGTGCCCCTGTCTCCCTGTCTGTCTGTGCCCCTGTCTCCCCGTCTGTTTGTGTCTTTGTCTGTCTCCCTGTCTGTCTGCCTCTCTGTCTGTCTGTGTCCCTGCCTGTCTGCCTGTCTGTGCCTGTCCGTGCCCCTGTCTCCCTGTCTGTCTGTGCCCCTGTCTGTGTCCCTGTCTGTCTGCCTGTCTGTCTGTCTGTCTGTGCCCCTGTCTGTGTCCCTGTCTGTCTGTGCCCCTGTCTGTGTCCCTGTCTGTCTGTGTCCCTGTCTGTGTCCCTGTCTGTCTGCCTCTCTGTCTGTCTGTGCCCTTGTCGGTGTCCCTGTCTGTCTGCCTCTGTGCCAGTCTGTCTCCCTGTCTGTCTGTCTCCCTGTCTGCGTCCCTGTCTGTGTCCCTGTCTGTCTGCCTCTCTGTCTGTCTGTGTCCCTGTCTGTCTGTCTGTCTGTGTCACTGTCTGTCTGCCTCTCTGTCTGTCTGTGTCCCTGTCTGTCTACCTCTCTGTCTGTCTGTGTCCCTGTCTGTCTGCCTCTCTGTCTGTCTGTGTCCCTGTCTGTCTGCCTCTCTGTCTGTCTGTGTCCCTGTCTGTCTGCCTCTCTGTCTGTCTGTGTCTATGTCTCTCTGTGTCCCTGTCTGTCAGTGTCCCTGTCTATCTGTGTCCCTGTCTGTCTGTGTCCCTGTCTGTCTGTCTGTCTGTCTGTCTGTCTGTCTCTCTCTCTCTCTCTCTCTCTCTCTCTCTCTCTCTCTCTTTCTCTCTCTCT
>CM031605.1:9432369-9434869 GCA_018398815.1 Conus ventricosus | reverse complement strand
AGTCAAAATACTCGGTTATACTGGTCCCCACTTTAACAGCGGCTTTCACATTTCTATACATAGCCTTCAATGTTTTGTACATTTTTCCGTGAATACCTGTTTTCTGCAATATGAAGTATAACAGTTTTTGTCTGTGTATACTATCGAATGCTTTAGAGAAATCTACAAAGAGCGTGTAAAACCGACCACCATGTTTTGTCAGGTATTTTTGAACCAGTGATTGAAGAGAAAAAATGTTGTCTGTGGTACTGTAACCTTTGCGAAAACCTGCTTGAGCTTCAGGAATAGTATCATTTGTATCACAAAAGTCCTTTAGTCTGTTATTAACTACTGTACTGTATAATTTGCTGATTATGTTCAACAATGAAATCCCCCTATAATTGTCTGTTTTCATTGAACTACCTTTTTTGTGTAAGGGGAATATGACAGCTTTCGTCCAGCTTTGAGGGTACTCCCCACTTTCAAAAATTCTGTTGAACAATGGATACAGAAATTTAACAAGAACGTCTTCAGCATGAATGAAAAAATCAGAGGACAGACCATCTGGACCAGCTGCTTTTCCATGTTTTAATGCACGAATACCACTACGAATTTCAACCTCTGAAATATTCCCATCTCCTTGGGCATTTAAACAATCACTGCAATTTCCAGATACATGATCATTTACAACATCATCAACCTCCCGGCCGAAATCAGAGTCATCCGCTGATTGCTCTACATTGAACAAATTTTTAAAGTAATCATACCACGCACGAGGTGAGATCAAATTCGAACAGTGCGGTTTGGTTGATGTCAATGACTTAACTTTTTGCCAAAAAGCTCTGGAATTAATATCAGAACACGCAGCATTTAGTTCGTTTAAAACGCGCTCATTTTGTACTGCTTTTTTACTTTCACACAAATCTTTAAATTGCTTTTTCTGATTCAGATAACTGATTAAATCTTCCCTTGAATTTGACCGTCTGAATACACCCAGATGTTGATATTTCTCTGTGTGTGTGTGTGTGTGTGTGTGTGTGTGTGTGTGTGTGTGTGTGTGTGTGTGTAGATGAGGAAGAGGAGGATGATCGGAGGAGGGGGAGGAGAAGGAGAAGGAGGAGGAGAACCAAAAAACAAACAAACAAACAAACAAAAGGAAACAAAAAGAAAATCGCCGTCTAATAACTAACTGGGTGACAAGGAAAAAGACATAAAGAAACAACAACAACAACAACAACAAAAGCCCATAGATAACTAAAATAGATAAACGAATAAACACATAGATAACTGAAATAAATAAACGAATACACAAACTGCCTATATTCTATCACACGTCGCGTGGCTTCCAGCTTTGGGGACGAGGTGGGGTGGAGGGGGGGGGGGGGGGGGGGGGGGGGGGGGGGGGGGGGGGGGGAGGGGAAAGAGGTTGGGAGTGTTGGGATAGACAACCGTGCGAATTCTAATTAGAATGACCTGTCTGGAGTCACAAGGGGCCCCAATGTGTGTTCCACTGCAGGGTGCCTTTCTCCGTAATTTGCCGTCACTGGCATGGAGAAAGCTTCTTATTTGTTTGTCTGTTTTGACGCTTTGATGCTTTTCTTCTACTGAAAGTGGGTGTCGGTTTTGTTGTGTCCTTTCTCGTGGCCACTGTCTCTACAGTTTTTCGTTGTCCTCTTTTTATCTTCTGCTAGCTGTTCAATTTGTCTACCTTCTCCTCTTCTACCTCCTCCTGTTTTCTTCTTGTTCTTGTTCTGGTTTTAGTTCTTGTTCTTTTGGTTCATTTTCTGCTTCTTGTTGTTGTTGTTGTTGTTGTTGTTGTTGTTGTTGTTGTTGTTGTTCTTCTTCTTCTTCTTCTTCTTCTTCTTCTTCTTCTTCTTCTTCTTCTTCTTCTTCTTCTTCTTCGTCTTTTCTTTCTTTCTTCTTCTTCTTTTCTTCTTCTTCTTCTTCTTCTTCTTCTTCTCTTCTTCTTCTTCTTCTTCTTCTTCTTCTTCTTCTTCTTCTCTCTCCTCGTCCTCCTCCCCCTCTCCCTCCCACCATATTTCTTCTAATCCAGCTTTCATCCTTTTCGTTCTTATCCTTCATCCTATTGTTCTTCCCCTCTTCCTTATTCGTTTCCGTATTCTTCTGTATTTTGCTGATCATTGTTTTGCAAGTCATTTTCATGACGATTGAAAATACTTTTGTTTTGTTTTTTCCCCGTTTTTTTTTCCCCATATAGTGGCGTACTTGGAAGTTGAACAAAGTTTCTTTTCTCTTCTTTTTATTGGAAGAAAGTGACGCACACTCTCCCTACAACGCTCGCATTGCAGCAAGTGCCGCCGATGCTGCTGCTGATATTGATGTTGACGATGATGCCGACGACGATCATATCCTCATCTCTCAGAAAAGTCGTTATCATCATCATCTTCATCATCATGAGCAACGACAACGACAATAACATCATCATCATTATTACCAGGGTGCAAATTGATTCTCCCTTTTATCTGAACATGGAGAGAGAGAGAGAGAGAGAGAGAGAGAG
>CM031605.1:9424869-9427369 GCA_018398815.1 Conus ventricosus | reverse complement strand
AAGGGGTGGGGGTGTTTCCGCGGCAACACCTTCTCTAACTAAGTCTCCTTGCCGTTCGGGTATCGTGCCTAGCTTCACTAAGTTAGGTCGTGCACGATGGAGCAGGGAAGGGGGGGGGGGGGGGGCAAAGCGAGAGGCAAAGCCTGCTGCTACGTTTAAGAGACGTCGGCTTCTTGCGGGCAAGTCACGGCTTCGGCTTGAAACCGAGGAGTAGAAAGAGAAATCGGCAGACCAGCTGCCCTGGCGCAGTGATAGTAATATCTTTGCTCGTAACCAGCTGCGCTGGCGCAGTTATAGTTATAACTTTGCTCATAACCAGCTGCGCTGGCGCAGTTATGGTTATGCCTTTGCTCGTAATCAGCTGTGCTGGCGCAGTTATAGTTATAACTTTCCTCATAACCAGCTGCGCTGGCGCAGTTATGGTTATAACTTTGTTCGCAACCAGCTGCGCTGGCGCAGTGATAGTTATAACTTTGCTCATATCCAGCTGCACTGGCGCAGTGATAGTTATAACTTTGCTCATAACCAGCTGCACTGGCGCAGTGATAGTTATATCTTTGCTCATAACCAGCTGCGCTGGCGCAGTGATAGTTATAACTTTGCTCATAACCAGCTGTGCTGGCGCAGTGATAGTTATAACTTTGCTCATAACCAGCTTGATGGCGCAGTGATAGTTATAGCTTTGCTCATAACCAGCTGTGCTGGCGCAGTGATAGTTATAACTTTGCTCATAACCAGCTGTGCTGGCGCAGTGATAGTTATAACTTTGCTCATAACCAGCTGTGCTGGCGCAGTGATAGTTATAACTTTGCTCATAACCAGCTTGATGGCGCAGTGATAGTTATAACTTTGCTCATAACCAGCTGTGCTGGCGCAGTGATAGTTATAACTTTGCTCATAACCAGCTGTGCTGGCGCAGTGATAGTTATAACTTTGCTCATAACCAGCTGCACTGGCGCAGCGATAGTTATAACTTTGCTCATAACCAGCTGCCCTGGCGCAGTGGATAGCGTCGCGGATATCTGGTTGTGGGGTTGTTGTAGATTCGATTCTTATTCGAGCTATTTATCAGTAGGATTTTTCTGCCCCGACCGGCTACTGCTTAGAGCTGAGTTTGCTATGGGTTCAATTTAGAAGACTGGGACCACACAGTCGAGCTTCAATGGATGCGTCTCTGAGAGTGTTGCTCAGATTTCCTAGCCAAACACTGCAAATGTCTGTATCTCTCGGGCCTGGTTGACGCCAGGATAGATGATGAAAGTAAGCGTGGAGTACAGCCCGCTAATGCAATCTCAGACCGGAATGGAAACCCTAGCATCATCTTCATCATCCTCATCGGTCAGCGCGAAGTTGTCAAATTCTGTGGCCCTTCATAGCCTGCTCTCATGGTGACTTCATTGTCGATTTCCTCTCCGTCACGATGCCTTTGGTGAGTTCCAGTCGAGGTTGCCAGCATCGGTGAGTTTACGTGCTGGCACTTCCAATGAGGGACTAACGCTCACTAACCCTGGCCTCGCGACCACACAATTGTTGTCGTCAGTAGGGGCCTTAGTATGTGGCGTCTTGTGTATGCTGGATCAGAACAGGCGCCACTGAACACACCACAGTGATTCGGCAGCAGTACAGTTACTCCTCTTGTGGGTTGCCTTATCGACTTGACATTGACTGTTCCCTATGGATTGCCGATGTCGAAGCTTTGGCTGTGAACGAGGGTTAATTGGAGGGCGGCTGGAAATAGCGGCTTAAAGATAATGCCACCTTTAAAAAGATATAACAGAAAAAATGGCAGAAGAGGGGGGGGGGGGGGGGGTAAATAAACATTTTGGTTCGCAAAAAGAGCGATAATTCGGTAATATCTCACGTGTCTGACATGTCCTCACGCTGCTTACCATGGAAAGGGAAAGGACTGCAGTTAGAAGTCTGAGAAATTACTTCCCCTATCTACAAACAGATCTGCAAGATGCCAGAGAGTGAATGCTGTACACCAATGAAGACAGCACAGCAGCTGGCACCACCGCATCCATCAATAGTCAACCAGCAACTCTTGATGTTCTTTCGTACGTCTTTCTCTCAGCCAGTCTGGATTATTATTATTACAACAAAGCAAAGCCAGATATTGAAATGATTTGTATCCCCCGATTTGCGATTTCTAGCAAAGCACCTATTTCTATTTTCTATGCAAGCTTGACGTTTGGCCAACTGGCTGTAAAACCTTAGTTTTGAAGGTTTTCATTTAGTTCATTTTCTTTGTTCATTTGATTCGTTTTTAAGTCACTTTGGGAGCGGTCTGCTTTCATTGTGTTCATTGTATTTGTACAATTTCTGATAGTACTGGTGGTTCAGACTATCTAAGAATAAGAAAAGAAATGTTGAAGGCTGTTCGGTTTCAAAACCTCTCTAAATGCACCTTTTCACTATAAGTGTTGGTGCCTTCAGTCCTGCTATTCTGCTACCAGTACATACCTTTCACATCAAACAGCAAAACAGAAGATTCGACAGG
>CM031605.1:9417369-9419869 GCA_018398815.1 Conus ventricosus | reverse complement strand
AGAGAGAGCGCATGCGAGCATGTGCATATATGTTTGTGCTTTACGAACACAGAAAACTCTCTCTCTCTCTCTCTCTCTCTCTCTCTCTCTCTCTCTCTGGACTGGGTAGAAAAAGGCATTCATATTTACTTATCTCATTACCCTGGTAAAATACAATGTCGTTTCGTTTCGTTTCGTTTTGTTTCGTCTCTTTTCGTTGAAGAGAGAGAGAGAGAGAGAGAGAGAGAGAGAGAGAGAGAGAGAGAGAGACAGACAGACAGACAGACAGACAGACAGACAGACAGAGAGACAGCGAGACAGACAGACAGAAAGGCAGACAGACAGACAGAGAGGGAGATTGTTGTGTAACTGTGTGAAGGTTAGCAGGGTTGAACAGAATTTGTGTTTTCGGATAAAAGAATGGAAGGCAGAGAGTTAGGATGAGGTTCTAGGAAGGGGAGGGGGGGGGGGGGGGGGTGCTAAATCACTTCGGAAGGGCAGAGCAACGAATAATTACGGTTAACACGTCTATTCTGTTCTGTTCCGTTTGCAGCCGAAATCCCCAAGGGAAAAGTTCGCAAAGCGTCTATCACGGAGAAAGTAACCAAGACGAAAGCTTCCGAGGCCATGGCGGCGGTCATGAAGGTGGGTTAGCCTTTGTGCGGCTTTGCTGTTGTTGTTATTGCTCTCTTTTTTCTTTCTTTCTTGTTCTTCTTGGTCTTGTTCTAGTTCTTGTTTTTGTTCTTGTTCTTTTTTGTTCTTCTTGTTCTTGTTCTTGTTCTTCTTGTTCTTGTTGTTGTTCTTCTTCTTCTTCTTCTTCTTCTTCTTCTTCTTCTTCTTCTTCTTCTTCTTCTCCTCCTTCTCATCTTCCTTCTCCTCCTCCTCCTCCCCTCCTCTCCTTCTTGTTGTTGTTATTGTTGTCTTTGTTATTGTTGTTGTTGTTGTTGTTGTTGTTGTTGTTGTTGTTGTTCTTCTTCTTCTTCTTCTTCTTCTTCTTCTTCTTCTTCTTCTTCTTCCTCCTCCTCCTCTTCCTCCTCCCTCCTCCTCCTCCTCCTCCTCCTCCTCCTCTTCCTCCTCCTCCTCCCCTCCTCTCCTTCTCCTCCTTCTCCTCCTCCTTTTTCTTTTCTTTATGCCATGTTTTTCTTCTTTCTTTCTTTCTTTCTTTCTTTCTTTCTTCTCTGCAACTTTTTAAAAACTTTTTTTTAACTTCCGCTTTTCCATTGTTTCTTCAGCTTTTGCTGTTTTCTATCTTCAAATGATGAGAACGTCATGTCCGCCATCAAATGCCACCCTTTATTGTAAAATGTGACCTTCTGTGAATCAACCAGTCGGGATTTAGGAAACCACATTCACGGGAAACGGCATCAGATCACAGATATGTGGCTTAGAGATCTCAACAACAGGAAGGCAGCCAGTGTACTGCTGGTTTTTTTTTTTTTTAATTTAAATTGATTTTACTGCTTTTGATTGACAAAATCGCAAGACGCTGAAAGGAGGATTAAGGCATACGTCGTTGATACGAATACTGAATAATTTCTTTGATTTCATTTGTGAGAGTATCAATCTGAACTATGGGGTTTTGTTTATGTTTGTTTTCATTTTTTAAAGTTATTTCCTTCCGAAGACATTTGCCAAGAGCTGTATCTCATGAACGAACAAACAAAATAGAGAAAAAGAACTGTTATATACTGACTTCCATAAAAAAACGCGAAAATTTGAAAGGCTATTTTTCGGGTGAAAAGGGGTGAATATACAATATTGAACCATTGTGGTAAGTTGTTTGGGTCCAAGACTCACGTGCAGTGAAAAAATTGTGTGAGCAACACATCATTCCCGGCATTGGAGGGTCAACAAAAATGGCAAACTGGTTGCTGCATGTGAGGCACGTGCACACCATGCAGAGCAAAGTTAACCAGCGACAAGTACGCAGGCATGCAGCCTTTATAAAGCCGCGCTACAAGGTTCAGGTAACGACTTGCCGTCTGAGCGCAACAGAGATGCCAAGACTACGAGCAGAGGAACGCAATCGTGCCCTAGGCCATCTGGAGGCTGGTGTGGATGCCAGGCAGGTCGCCAACATCTTTAACGTCACAATCTCAACCATCTATCGTCTGCAGCACTGCATGCGAGTCACTGGTACCACTGATGATCGTCCCCAGCCAGGCCGTCCTTGGGTCACCACACAAAGAGAGGATCGCCATCTTGTTCGAACCATCTGCGGGACAGGCGGCAAACAGCCGCTAAGACTGCTCGACAGGTGCCTGGGAATCTCCAGCAACGAATCAGCCTCAACACTATGCGGCGGCATCTTCAGGAGAACGGGCTGGCATGTAGGCGTCCTCACAGAGGTCCGGTACTGACACCAAGACACCGGCAGGACAGGCTGCAGTGGGCACAAGCCCGAATCAACTGGCGCAGGCAGCAGTGAGGACGCATACTGTTCTCAGATGAGAGCCGTTTTTGTATTGACATGGCTGACGGTCGTGTCAGAATATGCCGTCGACCTGGTGAACGCTATGCT
>CM031605.1:9407369-9412369 GCA_018398815.1 Conus ventricosus | reverse complement strand
GAAAAGAAAAAAAAAGAGGTGAGCATTGAGTGCTGAGGGGTAGACTGGGACAGTGTTGGGGAAGGGGGGAGGGGCGTAGGGTAGGACGGGGTAGGGGTGGAGGTGAAGAAGGGAGGGGGGAAGGGGGGGGGGGGGTAGGGGGCAGAAAAGGATAGGATCAATAGGTAATTTGCCGGTTCCGCCCATGTGAGAACTCTTCTGTGCGCGAGTCGAGAAAGCCGGTTGGGAGGCGGGCAGTTTTGTCCCGGGAAGACTGAGGCGTGACCGGAGCACTGGTCATGTTGTGATCAGCCCAGCTCGACCTGTCTTCATGTGGAAGACATTCTTTAATTAATTAAACATGAGAATGAGACTGGGTTGACAAATTACCTTAGATTACACACACACACACACACACACACACACACACACACACACACACACATACATACATACACACACACACACACACACACACACACACACACACACACACACACACACACACACACACACGGGAATTTACCAGGTGGATTCTTTCATAAACTTATAAATTGCCACTTGCAGCTGCATTATTACTGTCATTACTATCATTATTATTACTATTCTTCCTCTTCTTTTTCTTCTTAAATTATCATTATTATTGTTATTAGTATTATTAGTATTATCATTATTATCATTATATCATTATTATTATTATTATTATTATTATTATTATTATTATTATTATTATTGTTGTTGTTGTTGTCGTCGTTCTTATTGTTATTGTTGTTGTTGTTTTTATTATTGTTATTCTTTAAAAGATCATGTGTCTGAGATCCAGTCATATGATTATTCTCCATTAGCAGTACGATTTTACCAAATCAATGAAATTTATTGTCCCTGAAAAAGTTTTATTTGTCGTGTGTGTGTGTGTGTGTGTGTGTGTGTGTGTGTGTGTGTGTGTGTGTGTGTGTGGATATGCGCGCGCGCGCGTGTGTGTGTGTGTAAACGTGTGTGTGTGTGGCTTATGTGTGCATGCGCGCGCGCGCGCGTGTGTGTGTGTGTGTGTGTGTGTGTGTGTGTGTGTGTGTGTGTGTGTATGTGTGTGTGTGTGTGTGTGTGTGTGTGTGTGTGTGTGTGTGTGTATGTGTTCTTGTTCCTGCTTCTTTTTGATAAGCAAAAAAAATGAAATGGCTAGATCGTCATTTAGCAATACACACACACACACACACACACACACACAACACACACACACACACACACACACACACACACAACACAAACACACACACACATACACATATATATATTTTTTTTTTTTCTTTAAAGGAGAAGAAGAGAAATGAAGGACGTCAATGAAAGGTGGACAGGTGAACAGTATGTCATGACAAGGTATAGAGAAGGGGTAACGAAGGAATACAAATGAACATTCAAACACATTTAAACATCATTTGTACTTAAATCCAAACAATAATTTTGAAATACGTATAAAGAAGGTTATATGATGTTCTCATTAGTCACACCGTTTAGGAAGCGTAGCATCAGATATGAGAAGTATTGTTTTTGAAAACTTTTTAGACTAGAAATTACATTAAATGAAGACACTAGGTCATTCCACAAACAACCACCAGAGTAAATGAGGCTAGATTTTAAAAGATCAATCCTCGGTAGGGGTATCTGAATCTTTCTGACATTGCGAATCAGGTTCGTTTTAAATTTATTTTCAAAGTTGGTGGTGCTTGATTGGACATTATCTTAAACATGAAAATTGCTTTGTTGTAAGTGAGTTTCCATTTTAGAGGCAAAATGTCTAAACGTTTATAATCAGAGGGAGTTACAGTTGTAGATTTGAGAAGAACGAGTTTCACAGCCCGTCTATGAAGACTGAAGAGTGGTTTAATACGTTATAACTGGCCGAATCCCACAATGTAGAAGAGTAATTCAAATGAGATTCAATGTACGAAGTAAAAAACGCTTACGACAATGTTGGTCTAAGAAATATTTTAGTTTTGAAAGCTGGTGAATCTTTTGAGACAGACGTTTGCAAAGCATTGTGACATGAGAAAGACCATGACAAATTATTGTCTACAATGACACCAAGGACTTTATGATGATCAACTTCTTCAACTATTTCATTATTTATACTAAGAGATAGGGAATCATAAGAAATATTTTGACGCTTTTGTCTGGTGGTTATTATCAAGTACTTCGTTTTCTGAGGATGGAGACACATGTGATTGAGTTCAGACCATATGATTAATTTGTTTATACTTTCTTGTAAACTTGCATATACATTTTCAATTCTTTTATGACTACAGTGTATTGTGGTGTCATCAGCGAACATTTCACAGAGACTATCAATGAATAGAGGTAAATCGTTTATATATATGGAAAATAAGATAGGTCCGAGTACTGACCCTTGAGGCACACCATGACTAATGGATAATGTAGGAGATACAGATTCATTTACTGAGACCATTTGCTTTCTACCGGAAAGATATGAAGATAGGAGTTCTAACGAATTCTCTGATAAGTTGTATACCTTAAGCTTTTTAAGAAGAAGATTGCGGTCAATAACGTCAAAGGCTTTCATAAAATCTACCATGAGAACACCTGTAATTTTGTCGTTATTTATATTAGTGAGCCATTGATCAACTAGATTTGTCAGTGCTGTTTGGCACGAGTGATTAGCCCTAAAACCGGATTGGTCTTGATGAAATAAATTGAAAAAATTGAAGTGATCGAGAATATGTTTATTCAGATGGTTTTCCAATGGTTTAGACAGCACAGACAGAATAGAAATGGGCCTGTAGTTAGAGGGATCGGTGTGATCACCTGTTTTGTAGATCGGCATTACTCTAGCAATTTTAAAAGCCTTGGGGAACTGATTTTTAGAAATGCAGAGAATATATATATACGTAAGTGTTTCAGAAATTACAGGGGCTGACAGTTTGAGAATCTTTCCGTCAATGCCATCAAGGCCAGTAGTACTACTTTGCTTTAAGTGAATAAGAGCATTATATACTTCGTGTACACATAACAACGGAATATCTAAAAATGTTGTGATATTTTTGGACTGACAAAAATTCAGAAGAACATCTAAATCGTTTTGTGAGGATCTGTTTGTTTTTATGGTGAAATTGGCAATATTGCAGAAGTGTGTGTTCAACATTTCAGCTGATACATCTTTCGGTGTTGTAGCACGAGCGTTAGAATGTTTATTGCTAAGCTGATTGATAGCCTTCCAAACTGATCGGTTGTCTGTTTTAGAGTAAAAGAGAGAGAGAGAGAGAGGAGAGAGAGAGAGAGAGAGGAGAGAGAGAGAGATGTACAGTTTTCATAAGATACTTTAAGTGACTGAAAGTGTACAGTCTCACACACACACACAACACACACACACACACACACACACACACACACACACTCACACTCACACACACACACACACACACACACACACACACACATGATGCCGCACACTGATAGCGCGCTCGAACACGCATACACCAATGCAGACCGTGCCACGTGGGCACCTACGATGACTTTTCGCTCTACTCCGGCAGTGGACCGTGCCCGCTCTTTTGAGCAACGTGGCTTTGCGCGGACAAGGCGCCCGATTTCAACCGTGTCCGTTGACTGGCAAGTCGCCTAATGACTTGAAGGCGTGTGTCTTTAACAGCAATGAATTCTGGGGCAATTGTAGAGATGAATTAAGATTAGCTGGGTTAATTGTAGAGCAGTCGTATACTATTGAACTCATCCCATTGTTCTTATTGTTGGGTGTTTTTTTTTAATCATTGTTCTTATTGTTGGGGGTTTTATCTTTTTTTTTTTTAAAGTCATGTTAGTATTAGAGGGTAGCTTTTTTTTTCCTGTTGCATTATAGTTACATGTTACTCGGTGGATCTCTATGACTGAATAGGCTGGTGGTTGTTGTTGTTGTTGTTGTTGTTGTTGTTGTTGTTGTTTCATTTGTTTCGCCCGGTCTCTTTGTTTCCGTTACTGAACTTTTGTGTGTATTTTGATGAGTTGGGACGGGGGGGGGGGGGGGGGGGGTATGTGGGAGAGGGGATTGGTGCTCGGGAGGTAGATCTACGTTTACTTATCTTATCGCGTAGATGCTTACAATTTATCTGTTCGTTTGAATACTCAGTATAAAGATGATTAGTTTGAATACTCAGTATAAAGATAATTAGTTTTCCAGTAAGTTTCTTTTGTCTTGTTACAAACATAAATATAGGCTTACAAAAATGCTTACATTGGAAAGCCAATGTTATTAGTCTCTACGAACGAAATCTGCATTTAGCGATTTTGAACCAGTGAAAGGAATATTCTAAAGCCGATTTGATCTTAGTTATTGTGCATGTGTTTTGGCCGTATGAAGAAAAATGTTGATGTATGGAGATAGTAATGCGTTTAAAAATCCAGTGTTGTTGTTTAAATCTGTATTTTGTTATGTCTGGTTCACTGTTGTTGTTATTTTCTCTCCATGATCGTAAAACGTCTTTGGCGGAGAGGTAAACATGCTCAATTAGCCAGGTGTGGAATCATGCTTTATTTGCACTCGCGACTGGAACGGACAATATTCACTTCAATGATATTCGCGATCCTCATTTTAAATCACGAGTCAGCATCATAAAATATGTTTATATCCAGTGCCATAGATTTATTGCTTCATTGTACGAAACAGATCAATAATGGATACCAATACTTGAACGTGATGTAAGTATTTTTTCCTCCTTTTCTTGAAAAATCATCGTTTGAAATAAAAAATCTTCAACTTTTCGTCTTAAGTTGTGAGTGCTTTAGCCAGATTAATGCCAAGTGAACTTTGACAGCGACAGTTTTAGTTTAATGCCAGGTGAACTTTGACAGCGATAGTTTTAGTGAACTTTGACAGCGATCGTTTTAGTTTAATGCCAGGTGAAATTTGACAGCGATCGTTTTAGTTTAATGCCAGGTGAAATTTGACACCGATCGTTTTAGTTTAATGCCAGGTGAACTTTGACAGCGATCGTTTTAGTTTAATGCCAGGTGAA
>CM031605.1:9392369-9394869 GCA_018398815.1 Conus ventricosus | reverse complement strand
TGGCAAAGACTACCGGCGCCTAGTTGGTGAAGCAACCCCACAGGGTCCAGTGGCAAAGACTACCGCGCCTAGTTGGTGACGCAACCCCACAGGGGGCCAGTGGCAAAGACTACCGGCGCCTAGTTGGTGACCCAACCCCACAGAGCGGACACCGGTTCACACGGAACCAGAACACCAGTTCAGCAGGAAGAAAGAAGAGGATCCGGACACCAGTCTGAGATGAAAACCAGAACCAGACGGGACAGTCCCTGTGCGGAGCCAAGCCCAAGACCCTTGCCAACGACCTGGCATCCCGACACCAACACTGCAGACTTCATTCTGCAACGTCGTGTCATTCAGGCCTTGAGCCGTTTGGACGTTAACTCACCTTCGGCTTCACTCTGCAGGGAACTTTTTCACAGAGCGAAACGGCTGTCTGGTCTGACTGACTCCCTCTTTGGGGGGGGGGGGGGGGGGGGGGGGGGGGGGGGGGGGGGGGGGGGGGGGGACAATAAAACTAACGAAAGCACTCACTGGTGGAAGATTTCGTCTCATACCTTCTTCTCCTTTAAACACAATCTCTTGTACAGGGTGAGAGGGGAGCTGCTTGGTGTAAAAACAAGTCGTTTTTAACTTGCCCGTATGTCCTCAGTAAAACATTTATGTTTGTATTTACTCCCCTCTCTCTCTCTCTCTTTCTCTCTCTCTCTCTCTTCTCTCTCTCTCCTCTCTCTCTCTCTCTCTCTCTCTCTCTCTCTCTCTCTCTCTTCTCTCTTTCTCTCTCTCTCTCTCTCCTCTCTCTCTCTCCCCCCCCCCCCCCCCCAAATTTCAAGGCCTTTCCAACCAACTCATCTTCACTCTCTTTCTTTCTTTTTTTTTTTTAACCGGACTCAACGGATTATTCTTTTCTAGACTTGTATGTTTTTTTTCTGCTTTTTTGTTTCCTCACGTAACGGTGGTGGTGAGAGACCTTGGAGACGTCAACTGTCTGACAACCACACATGAAAGCAAGGGGCTGGAAATGCTGACAGATGTCAGTAGGACTGTAGAAGACTCCTTCCTCCTCCGGTGCTCACCAGTCCTTTCATACCCGCCCTCCTTCCCTGCCCCCTTCCAGGCCCCAACGACCTCCTCCCTGCCCATCACCCCCTTCCCTCACCTCCTCCCTGCCCATCACCCCCTTCCTCACCTCCTCCTGCCCATCACCCCCTTCCCTCACCTCCTCCCTGCCCATCACCCCTTCCCTCACCTCCTCCCTGCCCATCAACCCCCTTCCCTCACCTCCTCCCTGCCCATCACCCCCTTCCCTCTCCTCTCTTCCCCAGCCCATCTCATTCTGCCCCAAACACCCGTCAGTCAGGTGATGTTTCTGAATAGGTTGTTTTATTTGTTTTTTAAAGTCTCACTCTCACACCTCCCATCCCACCCATCCCATCGCCTTTACACACCATCCTCCTTTCCGAATAATCTAGCTCTTCCTGTCCTCCCTATCTGTAATTTTGGTCTTATTCTGTCTCGTCTTCATCTTTTTAAGGCAGTTCTGTGAAGTCTCCGTCACTGGAGTTGAATTTCTTTGAATTGCTGATGACAACTCGCAAAAACGTCAAAAATCTTCCTGATAATTCATGTGCTCTTTAAACTAATAGTCATAAAGTTCATGGAGTTGTAATTGATAGTTATTTGTCATGGTCGATCATATTAAAATGATATGTAAAATTGTTTCTAAAAATAAAATATCAACTCTCCAAAGTAAAAAAAAAAAAAAGCTTGAATCTTCACAGTCGAAAAATGTGTTTCGTTCTTACATCGAATCATACATGAATTCTGCTTCAACTGTTTGGGATTCAGCAATATTTTGAAACCTTTAGCAAGTCTACATAGACGAGCTTGAATTTTTTCTTTTTTTTAAAGTCGTCGAGTCTGTAAGCTTACGATTATACGGTATTGAAATTTTGCCTTTATATTTTTTCTAGATTACAGCTTGGCCGATCTCATGTCATAAGAAATCTGAAGAATCACTTACGCAAACATGAGCAAAGCCACTGTACCATAGACCATCTTTCAGATCTGAACATCAAGAGAGGAAGTGGCCGCACATCCAGACTTAAGGGAAGAGCAAGAAACATCACCAACCAAACAAACATTCGAATAATTTCAAGGCCAACATTGCCAAGACTCCTAGAGACTGGGGCAAACTCATACTGGGCCCTTTCCAATATCAGACACAAAAGATGAAACACATGTCAACTAAGATAAGACTTGAATTTGTCAGTGTCACCAGCATATACTGTAGACGTGTGTGTGGCTGTGGTGTTCATCATGGGGTGATGCCAGCGTATTAATCAGAGAGTACACCGAGGTGAGTGATCAAGCCTTGGTGTGTGAGTGTGAGTGTGAGAGATTGAGAGAGTAAGTGAAGGAGTGAGAGGCGTGTGTGTGGTGTGTGTGTTGTGTGTGTGTGTGTGTGTGTGTGTGTGTGTGTGTGTGTGTGTGTGTGCGTCGTGCGTGGTGTGTGTGAGTG
>CM031605.1:9369994-9377494 GCA_018398815.1 Conus ventricosus | reverse complement strand
CTCACCGCACAGATGTTGCATGGGTTTTTTTATTGTACAAGACAGCAATGTATATTTTTAAGCTCTACATTCGTAAGACGAGACAGAAATGGGCTTCTTTGAACCGCAATGCTCCCTGACAAATTTATGATGATATCAACACGAGGGAAGTTCTTTTCTGTCGTTTCTTCGGTCCAAAAATATGGAAGGAAGGAGGCTGCTCGTCTCGTGTTGACCTGGCTAGCAGTCAGTCTAGTAACAGGTGCTATACGCTGAATTATTAATCACACACACGCACGCACGCACGCACGCACGCATATATATATATAATATATATATAATATATATATATATATATATATATGTATATAATATAATATATTATATATTATGTATATATATATATAAATATATATATATATATAATATATATTATATATATAATAACGCACAAAGCGCTAGAAAACAAATTTTTAGATAATTTTAATATTCCTCTTAATACTTGTCTTAACTATATATATAATAGATAGAGAGAGAGAGAGAGAGAGAGAGAGAGAGAGAGATCAGTCTGGTTAAAAAGCCTAGAGTAATTTTACAAGTGCTCGACCCCTTGGGGAGCAACATTAGATAAGACAAGTATTAAAAGAGGTATTAAAAATCTACAAATTTGTTTCAAGGCTTGGCTGCCGTCAGGATGGAGTTTGGGTTGCCCACCGCCGGTGTTATATAGCGTTGGGGCCCGGTTGCAGCTGTTTCACGTGCGTGTTGGTTGCACGTGTTTTTTGGGTTTTCAGTTACTGCACGGGTGTGTTCACTAACAACGATTTCAATTTGTGCCTGCAGTTATTTACTATTTCTGTTTTTAGTATTAAGAGTTGCTAAGTGAGGTTTACACAGTATTAGCCATTTTTCAGTTAGGCATAGGTTGCACCTTTTTGAATATTGCTGTATGGTGATGCCCTTTTTATGATTTTCCAGGATAATGTTGTAGTTTAGTTTTGCGTCTTTAAGTTTCCAAATGTATTTGCTCAATTCAGTTTGGTTTTTGTATTTTTTTTGTTGAATGACTGTTTGTGGTTTGCATATCTGGTTTTGAAGTGGTTTTCAGTGATCCCTATGTATGTTTCTTTTTCATTTTCTGATGTCACAGTAGCCTGGTATACAATATTGTTTGAAGACATTTATTGCTTAGTGGACACTGCTCTTTTTTTGTGCAATTGAGGGTTTCCTTTCGTCACCCTTCTTTGCTGTGTTGATTTTCATTTGTTGGATGCATCAATTAGGTTTTTGAGTTGGGTATACATGAGTACGATAGTTTCAACAGTGTTTTTGTTGAATGTTTTGGACATGTTGTGTTCTTTTGGGAAATGAAGTTGTGAAGATTTTGAAGAATTCTTTCCATATGTTTGTTTTGAGTTTCCCATCGTATGGAGGTTGTACCATATGATTTTTCTTTTTCTGTTTTTCTTGCTTTTATTTGTGTTTTTATCTGGGTTGTATTGTGGTTTGTAATTGTATCCACTTCTTTGTAGTGCCTCCTGGTATTCTACTGCTGCATTGTTGAACACTTTCTCGATGCATGACAGGTTTGATATTCTCTTGTTTAATACAGATGGTGGATGGTTACTTTTGATGTGTACATAGAGAGGTGTGTCGTTGGGTTTCTTGTATGGTTTATATATGTGATTATTGAGATCCAGTGTTATGTCTAAGTAGTTCACTACCTTTTTGTTTGCTTCAATGGTAATTTTTAAGTTATGATTTTGGAAGATTTTGCATAGTTCTTTTTTCCTATTTTCAATGGTTCTTGGGTTATTGTTTAGTGCAGCAAGGCCGTCATCCCTGTATAGTCCGACTTGCTTTCCGAGTTTTTTCTTGATGTTGGATAGCATGAATACCAAAAAAAACACGTGCAACCAACACGCACGTGAAAACAGCTGCAACCGGGCCCCACACGCTATATAACACCGGCGGTGGGCAACCCAAACTCCATCCTGACGATAGCCAAGGCTTGAAACAAATTTGTAGATTTTTAATACCTCTTTTAATACTTGTCTTATCTCTCTCTCTCTCTCTCTCTCCTCTCTCTCTCTCTCTCTCTCTCTCTCTATATATATATATATATATATATATATATATATATATATATACGCGTGCACATGCACACTTAGAGAGAGAGAGAGAGAGAGAGAGAGAGAGAGAGAGAGAGAGAGAGAGAGAGAGAGAGAGAGAGTAATGTCACTGAGAGAGGAAATGCTGTAGACAGTCAATGAACAACACACGATTACCGATTATTTACCGATCACTGCAAAAAACAACAACAACAACAAACTGAAATATGATCGGTTGTAGGAAACAGGATTGTCTACGTAGCACAAATACAAAAACGCACTTTGCTATGCAGTTTAGTGAAAGAAACAATAGTGTTTACATGGTTCCCGCAAACCAATTTGGTGTGGATTTTAGGAAAGGAAACAGTATTGTCTACTTAATGTCCCCACACCACTTTGGTATGAAGTTCAGTGAAGGAAACGGTATTGTTTACTTAATCCCCAATTCATTTTGGAATGCATTTCAGTAAAGGAAACAGTATTCGTTACTTGTTTCCCCTATCCACTTTGGCATGCAGTTTAGTGAAGGAAACAGTATTCTTTACTTAATACCCTGAACCACTATGGTGCGCAGTTTAGTGAAAGCAACACTATTGTGCACTTAGTCCCCCATATCACTTCCACGTGGAGTCTAGTGAAGTAAAACGTGACGACGTAGTCCTCATAACAGCTTTGATTTGCACTTTAGTGAAGGAAACATTGTTGTTTAGTTACTCCTAAAACTCTGAAATGCAGTATAGTGATGAAAACAGTGTTGTTTACTTAGTCCTGTAAATATTGTGATATGCAGGTAAGTAAGGGAACAGTGCTGTTTCTTTAGTACTAAAAACAATTGCTACGCAGTTTAGTGAAGGACAATATACTCCACACGATGAAACAAAAGAGCAGTATGATGCGCAGTTTGGTGAAGGAAAATACAATCAACACATTAAAACAAACAAAACGATTGGTATGCACTTTTGGGTGCAGTTTAATTAAGGAATCAGCACAGTTAAAACACATCGGCTTTCGATTTATTATTATTATATTATCATTATGAATACTTATTCTCCGCTAGAGACCAAGCTCTAAGCACTTTACAATCCACACTCGTTTACACAACGGCTGCTTACCTGGGTAGTGCCGTGCCAACTGAAGAGCTGCCAGCTGGCGCTTCATTCAGTCGTTTCTCTTCCGAAAGTTGGTGATGAGATTTTGGGTGTGTGCAAGATGTTATGCGTGCGTTCACACACGGAACCTCGGTTTATAGTCTCATTCAAAGGACTGTTTGGGAAATGGAGTCAGAACCAATGTTAACTCCGAGGGACACCTCCCTCCCCCCCCCCTCCTCCCCCCCCTCCTTCCCCACCCCCCCCCGCCCCCCCTCCCCCCTCCCCCCATCTCCTGTACCGAAACTGCCCGGCAGAGATTCGAACCCGCAACCCCAAGATCACCAAGATTACGAGTGCGGCGCTTTACCATCTGAGCTATTCCGGCCCGGTAATTTCCCACCTACTTATCACGTCAGCGTCTCTGGTGATTTCATACCATCAGACAAACAGTTTCTTTGATCCTGTATTAAGAACTTAACTGGATTGTTTATTCAGCACCGTAAACAACACTCTTAGATGTAATTTCTTGGAAGAAAATCACACTGGCTTCTCAGTTCCATGAAAGGACAGAGTAGAATCAATCTAATTAGGGAAACAGGGCTGTTTAGTTCGTCTACACTACGTTCACTTTTTGGCTTTTCATGCGCTTGCCTTTAGTTACTTAATTTACGTTTCTTCATTCAATTCTTGGCACCGGGTACCGTCTGTCTCATTATTTTACACCCGACAACATGGTCTTAGACAGGATATCAGGGCAGGATTACTGCCTGTTTCGGACAAAATTACGTCGTCCAGTAACTGTGAGAGGAGTGTCTGCCAATGTTTTGTATGATGCTCTTTGCATGCGATACATGCGCGGAAGCCAGCAAAACGTTTATTCTGCAATATCTGGATGTTATTCTCCAGACCGTTCTGTCATCAGCATCCATCCTTCATTTAAAACAAACTGACAGATGCCGCCAACGACTAGTTTGATCTTCACTGAGTGGTTGATGGAGATTTGCCCAGATGATTTTACATCCTTGCTCGGAACGGGCCAATGACATTTTCAGGTGGTAAGCCCCTGCCAGTGCCTGTCTATTCAGCGTCTATATTTTTCATTCCTCTTTGTTGTCTGGAAGAAAAAAAACTGGCCCTGCTTGGCTTTTATCCTGGTCTGTTTACAGTGCTTCTTCCTGTCTGGTAGTGAGTTCTGGAATCCTGCTTTGCTGCCTACCGTCAAGCGATGCACATGAGCCGTCATTTTGAGAATGATAAAGAAAAAACTAGTCATGTTTTGCAATTGTAAGAACAACTGTAGGCTGATACTTTGGAAGATGAGCAACGCATTCCAGACGGAATCAGCATTTCTTCTATGATTAGAAATAGTGTCAGGTATGGTGAACACGTGTTTTCGCTTTCAATACAAATCTCAACGAAATGGGAATCTCTTCCCCCCCCTCCCCCCCCCCCCCCCCCCTCCCGCCCCCTCCCTGCTGACGAAGTCTTTACACTTTGGATTAAAATAAAGATATTCATTTGATCGGATACTGATTAATCGAAATAACTCTGCAGACTCCCCACTACCCCTCCCCCCCCCCCCCCCCCCCCCCCCCCCCCCCCCTCCTAAAATATACCATATGTTTTGCATGTTTTCCGTGTGTTCCTTTGGATTCATCTGAAAGTCAAAATTGACCTTGGCTGCTAGCTGGCTTCCTGTATAACCAACAATGTGACTGGGTGTATAGAAGTATCCATGCTTGACATACATTGTAGCCTATATCACGAACATACCTGACTCAAGATGCTGTATAAAACCATGTCATATTCATACTTTAAGAACAACATTTTCTGACTGGAACTTTACCTTACATCAAGAAACCCCCGAAACGTGGATACATGTACCTAGCTCCATTCTACTTCCAAAGATGGCATACCTTCCTAATGGCAGTGAGAACAATTTGTTGTGGGTGATCGTCCCTACCGGAATGCAGCGGTCAAAGGCTGCAGCCAGCCTCTAAACACACAAATGTAATTAATTATTCATTACCAGACAAATATCAGTTAACACTACAAAGAAATACGAGGAAGAGAAGAGAGAGAGAAGAGAGAGAGAGAGAGAGAGAGAGAGAGAGAGAGAGAGAGAGAGAGAGAGAGAGAGAGAAAGACAGAGAGAGAGAGAGAGAGAGAGAGAGAGAGAGAGAGAGAGAGAGAAAGAGAAAGAGATAAGAAAGAGAGAGAGAGATAGAAAGAGAGAGAGAGATAGAAAGAAAGAGAGAGACAGAGAGAGAAGAAAGAGAGAGAGAGAGAAAGAAGAGAAAGAGAGAGAGAAGAGAGAAGAGAGGAGAAGAGAGAGAGAAGAGAAGAGAGAGAGAGAAGAGAGAGAGAGAGAGAGAGAGAGAGAGAGAGAGAGAGAGAGAGAGAGAGAGAGAGAGAAAGAGAGAGAGAAAGAGAGAGAAAGAGAGAGAGAGAGAAGAGAGAGAGAAAGAGAAGAGAGAGAGAGAGAGAGAGAGAGAGAGAGAGAGAGAGACGGGGTGAAGGAGAGAGACAGACAGTATATGGGGAGCGGGGGAGAGAGGGGGGAGGGGGTGTCAGTGCGACGGGCGGAATGAACAACACGGACAGGGAGGAATAGTGGTAAGGAGATCATAGGAGACTCAGTCGGTCTAATGGGAAGGGCGGTGACGAGAGACGTGTGTGTGTGCGCGCGCGCGCGCGCGCGCGCGCGCGCGTGTGTGTGTGTGTGTGTGTGTGTGTGTGTGTGTGTGTGTGTGTGTGTGTGTGTGTGTGTGTGCGTGCGTGCGTGCGTGCTCGCGCGCGCACGCTCCAGGAAGGGGGCGGGTGAAGGTGAGAGGGGGACCTGGGAGTAACACCTGCCGTGGACTGTGTAACATGACGTTGTAGGTACAGACTGTGCTGTCTTAATTTGCATAATGTATGCAGAGCAATGTCAGGAAGGTTCCCCGGTACCACAGGCAGTGGTTAGGTATCGTCCTTGTCACGTTTATGATGACGTAGTGAACAGCCTCTGTGCCTCTTGGTGCTTCTCTAAGTGTTTCCTGTTGCAATGTTTCGTTTGGTGTTCTGACTTTGCTGTGCTCGTTGTATAATGGCCTGGGCTAAAACTACAGTACAGTGGACATTACAAAGGTGTAGCCAGAGCCCCCCCCCCTCTCCCCCCTCCCCCCCCCCCCCCCCCCCCCCCCCCCCCCCCCCCCCCCCCCCCCCCCCGTTCTTTCCTTCTTCTCCGTGCCCCTCTCCCCTCTCACCACTTTTCATTCTTCTTCCGTGCTCGTCTATCTTCTCAATCCCCTATCCCCGTTCCATATTACCCTTGCAGTGCCCTATGCGCATGCGCGCGCACACACACACACACACAAACACGCACGCACACATACGCGCGCGCGCGCACACGCACGCACACACACAACACACACACACACACACACACACACACACACACACACACACACACACACACACACACACATACACACACCATTCTTCTAGCATTTCCTTCCTGATACTTCACACGCTATTATCACAAACCACACCAACACGTTGAAACATTAAAGGTTCGTACCATGTACGCCATCTTAGAATGAAGAGTGAAGTTCACAAAGAATCAAGGAACTCAGTCACACAGAGCAGAATTATAGCTTGGATCAGCAGTCCCGAACTCGCCTTGGCTTAAGGCTGTGTCAGACCAATTGACATAGGCCAGAACACCAAGGCTACATCAAAATGTTGTTATGCTCTGCATAGTTATGTGGGGATTGTCTTTAGTCGTGACAAGCTCCTAGCATAACATTATCAGTCTCCCAAATCCCCCGAAGTCGGAGTGTGGCTGCCCATGTGGCGGGGTAATCAAAAACGGTCACACACGTAATGTTCTCATCCCCAGCTGATGCATTTGTGCCATAGTGTTCAAATACTTCGGCTGTTCGGATGATCCCTGGAGTCTTTTAGCCAGGGTACGACAACAACAACAACAACAGCAGTCCCGAAGAACAAAAAGTGAATTCCAAAATGCTCTCAAGAACTGAGCCGTGCTGAACGTGCTATTAAGAATACAGTTTCTGATCAACAATCTGATGAACAGCCTTTAAGAACGAAGAGAAATGCCCGCAGCATATTCAGGAACCCGCGGCCTGTAGAACAAAAACTGCTCCCATCTTAAAGCCCACATCTCACAGAGAGAGTTCAAACATTCTCAGCTGAAGACTTCAACACTGTCTACCCGTAAATCTCAACCAAATGAACAAAACGCTTTATGAAATAACCCATCAAGAAATTCGGTGAGTTCTTTTTCCCCGCACAAACCAAGTTGCTTGCGCGAA
>CM031605.1:9352494-9359994 GCA_018398815.1 Conus ventricosus | reverse complement strand
CTTGTCCAGGCAAATCTCAAAATCAGCAACAACAACAACGACAACAACAACAAAAGACCCTGACGATAAGTGTGAAAATGGATTGACTGTGGTTTGGTATTTGAAAAAGTAAACCCGTTGTCCTCGGCCCACTGTTGAATCTTGTCCACACAGAGCTGAAGTCGACGCTGAACGCTGGCGTAAGAGGCTCCAACTGCGTGCAATGCGAAGTCGTCAACAAACAGAGAGGACTCAGAACCCTGGTTTTCTGATTTGACAATGTCGTTGATTTTGATGCTGAGAAGAGCAGGAGAAAGAATGCTCCCTTGAGGTACACCCAACTCCTGCCCATGGATGTCAGACAGTGTGGTGCCAATACGCACCTGGAACTGCCGATCAGCCAGAAAGTTTTGAATAAACAGAGGCAGATGACCACGAAAACGCAAGTCTATGAAGATCCACATAAGGAGAAAGAGAGAGACAGAGACAGAGACAGAGGGAGACAGAAAGAGAGATGGAGAGAAGAGAGAGAGAGAGAGAGAGAGAGAGAGAGAGAGAGAGAGAGAGTGGAAAGAGAGGGAGGAGAGAGAGAAAGATAGAAAGACAAGATAGACAGGAGAGAGACAGAGACAGAGATTGGGGAAAGAGAGAGGAGAGAGAGACAGGAGAGTGAGAGAGGAGAGAGAAAGTGAGAAAGAAAAGAAAGAGAGGGAGAGAGACGAGAGAAAGAGATAGAGAAGAGAAAGAGAGGAGAGAGAGAGAGAGAGAGGGGGGAGAAGAGGGAGAGAGATGAAGGGAGAGAGAGGGGGGAGAGAGAGACGAGAGAGAGACAGGAGACATAGATGAGAGAGAGAACAGAGAGAGGGAGGAGAGAGACATGAAAGAGAGGAAGAGGGAATGAGAGAGAGAGGAGAGAGACATGAGAGAGAGAAGAGGGAGAGAGGAGAGAGAGGGGGGTGGAGAAGAAGGAGAGAGAGAAAAGAGAGAGATAAAGAAGTGAAAGAGGAGAGAGAGAGAAACAGAGAGAGAGAGGGGGAGAGAGAGAGAGAGACAGAGAGAAGAAGAAGAAAAAATAAGAGGAAAGAGAGAAACAGAGAGAGAGAGAGAGAGAGAGAGAGAGAGAGAGGGAGGGAGGAGAACAAAGAGAGAGAGAGAGAGAAGAGACAGAGAGAGACAGAGAGAGAGACAGAGCGAGAAGAAGAGAGAAGAGACAGAGAGAGAAGAGAGAGAGAGAGAGAGAGAGAGAGAGAGAGAGAGAGAGAGAGAGAGAGAGAGAGAGAGAGGACATGGGGGAGGTGGAGGGGGGAGGCGGCAGAGATGAGGCCAAAATGGAAAAAAAAAAGAAAAAGAAAAAAAAAAAAAAAACCAGACAGATGGGGCAGAGGGCCGTCAGCATATGATCAGGAAGCAGTATGTCTTTTCACCATTTCAGGTTGTCGACGTGAATGGTTTCTAGGGGGGGGGGGGGGGGGGGGGGGGGGGGGGGAGGGGGGCTTTTTTATTTTTTATTTTATTTTTATTTTTTACCCAGGTCATCGTTCGTGTCTTCGTAATTAGAGTTCGTTCTTTTTCGTCTGTGTATGTGTGTGTTTGTGTGTGATACAGAGCGAGTAGGAGGAGAGAGAGAGAGAGAGAGAGAGAGAGAGAGAGAGAGAGAGAGAGAGAGAGAGAGAGTAGGAGAGGAGAGAGAGAGAGAGAGAGAGAGAGAGAGAGAGAGAGAGAGAGAGAGTAGGAGATAAGATAAGATAAGATAATGTTGCTTATAGCCCAGCCGACCGCAAAGGGCCACATCAGGGCTGTCACCACGTTAAAATCAACTCACCAGTCATTTGAAAAAAAAAACAAAAAAAAAAACTTTCACACATCTCATTAAATGACATCGTCTAGAAACGCACCAGAAACTTCGTTAAAAATGTTTCTTCCGTAAAATCTTACATCAGATGAAAAATGTTAATCTCTCTCAAAAAACTCAAGGATCACGTCCGGCGGGACATCCCTGAACAGGATCTTCATGGACTCCGCTGTAAAATGTTTGTGTCGAACATCGTGCAAGTCCCAACACTCTAAAAGAACATGTTTCATTGTGAGTGGCTCATGACATGGAATGCACCACGGAGCTTCTTCACTCTTTAAAAGGTAAGCATGGGTAAAATACGAATGGCTGGTGTGCAGCCGGCACAGAACCGTTTCCTCTTTACGACCCCCCGACGTAGATGGGAGGAAGTCCTTAAGGTTTGGACGGATCTGAAAGAGTTTGTTACTCGTCTGTGTGTTCCAATCCTCCTGCCAGAGGTCTCTCACATAATCGTTAATTTTGGGTTTCACATCTGAGCAGGGGATATAAATGTTGGACAGTGTCTCTCTTGAGGCGTTCTTGGCTAAACGATCAACCATTTCGTTCCCGCCGATGCCAACATGACCAGGAACCCAAGCCAGACTAATGTTGTAACCGTCCGCTTTCAACTTGCTAAAAAGTTCAAAGAAATGTAAAAGTTCTGGATGCTGAAGGTTGCGGCCAGCTATGGCCTCCAAAGCTGACAGCGAATCCGACAGAACCAGAAAGTCCCTCTTCGAAGAATGTGAGATTATCTTCAAAGCCAGAACCAGAGCAGTAAGTTCAGCAGAATAGACAGAAGCATCTGAATGTATATGTTCCAACAGTATCTGAGAAGGAGCCCCAGGGCAGTAGGCTGCACAGGCCACTCCATCTTCAGACTTGGAACCGTCAGTGAAAACTTTTTGATAGGATGGGAATTTCGAACAGAGATCAGCATACAATGCCTTGTACGCCAATGAGCTGGTAGACTCTTTGCGAAAAGCTGCAAGATCGAAACGAATCTCTGGTGTGAAAAAGGTCCACGGAGGTTGATCCGGAAACTTGAAAAATCGGACACAACTCCTAGGTCAAGACCTGCATTCCGCACGTGGAGAGTAGGAGAGAGAGAGAGAGAGAGAGAGTAGGAGAGAGAGAGAGAGAGAGAGAGTAGGAGACACAGAGAGAGTAGGAGAGAGAATGAGAGAGAGTAGGAGAGAGAGAAAGAGAATATAGGAGATAGAGAGAAAAAGAGAGAGAGAGAGAGTAGAAGAGAGAGAGAGAGAGAGAGAGAGAGAGAGAGTAGAAGAGAGAGAGAGAGAGAGAGGAGTAGGAGACAGATAGCGAGAGAGTAGGAGGGAGAGAGAGAGAGAGAGAGAGAGAGAGAGAGAGAGAGAGAGAGAGCAGGAGAGAGAGAAAGGGAGATCACTGGGCTGACTGCAGAGTACTTTGTGCTCCGTTCGTTTTCCTCGTTTGGTCTGTTCATTCTTTTTTTTCTACACTGCAGAGGTAAGTTTATGGTGTGTAGTGTGGTGTGGTGTGGCGTGGCGTGGTGTGTGTGTGTGTGTGTGTGTAGTAGTACTTTCATTTTTACGTCTTTTCACAAAATTGTGTGATATTAGACGAGAGAGAGAGAGAGAGAGAGAGAGAGAGAGAGAGAGAGAGAGAGAGGAGAAAGAGAGAGAGAGAGAGAGAGAGAGAGAGAGAAAGGGTATGTGTGTGATGCATAGGTGTGTGGAAGTGCACGCAAAACATGGAATATTTACTACTTATAACATTATAGCAAATATCTAACAGGACTACATATTAAACAAAAGGTAACTTTGAAAGCAAAATCAATATCAGAAAAAACATCAGTCACTGTCATGCACAATAAACATGGTAAGTATGCCTTAAGAGTCACACAATCAAATAAAACGTGGGCTCTCGACACGTTTGCCTTACCACATATGCATTTTGTTCCTGCACTATATTTCGTTCTGAATGCGTCAAGTTTTAGTCTATAAAATACTGAAACAAAGTTTCTGTACTGATACATATCACGAACCTGCAGGTGTTCAATGCCTTCAACCTGATCAAAGCTGAGAACATGGCTATTTCGAGCATTAACCCGCAAATAGGGGATGTTCTGGTTGTTTCTAAAAACGTCCCAAGCCACTTGTTTTAAAACTTGTGTGTGTGTGTGTGTGTGTGTGTGTGCGTGTGAGTGTGCGTACGTGCGAGATTTCTCTCTCTCTCTCTCTCTCTCTCTCTCTCTCTCTCTCTGTATGTATGTGTGTGTGTGTGTGTGTGTGTGTGTGTGTGTGCTTTCTGTATCTGTGTGTTTGTTTGTCTGTCTGTATCTGTCTGTCCTTCACTCTCTGTCTCCCTCTCTGTCTATTTGTCTGGCTGGCAGTCTGTCTGTGTGTTTTGTGTGTGTGTGTGTGGGTGTGTGTGTGTGTGTGTATAAGAGAAAGAGAGAAAGACAAAGGAGGGGGAGATGAGATCATTTGTATTGGTAAGGACTTTGAACATAAACAAATAAACAAAATGAAACAGTTGGGTTGGCTGACTGTGTCATATTGCATGTGGACTTTTAATATGAACACAATTTCATTCCAGGCTAATTAATTATGTTGTTGTTTACATATTCACAATTGCGTTCTTTTTTCCGCAGTTGAGAAAGAATTGCCAGGTAGATGTAGATGTTTTCGCACGTGTATGCATGGTGTTAATTGTTTGATTTTCGCAGGCTCCACGAAAGATTATAGATGCGTAGGTAATGGCAGAAAGGCGTGAATTTTAAAATAATTTTCGGGTATTTGTATCAACATATTACCATAATTCATTTGGAAGAAAGAAATTACGATCCAGTTATTATCAGACATGATTAATATGGGATACCATATTACATAGTCATCAGTGATTTGGTCCATATTGTGGTATCTGATAACGTGTTTAACCAAGGTTTCGTTTCTATAAAGACTAAAAAAAGATAAAACTCTGTGTGTGTGTGTGTGTGTGTGTGTGTCTGTGTGTGTGCCTTTGTACAGGAATGACACACCATACTTTTTGTGTTCTATAGATCAAAGGCCAAGCGATTGTGTGACATTATTCTGAGACATAGACTTACTTTATACCGCACTGGTTGCGCAGGTTTGACGTGTGCATCATTTAAAATGGAGAGAATTCACAATTGGATCGCAGATATTGTCCTTATGAGCTAAACGCATAGACAAATCATTCATATGTAAATTTTCTTTAAAAAAGAAGAAAAGAACAGGAAAAAAAAAAGAAGAAGAAGGGGGCCGAGAAGAGAGCTTTGTGTTACTCACAAGACAAAAGAATATAAAGGGAGGAAACACTGCCTTTCGCATTCTTCCTAGTCTCCCCTTTCCGTTTCAGACCAGTTCTTCACCAGACTAGACCGACAGACCCACCGACAGCCATGGCCCTGTACAGGAGGGCTGTCTGGCTGTTTCAACTGACAGCCTGCTGTTGTTGTCTGACTTCCTTGTGTGGGGCCTTCTCCGATATCATCCCTGACTACGATAACCACGGCAGTACCGCTACCCTGACGCCATGGGTGATTACGTCATTCCGTTTTCGCTGCGTTGTTCTGGCTTGTGGTGCTGGCCTTTTAGCTTATCATGGCTTCTAGAGGTGTTGTAGTTTCTGTTATCGTTGTTGTTACTTGGTGTTGCTCCCGTTATTCTTATGTCAGTAGTCACTGAAGTCGCCGTTGGTTCGTGTTCTCTCAAAGAGTTCTTGTAGGTGCTGTTGCCGTTGTTGATGTTGTTGTTGTTGTTGTTGTTGTTGTTGTTGTTGTTGTTGGCATTGTTTGTTATAGTTGTTCTTGTTCTTATTTCTCTGGTATCTGTAGTTCTTGTGGCCGCCGTTGCTGTTGCTGTTGTTTTTTGTTGTATTTGCAGTTATTTTGGGTGTTGCTGTTATTCTTGAATTCGTTGTTGCTAATGTTGTTGTGGCTGGTGTTGTGATTATTGTCACTGCTGCTACGTTGATTGTTGTTGTGTTGTTTTTTAATCGGTGTCGCTTTTGTCCTTGCTGTTCTTTTGTTGATTCTACTGTTGGTATTGCTGTTGTTGTTGCTGTTGTTTTTGTCGCTTCTACTGTTGCTGTTGCTGTTGCTGCTGTTATTGTTCCTGTTGATGCAGTGTTTTTGTTGCTGCTACTGTTGTTGCTACTACTGCTGTTGTTTTTGCACCCCTTGTTATAGTTGCCGTTGTTACTGTTGTAGTTACTGCTGTAAGGTTGTTATTCATATTGTTGTTCCTGCTTTTGTTGGTGGTACTGCTGATGTTGTTGTTATTACATGTGTTGTTGTAGTTGCCCCTGCTGGCTTTTGTATGCTTTATTTTCATTCCAGCAAAACCTTTCTTTCAAATTCCATACGAAGGCATGGCCATAAGTTAGAAGACTAGCTTCTGAAAAAGTTGTTAGAGTAACACCCTTCCATTGAAGAACGGGTAAACAAGCTTTTCATGTCATCCCCTCTCCTCGGCCACCATCTCCACCCTCTTCCTACCCTCCTCTCCCTCCCTTCCAAACACACAGAGAGAACACACACACACACACACACACACACACACACACACACACACACGCGCGCGCGCGCACACACACGCACATGCACGCAGACACACACACACACACACACACACACACGCACGCACGCACACACACACATACATGCTTAATTCATGGGCCTATCCTTTGTGTGTATTTTGCATACAAGTCCATCGAAGAATGTATGAAAAATCCTTTTCTAATGAATTAAAGAATACACGACGAGTATATTAAACAGCATTAGTCCACTGATGCCAAATCTGTCCTAATTCTCAAAATCCGTCTTGCATATTGACATCTCAGTTCTGTCGATTACTGACACTAATAATGCCAAGTACTTCATATCCTATATTCCAGCTTTTAGCAATTGTTTCTTTTTAATGAAAACCATTTCCTTGTAAAGTTTTCTTTAGTTACACCAACTGTACAGCCATATTTGTCAACTGCATCCCTCCGTTTCATAATTTTATAAAGATTATCAAACTTGATTTAATAATATTCCGCAGTTTTACATTAACATACATGATTTTTTCTTCAATCGTGCATCATTTGTGTACTGGTGTATACACCCAAACGTAGTCAATCATTGGGAATACATAACGTTAGCACCGTTGTTACAAGTTTCATCAATCCTGTCTTTTGAACCTGTTCCGAACTATAAACAAGTAGGGCAACCCTTGCTCCCACAAGAAAACCTAACACAGAGTAACTTTTATTCAAGACTGGCACAGCCTTTTAAACTTGAATAACGTCAGACAAATACATAGACGAACAATCTAATAGTTGGGGAAAAACAAGCGCAGACCAACAACCTCTCCATAGTCACAATATTGACTTGGCAAAATTTTGATCTTAAGGGGTTGGGGGTGGGGGGGGGTGGGGGATTGAAAATGAGAACATAAAGTTAAGAAAAAATATGTTATAAATATGAAAATCTTCACTGTCTACATGAGAAAACCATTGTAATCCCTCTCGAAGGCAGATCTATGTATATTACCTTCTTCTAGGCCTTTCGTCTGCTTGATCATACTTATCAGCGAAACACATCTGAATGTGTCTACGCTCCTGGAGTCAAATAGAGACACACCACAGTCCATAATACTGTGGTGTTCTCACCACCCAGGGTTCTAAAAAGAATCCAG
>CM031605.1:9337494-9347494 GCA_018398815.1 Conus ventricosus | reverse complement strand
TGAGTCCCCCTCAGGACAATGACTCAGCCCACTGACAGTGATGTAGCTGTGGAGCCAGTGAGTCCCCCTCAGGACAATGACTCAGCCCACTGACAGTGATGTAGCTGTGGAGCCAGTGAGTCCCCCTCAGGACAATGACTCAGCCCACTGACAGTGATGTAGCTGTGGAGCCAGTGAGTCCCCCTCAGGACAATGACTCAGCCCACTGACAGTGATGTAGCTGTGGAGCCAGTGAGTCCCCCTCAGGACAATGACTCAGCCCACTGACAGTGATGTAGCTGTGGAGCCAGTGAGTCCCCCTCAGGACAATGACTCAGCCCACTGACAGTGATGTAGCTGGGGAACCAGTGAGTCTCCCTCAGGACAATGACTCAGCCCACTGACAGTGATGTAGCTGTGGAACCAGCATGAGTGAGTCTCCCCCAGGACGAGACAGCCCACTGACAGTGATGTAGCTGTGGAACCAGCATGAGTGAGTCTCCCCCAGGACGAGACTCAGCCCACTGACAGTGATGTAATTGTGGAGACATCATGAGTGAGTCTCCCTCAGGACCAGACTCAGCCCACTGACAGTGATGTAGCTGTGGAACCAGCATGAGTGAGTCTCCCCCAGGACGAGACTCAGCCCACTGACAGTGATGTAATTGTGGAGACATCATGAGTGAGTCTCCCTCAGGACCAGACTCAGCCCACTGACAGTGATGTAATTGTGGAGACTTCATGAGTGAGTCTCCCTCAGGACCAGACTCAGCCCACTGACAGTGATGTAGCTGTGGAACCAGTGAGTCTCCCTCTGGAGTGTGCTGCACATCAGTCCAACGGTTCTCGTGAACTTGACAACTGCTTTGATACCACCTCCTCACGGGCATGGACGCAGAGAGATCCAACGGGTCACTGCTAGAGCAGCGCATGAAAGGTCACAGAAAAAAAAAATATGTATGTATGTATGATGTTCATCGAGGGTGTGGACGATGAAGATGATGCTGTGGAACTCCATTCTGGTCTGAGACTACACGGGGAGCTGGTGCTGCACGCTTCTTTACATGATATAACCCTGGCATCAACCTGGTATCAACCTGGCATCAACCTGGTATCAACCTGTTATCAACCTGGCATCAACCTGGTATCAACCTGGCATCAACCTGGCATCAACCTGGTATCAACCTGGTATCAACCTGCCATCAACCTAGTATCAACCTGGCATCAACCTGGTATCAACCTGGTATCAACCTAGTATCAACCTGGCATTCAACCTAGTATCAACCTGGTATCAACCTGGCATCAACCTGGCATCAACCTGGCATCAACCTGGCATCAACCGGGTATCAACCGGGTATCAACCTGGCATCAACCTGGTATCAACCTGGCATCAACCTGGCATCAACCTGGCATCAACTGGTATCAACCTAGTATCAACCTGACATCAACCTGGTATCAACCTGGCATCAACCTGGCATCAACCTGGTATCAACCTGGTATCAACCTGGCATCAAGCTGGTATCAACCTGGTATCAACCTGGCATCAACCTGGTATCAACCTGGCATCAACCTGGTATCAACCTAGTATCAACCTGACATCAACCTGGTATCAACGTGGCATCAACCTGGTATCAACCGGGTATCAACCTGCCATCAACCTGGTATCAACCTGGTATCAACCTGGTATCAACCGGGTATCAACCTGGTATCAACCTGGTATCAACCTGGCATCAACCTGGTATCAACCTGGCATCAACCTGGCATCAACCTGGTATCAACCTGGTATCAACCGGGTATCAACCTGGCATCAACCTGGCATCATCCTGGTATCAACCTGGCATCAACCTGGTATCAACCGGCATCAGCCAGGCCCGAGAGATACAGACACCTACGGTGTCGGTCACGACATCTAAGCAGCACTCTCAGCAATCCACCCATGAAGTCGAGTTCCAGTCGTTCTATTTGTGTCCACAGCGCAGTCAGCTCTGGGTCTCAATCGGCCGAAGCCGAACAATCTCACACATAAATCTCTCTGCTAGGACTCGAACCCAGTATCTCCCTGCCCGCAGACAGGCGATACTAACCACTGCACCTTGGTGGCTGGTATCAGCATCACACAGTTCTTCGCCACCGTCAGCACTGCTTCCCCTCACGCAATGCGTGTTAACTGAACAGTACAACTGACCATTCTGGATTTGACATAGATTGTCTCCCTTGCATGATTTTTAATCCCTAGGTCCACAGCTCCTATGGTGTCATTTCTCTTTCTTTCCATCCCTAGGTACACAGCTCCTATGGTGTCATTTCTCTTTCTTTCCATCCCTGGGTACACAGTGCTATGGTGTCACTTCTCTTTCTTTCCATCCCTGGGTACACAGCTGCTATGGTGTCACATCTCTTTCTATCCATCCCTAGGTACACAGCTGCTATGGTGTCACTTCTCTTTCTTTCCATCCCTGGGTACACAGCTCCTATGGTGTCACTTCCCTTTCTTTCCATCCCTGGGTACACAGCTGCTATGGTGTCACTTCTCTTTCTTTCCATCCCTGGGTACACAGCTGCTATGGTGTCACTTCTCTTTCTATCCATCCTGGGTACACAGCTGCTATGGTGTCACTTCTCTTTCTTTCCATCCCTGGGTACACAGCTCCTATGGTGTCACTTCTCTTTCTTTCCATCCCTGGGTACACAGCTCCTATGGTGTCACTTCTCTTTCTTTCCATCCCTGGGTACACAGCTGCTATGGTGTCCCTTCTCTTTCTTTCCATCCCTGGGTACACAGCTGCTATGGTGTCACTTCTCTTTCTATCCATCCCTAGGTACACAGCTGCTATGGTGTCACTTCTCTTTCTTTCCATCCCTGGGTACACAGCTCCTATGGTGTCACTTCCCTTTCTTTCCATCCCTGGGTACACAGCTCCTATGGTGTCACTTCTCTTTCTTTCCATCCCTGGGTACACAGCTGCTATGGTGTCACTTCTCTTTCTTTCCATCCCTGGGTACACAGCTGCTATGGTGTCACTTCTCTTTCTATCCATCCCTAGGTACACAGCTCCTATGGTGTCACTTCTCTTTCTTTCCATCCCTGGGTACACAGCTCCTATGGTGTCACTTCCCTTTCTTTCCATCCCTGGGTACACAGCTCCTATGGTGTCACTTCTCTTTCTTTCCATCCCTGGGTACACAGCTGCTATGGTGTCACTTCTCTTTCTTTCCATCCCTGGGTACACAGCTGCTATGGTGTCACTTCTCTTTCTTTCCATCCCTGGGTACACAGCTGCTATGGTGTCACTTCTCTTTCTTTCCATCCCTGGGTACACAGCTCCTATGGTGTCACTTCCCTTTCTTTCCATCCCTGGGTACACAGCTGCTATGGTGTCACTTCTCTTTCTTTCCATCCCTGGGTACACAGCTGCTATGGTGTCACTTCTCTTTCTTTCCATCCCTGGGTACACAGCTGCTATGGTGTCACTTCTCTTTCTTTCCATCCTGGGTACACAGCTGCTATGGTGTCACTTCTCTTTCTTTCCATCCCTGGGTACACAGCTGCTATGGTGTCACTTCTCTTTCTTTCCATCCCTGGGTACACAGCTGCTATGGTGTCACTTCTCTTTCTTTCCATCCCTGGGTACACAGCTGCTATGGTGTCACTTCTCTTTCTTTCCATCCCTGGGTACACAGCTGCTATGGTGTCACTTCTCTTTCTTTCCATCCCTGGGTACACAGCTGCTATGGTGTCACTTCTCTTTCTTTCCATCCTGGGTACACAGCTGCTATGGTGTCACTTCTCTTTCTTTCCATCCCTGGGTACACAGCTGCTATGGTGTCACTTCTCTTTCTTTCCATCCCTGGGTACACAGCTGCTATGGTGTCACTTCTCTTTCTTTCCATGCATCCATACGTCTATTTTGGAACATTTTTTTTTCTAACTGTATTTTCTTCCCATTTTCGAGGTTCGTCATTTCTCTGAGTGCCTTGGCGCGATTTTCGTTTCTGATTGTCTCCCTGGGAAATGCCACCATAGGGATTCAAAATCATGCAGGGGAGACAATTCTATGTCAACACCAAGAATGGTCAGCTGCACTGTTTAGTAACCCGCATTGTGTGAGTGAAATGACAGTGCCATAGAATTATAATAATGCGGTTTGTCTCTCCCAGATAAGGTGTTTAAACTTGCTCTTAGGAGGAACAGTGGGCGACACACTATCAACAAAACGCAATCGACAGTGCTCAGAGTCAATAGAGTTACCCGACAGTGGATGAATTCCAAGTGAGAGCGCGCACTTGTCAATGTACGTTTGAATGAGTACCAGCGTGTCTTTGATTCAGAGTCTGTGTGTGTGTCCCAAACGTCATTACCCCACGGAGAAACTGAGCATGCGGAGACATTCGTTATAGAACATATAAACCATACGCGCTTGTTTGGACTGAAACACACACATACGTCACGTGAGCGCGCTATCGCTCAAAATAAATTACGTATGTGCGGATAACAGCACACTCATAAACAAGCAAATACAAATATACACATTAACGCGTGCGGCAACGTGTTCTGTCACATACACAGCATAAAGGCATACGTACAAGCGATGACGCAAACACCCACACACAGACGGATACGTCACTCATACGTGCACGCACATCAACACACGTTGAGACTTTTTGGAAGCGTGTTGATCGAGAGCTTCGAGTCCTGATCACTATGTTCATTAGCGGAACGTACCAATAGGGCTACGTGTCCATAGCTCTGTACAGCCGATTAATGACCAGTCTATCGCTGCGCCTGTCTCTCTGTGCGTGAATATGTATCTATTTTTACTTTGGATTATGTTGCATTTCCTAGTCTGTGTTTATCTCTTCTCATCAACGGACAGGAGGAGTAAGGACAGGAGAACGACACGTTTACCGTTGTCAAATACATATTCTCTCTCTCTCTCTCTCTCCTCTCTCTCTCTCTCTCTCTCTCTCTCGCTCTCTCTCTCTCAGTAAGATATTTGTTACTTTTTTTTAAAGGGGGGTGGGGGGGGGGGGGGTCTGATAATGGCATTACAAAACTGGACACGAATTGCGACTTTGATCAGAAAACACAAAACAGTATTCTCCCCCCCCCCCTCCCCCCCCCTACCCCCCTACCCCCCCCCCCTTACCCCCCCCCTACCCCCCCCCCCCCCCCCCCCCCCATGGCTGTCAGGAGAAGACAACCTTTTGGGGAATATTACGTCGTGTTTTTTGTTTGTTTGTTTGCTTATTGTTGTTGGTTTTTTCTTGTCTATAATCTGTCACATCTAAAGAGGACCTGTTTGTTGGAAATCCACTGGTCTGTTTCGTATATGTATGTTAATTAAGCATTATTTTTGCATCCTCGTTTTGTATGTTCATTTGCATTTTGGCTTCATTTGTGTAAAGTTGCAGTCCGTTTCAGGGCCCGTCACTCAACGTGGGGAGGGGGGGGGGAGGGGTCCACACAAAGGGTCAACACAATAGCTTTCTACCCCGTTATCCAAACCAGATCATCTTTAGTAACAAACGCTGTTGGTAGACCTGTTTTCTCGTAATATAACAAGAGCTCATTTCCAGCTATTTCTGGTTGATTACGACTAAATATGTTGAAAACGATCTGAGCCGATCGAAAACTGGCCGGACATAAATCACTATTGTTATCATTATTGTACCTTTTGTCCAGAGGTCAGTCTGATAGGCCTGAATGTCAACATCCACAACATTCTGACAAAAGACTGCCTTTACCGAAGAGTTTTGTGGGGGAGTTTTACCTGCCGTCTGTCAGCTTGTCTGCCTGTTTAGCAAGGTTCAGCGGCAACCCGTGGCGTCGGGAGATATTTTGCTTTGGGGAAGTCAGCCCGAACTGACAGGTGCTTTGACAAACGTACTGCTCTGCTTCATCCTTCGCATTTCATGAAAGCGAAAGCAGAGAGGGGAATTGGGGAGAGCGGGGAGGGGAGAAGGATTCTCATCGTAAGCTCCGTGTGTGTGTGTGTGTGTGTGTGTGTGTGTGTGTGTGCGTGTGTTGCAAATTCTTGTTAAACCAGGGGGAGGGGGAGGGGGCAGCAGTGAAGGGAGGGTAGGACTCTCATCGACAAAATGTTCATATCGGCTGTATGTAAAAGCGTCTCTCATCTTCCAAATTCTTGTAAAAGCAGGGAAAAGGGGGGGGGGGGGGTATTGTACCATGCAGTCCATTGTTGTTGTTTTACCAAAGAAGCAAACTGGCGCCATCTAACCATCCATCTGATACAATGCATTACCGCTAGTATATCTCACCAAAATATTATTCAGGAACACATCAACATTGCCATGACCTGAAGTGCGTTAATGTTTCCCCATCTATGTCTCCTCCTGATCACGTTGGCTTCAGATAGGGGAGGGGGGGAGCGGCAGGAGGTGAGGGGCATGATGCTCCACCCCACTCCCACCCCACTCCCATCCCCTTTCCCACCCCCTTTCCCACCCCCTTTCCCACTCCCTTCCTCGCTTCCCTGAATCTATAAAATTGAAAACGCTGTCCTTCACCGAAATGTTTGTTTCCACTGCCATCTGTCGGCATGTCTGTTGGGAGGATTATGCCAGAACTCAAAGACTGTCGGCATGTCTGTTGGTAGGATTATGCCAGAACTCAAAGACTGTCGGCATGTCTGTTGGTAGGATTATGCCAGAACTCAAAGACTGTCGGCATGTCTGTTGGTAGGATTATGCCAGAACTCAAAGATTGTCGGCATGTCTGTTGGTAGGATTATGCCAGAACTCAAAGACTGTCGGCATGGGCTGTTGGTAGGATTATGCCAGAACTCAAAGACTGTCGGCATGTCTGTTCGTAGGATTATGCCAGAACTCAAAGACTGTCGGCATGTCTGTTGGTAGGATTATGCCAGAACTCAAAGACTGTCGGCATGTCTGTTGGTAGGATTATGCCAGAACTCAAAGACTGTCGGCATGTCTGTTGGTAGGATTATGCCAGAACTCAAAGACTGTCGGCATGTCTGTTGGTAGGATTATGCCAGAACTCAAAGACTGTCGGCATGTCTGTTGGTAGGATTATGCCAGAACTCAAAGACTGTCGGCATGTCTGTTGGTAGGATTATGCCAGAACTCAAAGACTGTCGGCATGTCTGTTGGTAGGATTATGCCAGAACTCAAAGACGGATATCAAGGAGACTGGGTGGGAAGATTAAGTGTGGTGTTAGATCGAAGTCCAGAAATGTCGGCACGGGATCTGATTGGGGAAAAGGGACCGCAGACACGTTGAGCCCTGGCGAAGGTCTCTGTTAGTCCCAGTGCTCTTTCACTGTGTTTTGCTTTGTTCAGTCCTATGTCCTCTGTGTGTAGGCGCTGTTGCTCCTCCTCACGTGTCTTGCCGTAAGCATGTTGATATGTGATGGAGAATACTTTCTTTGAACCAGTTGTATTCGACGACAAAGACACTACCGTTTTCAAGATATACTGAAGGTGGCACGTGTGTGTGTGTGTGTGTGTGTGTGTGTGTGTGTGTGTGTGTGTGTGTGTGTGTGTGTGTGTGTGCGTGCGTGCGTGCGTGCGTGCGTGCGTGTGTGTGTGCGTGCGTGCGTGTGTGTGTGTGTGTGTGTGTGTGTGTGTGTGTGTGTGTGTGTGTGTGTGTGTGTGTACGCGCGCGCGCGCGTGTGTTGCGTGCAGGGGTGTGCACCCTCCCGTGGCGGCCGGTGCTGAAGCTGGACGAGCTGGGCAACGTGGTGCACGGCAGCATGGAGGAACTGCGCAGCCTGGCCCTGGGCGCCAACCTCTTCCGCGTCAAGCTGTACCGCCCGGAGGGCCCCTACCTGCTCAACGTGGACAACACCAACGTCAGGGGGGAGCACGTGTGCGGCGAGAGCCTGTGGCACCTGTCGGACAACGGCACCCACATCAGCACCAGCGCGGAGTGGCGCTTCCACCTGCTGTGCACGGACGGCGTGGTGTCGGTCGTCAACTCCCCCTACTCCCGCCCTCCAGGCTGGAGCATCCCCACCTCGTCCGGCATGAACGTGAGGATCCAAGACGCCCAGCAGAACTTCGGCAACATCGTCAACGAGCCGTTGCCCATGGTGTGGTACGTGAAGCAAATCGGCAAGGACAAGCCGGTGTACTCCCACACCCTGGACGGCACTCGCATCAGCGGCTCTCTGGAGGACCTCATGTTCATGGCCAAGCTGGGAGAGGTCCGCTGCACCATGAGGGACAGAGGCTTCAGCTTCGTCATGAACAACATCGTCATCGATGAGCTCACCCCGGAAATCAACGGTCAGAGCGTGAATTACGTCAGCCAAACGTTCACCGACAACGCTCTGGGGTTCAAGAGTCCGCCCTATTACTGGTTCTCCTCCTGGACCACCAACGGGCGCCGGGACAGCTCACGCTGGCTGGTGGGCACCACGCAGTCCCGCGGCCACAACAACGACTTCGTGGCCCTGGACTGGCACGTGGACTCCTGCTGGAAGGAGGTGTACGTCAACAACCAGTACGGGGAGCCCGTGGCCGGGTCGCTGGATGAGCTGATCTTCTGGGTGTCCCTGGGGCACCGGGTGCGCGTGCAGTACGACACCACCATCCTGGAGGCCAACTCCATCCGCATCACGGGGCAGACCGTGGTGGCGCAGAGCATCGAGGAGCTGAAGCGGCGAGGAGGGGTGAGCAGGGACAAGTACTTCTTCAACACCGTCACCATGTGGCAGTGGACCACCGTGCACACCACCGGCAAGATCAAGACCTACAACTTCCGCGTCCACGACATGACCCGCTACGACTCCAACGCCATCGAGAGCGAGGTGCGCTGGATGGTGGACCGGAGACCGTGGAAGCGTGTCTTCAAGACCCCGCCCGGCCCCTACGACGACTACTCCAACCTGATCGAGGCCGTGGAGCGGGGCGCCTCCATTCGTTTCAACGTGCAGCAGGACCCTCTGGCCGGCTTCTTGTTCACCAACGCCGACAACGTGCGTATGGACGACGCCACCGGCTCAGTGTACGCCCAGTGTCTGCGCCACATTAGCGACAAGAAGGACCCCGACATGGAGGGCCAGTACGAGATCCAGGAGGACAACCCCTTCCACTGGTTCTTGATGATCTCCTCTGAAGGGGTCATGGCCATGTCCGCCTGGAGGACGCAGTCCCGACTCCAGCTCTACGATAAATATGCCCCCGAGGCCAACATCACCTGGTTTGCTTCCCTCTGACCGCCTTTTGGACTCTTGACTGGTATGCTTGCTGGGAATTAAAGACGCGATTGGTTACAAACTAGCGGTGTGTATTGTGACTTGTGTTCATTGTCAGAATCTGAGATGCGTCTGCAGACTTTCTTTTTATTTGGGGGCTATACAATGGAGGCGTGTTATTTGGGGGGCTATACAATGGAGGCGTGTTATTTGGGGGCTGTACAATGGAGGCGTGTTATTTGGGGCTGTACAATGGAGGCGTGTTATTTGGGGGCTATACAATGGAGGCGTGTTATTTGGGGGCTCTACAATGGAAGCGTGTTATTTGGGGGCTATACAATGGAAGCGTGTTATTTGGGGGCTATACAATGGAAGCGTGTTATTTGGGGGCTATACAATGGAAGCGTGTTATTTGGGGGCTATACAATGGAGGCGTGTTATTTGGGGGCTATACAATGCAGGCGTGTTATTTGGGGGCTATGCAATGGAGGCGTGTTATTTGGGGGCTGTACAATGGAGGCGTGTTATTTGGGGGCTATACAATGGAGGCGTGTTATTTGGGGGCTATGCAATGGAGGCGTTATTTGGGGGCTATACAATGGAAGCGTGTTATTTGGGGGCTATACAATGGAGGCGTGTTATTTGGGGGCTATACAGTGGAGGCATGTTATTTGGGGGCTATACAATGGAGGCGTGTTATTTGGGGGCTATACAATGGAGGCGTGTTATTTGGGGGCTATACAATGGAGGCGTGTTATTTGGGGGCTGTACAATGGAGGCGTGTTATTTGGGGGCTATAGAATGGAGGCGTGTTATTTGGGGGCTATAGAATGGAGGCGTGT
>CM031605.1:9322494-9332494 GCA_018398815.1 Conus ventricosus | reverse complement strand
GTCTGTATCGTCCGGACCTGGTTGACGCCGGGAAACATTAAGAAAGACAACACACGGTGCAGCCCTGCCAAGGAAGTGTCAGACCCAAAAGGGAACTCCCTTGATTCCACTGTATTGTGTTCATCCTCACTGAGGATCATGATATGTCTCCACTACAGTGGGACTTCATGCCCTCTTCTCATGGCGACCTCAGCTTCGATTTCCTCTCCACTGCTACGCCCTTGGTAAGTTCATGTCAAAGCCGCTTTTATCGGCCAAGTTTATTTCAAGATCCTCGTGGGAGCGACACGGCGTCGCCCTGGGGAGTGGGACACGCACTCATGCTGATTCCGTGAGTAAAGGATAATTGTTGTCCGCAGAAGCTGCGTTTGTTGTTGGATCAGAACAGTCACGACTGAACACCGAAGTGTTTCGGCAGCAGAGCAGAGCCTCTTCTGGTGGGTTACCTCACGACTACACAGGGTGTGGCTATGTATGGGCGAGCCCAAATGAGCCGTGAGGAGTCATAGCACTAAAGGAGCTCAAAAGACAAAACTGCGAAATCAGCCAACCGTCCAGCCATTTAACCATTCAGCCAAATTACCAACCAAACAACGAGCCAACCAATCAGCCAGGTAACCAACCAGTATACTGACCTACCAACTAATCAAGCAAGCAACGAGCTAAACAACGAATCAACCAACCACCAACCAACTGGTCAAGCAGTTAATCAAGCAAGCAACCAACCAGCCATCCAACCAGCCAACCAAACAACCAGCCAAACAGCCAACCACATAACCAACCATCCAACCAACTGATTAATCAACCAGTCAACCAATCAACTGAACACCTAACCAACCAGCCAACCAACCAACTGATCAACAAACTAACCAACCAGCTAATCAACTAGCCAACCAACCAGCCAAACAAGCAAACAAGCGACTAACCAACTAGTCAACCAGCCATCCAACTAGCCCACCAATCCACTTATCAACCAATAGCCAATCAATCAATCAACCAACCAAAGAGTCAACCAACTAACCAACCAACCAACCAACCGACCGACAAACCAACCGACCAACTAACCAACAACCAACCAAACAACCAAACAACCAACCAACTAAACAACCAACCAACCAACCAACCGACCGACCAAGCACCCAACCAACCAACCAACAAAACAACCAACAAACCAGCCAACCAGCCAACCAACCAATCAGCCAACCAGCCAACCAACCAATCAGCCAACCAGCCAACCAACCAATCAGCCAACCAGCCAACCAACCAATCAGCCGAACAAGACCTAAAAGCATGGTCATATATCCCTTAAGAATAGCTAAAGGTAGCAACTACCCACCCCCACCCTCCCCCCAAAAAAAAGGTGAACTCACTCTCCCAAAGGTGGGTGTGAAAAGACAAGCAAAGAATGCACAGTGTACAAAGTTGAAAGCTGTATCCTTCTGTGACCTTGATGTTTACAATAACCGTTCTTTCCGTATTTAAACAGATTAATATTGTCTAAATCTAATCACATTTCGTTTTGTAAATCTGAAATTTAAAAAAAAAAAAGTGAAGAAAAAAAGTCCCAGTCGAAAGTGTGAGGAAGTGCGCATGACGCGGCGATTACAGTATCATTACATGTGTATGTCCAGACACTGCCCACAGACTGATCCTGCACGCAGACATAGCTGAAAAGAAGCATGGTAATTCTCTCTCTCTCTCTCTCTCTCTCTCTCTCTCTCTCTCTCTCTCTCTCTCTCTCTCTCTCTCTGTGTGTGTGTGTGTGTGTGTGTGTGTGTGTGTGTGTGTGTGTGTGTGTGTGTGTGTGTGTGTGTGTGTGAGTGTGTGTGTGTGTGTGTGTGTGTGTGTGTGTGTGTGTGTGTGTGTGTGTGTGTGTGTGTGTGTGTGTGTGTGTGTGTGTGTGCGTGCGCTTGCATAAGAGAAAGTGGAACTGTGGAGAGAAGGTTGTGACAGACCCGTACGTTCTGATAGTAGGTACAGCGATGCGTCGTGTTTATTAAGCAAATGCGTGTGTGCATGCGTGCGCGCGCGCGCGCGCGCGCGGTGTGTGTGTGTGTGTGTGTGTGTGTGTGTGTGTGTGTGTGTGTGTGTGTGTGTGTGTGTGTGTGTGTGTGTGTGTTCCCCCCCCCCCTTTTTTTTTAAAGTGGATTCTCCATTCTCCTATTGTTTCCACTTTTCTTTTATTCTGGTTTTTTTTTTTTTTTTTTTTTTTTGGGGGGGGGGGTGCTTTATCAACTCTCGTTCACCACGCAAACCTGTATGTTCTATTAGCGATGGACAATATCTAAACCTGTATGTTCTATTAGTGATGGACATTCTCTAAACCTGTATGTTCTATTGGCGATGGACATTCTCTAAACCTGTATGTTCTATTGGCGATGGACATTCTCTAAACCTGTATGTTCTATTACCGATGGATATTCTCTAAACCTGTATGATCTATTAGCGATGGGCATTCTCTAAACCTGTATGTTCCATTAGCGATGGACATTCTCTAAACCTGCATGTTCTATTAGCGATGGACATTCTCTATGTTCTATTAGCGATGGACATTCTCTATGTTCTATTAGCGATGGACATTCTCTATGTTCTATTACCGATGGACATTCTCTATGTTCTATTACCGATGGACATTCTCTCATGTCATCTTCAATATCTTAGTGTTTTAGACAAAGGGTCTGGGTATGTTAATGTGCTAATGTCTGCTGTGCTGATGCATTTATTCTGTTTGTTACAACAAAGAAAAGAAGAATGAGGGAAAGAAAGTAAGACAGACAGACAGACAGACAGACAGACACTTAGAAAGAAAGAAAGAGAGAAAGAAAGTAAGGAAAGAATGAAGGATAGAGGAAGGAAGACAAAAACCAAGAAAGAATTCGTTGCTAATAAAAGCTGATGAAATAAAGAAATAAATGCAGTTATGGTACTCAGTCAAAACACGCTGGTGGAATATTCAAAGGCAAGTTTGATTTGAGAAATAGCCAATACCCCCCCCCCCCCCACCCCCACCCCCCACCCCCTGCTTTGTGTTCTTGTGTGTAGGTGTTTTGGTTTGCTGTTAGTCACGCCGCAGTCACCTAACTGACAGTTTGGCCAAATGTATATTGAAGTACAGAACTTTAGATTATAGAATGCCTAGCTATCTTTCAGGATGCTCCCAAGATTAGAAAACTGAAAAAAAAAGAAAGAAAAAAAACACCTAAAAACAGAACAAAAGTCTTCAACGTTTCGGTCACAGACGGTCTTCAGGACTGATGACATAAAATGAAAGACAAATAAAGACGTATAGGCAATGACGTATGAAAACATGCACGTAAACGGACGAATACGTGTGTGTGTGTGTGTGTGTGTGTGTGTGTGTGTGTGTGTGTGTAGGAAGGAATTCTGTTTTACGTCTCGTCACACATATAGGTGATTGCAGACGTCTAAATAACATTATTGTTTACAATTTTAGACTATTATCATAAAAGAAAAGAGGACGATGTGGTTACATGGAACAAAAATAAAGGATAGATGAATTGTAGGACAGTAACTATGAAAAATTAGATAAAAATAACTAAAATAATCTAACTTACGATTATGATTATAAAATGTTCCTTAATGGACTTCCCAAGTGTGTGTGTGTGTGTGTGTGTGTGTGTGTGTGTGTGTGTGTGATGGGGGAAAAGAAAAAGGAGAGGCAGGTAGAAGGAAAAGGCAAACAGAAATAGAGATAGAGAAAAAGAAAGGGAGAGAGTGGTAGAGGAGGAGTCTTATGCTTGGAAGGGGACACTTGAGGGTGTGTATGAGGGGGAAAAAACCCGCGGGAGTGAGGGATGTGTGTGGGGATCGGGGGCTAGAAAATCCTATAAGAAATAGGTGCATATGGATTGTCATGTGCATGCGTCTATGAGTATGCATACCTGGAAGGGGAAGATGGTGTTTGGGGTGTATGCTCTACATGTTATGTCATAAATATGTTATATATGTACATGGGGTGTGAATGTAAAGATGGTGGGATGGGGAAATTGGGGAGGGGATGGAGAGAGAAAGGGATGGAGGAGAAGTTGGGGGACAGGAAAGGGAGGGCAAAGAACTGGAATGATTCAAACTATAAAAAAAACAAGTCAAATGTAGGAGTTGAGTCTATTAGGGATTGTGGTGCCAAGGCGAGAGATGATCCTGGACTCCATGAATTTCCTTTCTGCAGCTGAGGAGTGGTTTTGCCAAACAGCAGTGACGGAGATACAGGTTTGCCTGTGGCAATCAGCATTGAAATGAATCCCCACTGGTGTTGGATGAGACGACTGGATGGCTCTGAGGTGTTCCACAAAGCGTTCGTTGAGGGTACGATATGTTTCCCCCAATGTACAACTTTGAACAGAGGGTACATCTCAGTACATACACCAAGTTGGCTGACTGGCAGATGAAATGGGATTGGACGCTGAATTTTTCTTTTGGGCCGGTGACGCTGTTGATGTTGGCAATGAAAGTGCAGGTTTTACATCCAGGTGGAGTGCACGAGTAGTTTCCAGCTGAGGAGTTAGTGTTTGTACTGAACGTGGTTCATACCAGGTGGTTGTGAAGGTTTTTGTCTCTCTTGTAGACGATGAGGGGAGGTTTGGGGAAGATCGATTTCAGCTTTGGATCAGATTGTAGGATTTTGAAATGGCGTATGTGGATGTTTTTGACAGGAATATTATGGGGGTGGTGGATAAGTGTCAATGGAATACGGTCTTTGTTGTCTGCATCAGGTTTGGACATCAAGGCTTCTATTTGAAGACAGAGTTTGCTCGAACAAGAATCTCTTGAACAATGTGCTCTTTCAATGTGTTTCTCAGTCAGAAGCCTTGATGACCAAACCTGATGAACCATTCCAGAGCAAACCCTCACTTTCTTTCCCCCAACCTCTCCTCCATTCTTTTCTCTCTGCACCTGCCTCCCCCAGTTTCCCTATCCCACCATCTTTATATTCACACCCTATGTACATACATAACATATTTATAACATAACATGTACAGCATCATGTACACACCACAAACACCATCTCCACCATCCAGATATGCACACTCATAGACATGCACATGTGGACAATCCATATGCATCTATTTCTTTTAGGAGTTTCCACCCAACACCCCCCCCCCCTCCCATCCCCACACACATCCCTCACACCCGCAGGTATTTTTTCCCTCATACACACCCTCAAGCGCCCCCCTTCCATGCAAAAGACTCCATCTCTACCACTCTCTTCCTTTTTTTCCCGATCTCCATTTCTGTTTGCCGTTCCCTCTACTGCCCGTTTTTTTTTTCTTTCCCCCTCACACATACACACACACACACACACACACACACACACACACACACACACACACACACACACACACACACACACACACACACACACACACACGCACGCACGCACGCACGCAAGCATGCACGCACGCACACACACACACACAGACACCTCTTTAAACACGTGTTCGTACGTTTAAGTATATGTTTTCATACGTCATTGCCTATACGTATTTATTTGTCTTTCGTTTTTATGTCATTAGTCCTGAAGACGTTCTTTGACCGAAACGTTGAAAATTTTTGTCCTTTTTTTCTATTTTCAAATCTTCTGAGCATCCTCAAAGATAGTTTGTATTGTTGACAGAAGATCGGTGGTCAAAAACAATTTCTATAGAATGTATATACAGAGAAGACCCATGCAGGAAATTCTGCATAACGAACGAGAGAGAAAGACAGAGAGAGAGAGAGAGAGAGAGGGGGGGGGGGGGGGGAGGAGAGAGGAGAGACAGAGACAGAGACAGAGACAGACAGACAGACAGAGAGAAAGACAGAGAGTGCACTAAATGCAGATCATATGACATAGGCGATGAATTCATTTCATAGTGCATGCTAGTTTGTTTGTTTGTTTGCTTCTTTGTGTTAACAATATTGGAAAACAGCCGCTGAAGCCACATGACAACTGACATCCAAATGCAGTCACCGTCTATAGTTTATTCGATAAAAATAAAACAGCCATGTTGAAGTTGGCCAGATTTGTAGTAAAGATCATTATACAGAGTTTCTCAAAGGTGCCTTTTTTGCTGTTTCAGATTTGTAGTAAAGATCATTATACAGAGTTTCTCAAAGGTGAATTTTTTGCTGTTTCAGCGAACGGTGCGTTTCAGTAAGAACGTCTAGCTGATATTGCATGATAGTTAATATGAAAATTACTACCCATGCTAACTCACTGTATAACTGTTATGGTGATTTGCCGTCTTTCTTTTTTCGTTTTGTTTAATTTTCTCCATAGACCCGGTCACTTGGGGATAAGTCAATCATGAATCTTGAATCTTTCAATGATACCTTAAAAGCGCTGTTCGGAAAGGTGACAAATTGTACGTCATTGGACTTTGATTGTTCTTTCAGAGTGTTGGGACTTGCGTGGTGTGAGACACAAACACTTTACAGCAGATTCCATGAAACCCTGTTCAGAGATGTGATTTTTGACTTTCTGAGAGAGGTCAACATTTTTAATCTGATCTAAGATTATACAGAAGAGAGATTTTAACGAAATTTCCCGTGTGTTTTTCGAAGATGTGTTTAAATGAGTTGTGTAGGCCTACATTTATTTCTCTGAATGATATGCCTCGAGAGTTGACTTCAACGCGGTGAGAGCTCTGATATGGCCCTTTGCGGTCGGCTGGGCTTATAACCAGCATTTTCTCATCTATCTCTTATCATATAACAGCCCTGTCACTTGCCTCTAGAGAACTGACAGGCGAAAGTGCTTCATACTCTCTGAGCTTTTATTCTGGTCGCAGACCAAGAGATTCAGTTGATATGTTGGCTAGATCCTGGACACAGACAGTAAAGATGGTAAAACCATCTACCCAATGTGTTGATAGTAAAGATAATGTATAGGCTGGACACAGACAGTAAAGATGGTAAACCATCTACCAATGTGTTGATGGTAAAGATAATGTACAGGCTGGACACAGGCAGTAAAGATGGTAAACCATCTACCCATGTGTTGATAGTAAAGATAATGTACAGGCTGGACACAGACAGTAAAGATGGTAAACCATCTACCCATGTGTTGATAGTAAAGATAATGTACAGGCTGGACACAGACAGTAAAGATGGTAAACCATCTACCCATGTGTTGATAGTAAAGACAATGTACAGGCTGGACACAGACAGTAAAGATGGTAAACCATCTACCCATGTGTTGATAGTAAAGATAATGTACAGGCTGGACACAGACAGTAAAGATGGTAAACCATCTACCCATGTGTTGATAGTAAAGATAATGTACAGGCTGGACACAGACAGTAAAGATGGTAAACCATCTACCCATGTGTTGATAATAAAGATAATGTACAGGCTGGACACAGACAGTAAAGATGGTAAACCATCTACCCATGTGTTGATAGTAAAGATAATGTACAGGCTGGACACAGACAGTAAAGATGGTAAACCATCTACCCATGTGTTGATAGTAAAGTAAGATTTTCTGAAAAGGTTCAACATGGAACCCAAAAGCATAAAACGTATCGTGACAGTGAAGCAGTGACACTCACAGGCCCTCAGTTGAAATTATTAGGAGGCCCTTTAGGAACAGAGTAAGATGCTTTGTGAAGAGAAAGTTATGTGGTGTGTCTGTAAATTGGTGATTTTGGGAGAATATGAAACAAAAGAGCTGAAGTTTTAAAAAAAAAGAGAGAAGATAATCACTGATTTGTATGCATGAAATTTCCGTTTTGTATCGTTTGTTGGGTTTAACTTTATTCGGTTTTCGCTGTTTAGTTAGGTATTTTTACACGCACTCTCTCAAGCACTCAAGCCTATGACAAATGGCTAAGTCACAAAGTGTGTTCTTCTGTTGAACAAATAAGCAGTGCTGGGAAAAGAAGTGCAGACTAATAATTCCTCCATCGTTATTACAGTGACTGGGGAAAGACTAATAATTCCTCCATCGTTACTACAGTGACTGGGGAAAGACTAATAATTCCTCCATCGTTACTACAGTGACGGGGGAAAGACTAATAATTCCCCCATCGTTACTACAGTGACGGGGGAAAGACTAATAATTCCTCCATCGTTACTACAGTGACTGGGGAAAGCTAATAATTCCTCCATCGTTACTACAGTGACTGGGGAAAGATCCACACAAGACAGAAAGAAACAAGGTGGGTGGGTTGTGAATAAAAGACAACGGGTACCAAAACAAAATGAGGGCGTTAGATTACAAATATGAACTCTCACTCTGGTTGTGTAGGCCCTCCACGGTATCAAACAGAAATAACCACAGTCTATACTTGTGAAGTATTCTTATCACCAAGAGCTTGAACACAACAAAGCAGCCATTGTGGATGGTAGAAAAGTACAACGTCAAGAAAGCACTGTAAGGACAGAAATTGCTAGAAGAAACTTCAACCATTATGTGAAGAGAAATAGATAGGAGAGGGGAATTTGGGGGCCTATGCTTGAAGATCCCTGTGAGGATACAAGGGAAGTAACAGTTTTCGACAGTCAGAATGGTCAGTTTAGTGTCAGATCACTACTCCCCCCTACTCAGTATTTCCCCTGTTCAATACGTACACCCTGCCAGATATGCTTCCGCTTGCCTGTGGCATGTGTGTCTGTTATTCTGGTGTGGGAGGGAGAGTATCGAGCAGGGGGAATGGGGGGGGGGGGGGGGGGGGATGTCAAGCACATTGAATATTAGACAGGGGTACTACTGAGAAGGGGGAGTATTGTTGGGGGGGGGGGGGGGTATTGATAGGGGGGAATGTCGAGAAGGAGGAGTATCGAGCAGGGGGAAGGGGGGGGGGGGGGGGGGTCAAACACAGTGAATATTAGACAGGGGGACTACTGAGAAGGGGGCAGTATTGATGGGGGGGGGGGGGGGGTTATTGATAGGGGGGGGGGTAATTGATAGGGGGGAATGTCGAGCAGGAGAGTATCGAACTGTGACTGTATTGAGCAGGAGGAATATTGTTACGCTCCCGTCAGATCAAGAGTTCAATAACCCGATCATTGTCATTCACATACGTGCTGACAGCATCTAAGACCTGTGGAGAACAGCCTTTACTTGGATCTCCTAAGAAATGCAATCTCCCATTGACTGGCCAGACAATGTTTGTTAAACAAATTAATGGGGGGGGGGGGGGGGGGAGGGGGGGCAATTACAGGCTGACAATTCCTTCATCATAACGACAATGACTTGGCAAAGATTTTTTTTTAAAGGGGATGAAAGAAAAAAGGCAGTGTTTGTGTTGGAAAGAAAGTGTGAACATAGAATTAGGGTGTTGTATTATAAACATGAAATCCTTTACTCGCTTCTTATGGGGACCATTGTAGAACCATTTATACTGCCTGCACAGAGGCCTTTCATCCACGGATTGGGACTTGTCAGTGAGGCACGGTTGACTGTGTCAGTCGTCCCGTGGCGTAATTCTCTGGTGTTCTCGCCAAAACAACAACAACAACAACAACAACAACAGAATCCAGTGCAAGCCCAAATCAACCAGTGAAGGACAGAGGAGTGAAAGGGGAAGAAAGGGCTGTAAGGGAATAAGTTGCTGGAAAACAAAAATTATCATAAATAAATGATAGCGAACCGCCCAGAGAACGTAGACAAACGAGTCACAAGACAAAACACAACGCGTTTCGACCTCTTAGGTCTTCCTCGGGTGATACATAAACGAATAAAAACAACGAAGGCCTTCTTCCTTGCGCTGAACCCTAAGCGATCTGAAGCGATCAAAGCTAAGTGAATTTTCGTTGTTTTATTCGTTTATGTATCACCCGAGGAAGACCTAAGAGGTCGAAACGCGTTGTGTTTTGTCTTGTGACTCGTTTGTCCACGTTCTCTGGGCGGTTCGCAACATTTATTTAAGATTTGTTTAGATTTCCGCCTGCAGTCGTCTCGTTTTGCAACTAAAAATTATCATGTAAAGAGAAATAAATAGGGGGAGAAAAATTTTGACCTGTGCTTGAGGATCCATTTAGGACAACAAGGGAGCTC
>CM031605.1:9294994-9317494 GCA_018398815.1 Conus ventricosus | reverse complement strand
GCAGTCCCACCTTCCATCCCTTTCCACCACCCACACTCCCTGTCCAGGACGGGGGAAATCGTGATGGTATTGCTTAAGTGCACTAAGTTGATGTATTATTAGTCAGGCTTAACACACCAAGGTTATCTTTGCACTCATACACGCATATGCACACTCATGCGCCCATCAAACATTCGCCTCTCTCTGGGAATGGGATGTCACGCATTCGTCTCTCTCCTAACACGACTGAGAACAAGAAATACAATTTCTATGCTACTTATAATTAATCATGAACAATCAAATCACACACAATGAAATATCAGAACATAAAAGATCAATACTTCCTAATCCCGGGTTATAATAAAATGACTTCTTACCTGGCCAGGTTTTCACACACACAACCACGCTTTCACACCACACCACAGTTCTTGAACAAGTTTCTTCAAGTCTTCTTCAGCACTGCTTGATGGTGACGCCCTTGGTTGACTGGCTCCAGGTTTCAGGACTGGGTCTTCGTGGTCGTCTCTGGGATCTCGACGTAGAACTCTTCTTCTTCGTCTCTTTCACCCACCTCTGGGTTCAATTTCAGTTTGTCTGTCTTCACCCACCTCTGGGCTTCAAACTTCGTTTTCTTCTCTTCCAGCTTGTCTTTAACTCTAAGACCTTGCTGTCTCTTCTATCTCCCAGACCACGCTTCTCTCGACCCTTTCTCTGTCCTGCTCACTCCTCTCCTCTCTCTCTCCTCTGCCTTCTCTCTCTCTCTCCTGGTGTTGTTTTTTTTCGTCACGTTGTTCTCCCTCAGTTTATATAGGGAGGGAAACAAAGGATTCCCCTCCGGGCCATGCCTTTGTCCAAGCTGCTTCTCAAACCCCTAGTTCACAAGTACCCTGAATTCTCCATTCGCTACATTCTTCCACACATCAGCATTTACACACACCCCTACCTAATTGATTAGCAAACACACACTTAGCCCCAGATGGACATCGAAAATTCCCGCCGACTTAGGTGGTTACTTAACACAGTAATTATCTTAAGGAGGGCTACTACAACCTCCACACGCATTCAGCCAGCCTGACAATAGAACCAACACAGTGACCCACAGCAACACCATCCGAACGACTCCAAGACCCCTGCTCTTCACTGACTGTTTACAAAAGAACCTCAGCTGACCGAGCATTTAGCACTCACTTGGAACGCCGAGGTCATAGTGGTTACATCCCTTCCCCCTTTCGCCACTGGGCAGGTCCGAACTCTCTCCTAGGTGTCATCTGTCACCTGGCCATTTCGGCCTCCTTCACACAGTTCGGCCGTGTGCGTTGGGTAAGGTACCCTGGTTAATTGGCCTATTACCTATAATTGGTCTATTACCTATTTGTATACTACGTACAACGTCCCTTTGCCTCCAAGAGTCTAATGCCTTTTGTGAGAGGTTTCACGCTCCTTGACACTCCCATTTCTCCTTCCCTGCAGTCCCACCTTCCATCCCTTTCCACCACCCACTCTCCCATTTCTCCTTTCCTGCAGTCCCACCTTCCATCACTTTCCACCGCCCACTCCCCCATTTCTCCTTCCCTGCAGTCCACCTTCCATCCCTTTCCACCGCCCACTCCCCCATTTCTCCTTCCCTGCAGTCCCACCTTCCATCCCTTTCCACCGCCCACTCTCCCATTTCTCCTTCCCTGCAGTCCCACCTTCCATCCCTTTCCACCGCCCACTCTCCCATTTCTCCTTCCCTGCAGTCCACCTTCCATCCCTTTCCACCGCCCACTCCCCCATTTCTCCTTCCCTGCAGTCCCACCTTCCATCCCTTTCCACCGCCCACTCCCCCATTTCTCCTTCCCTGCAGTCCCACCTTCCATCCCTTTCCACCGCCCACTCCCCCATTTCTCCTTCCCTGCAGTCCCACCTTCCATCCCTTTCCACCGCCCACTCTCCCATTTCTCCTTCCCTGCAGTCCGATCTTTCATCCCTTTCTGCCGCCCACTCTCCCATTTCTCCTTCCCTGCAGTCCCATCTTCCATCCCTTTCCCACTCTCCCATTTCTCCTTCACTGCAGTCCCATCTTCCATCCCTTTCCCACTCTCTATTTCTCCTTCTCTGCAGTCCCATCTTCCATCCCTTTCTCACTCTCCCATTTCTCCTTCCCTGCAGTCCCACCTTCCATCCCTTTCCATCGCCCACTCTCCCATTTCTCCTTCCCTGCAGTCCCATCTTCCATCCCTTTCCACCGCCCACTCCCCCATTTCTCCTTCCCTGCAGTCTCATCTTCCATCCCTTTCCACCGCCCACTCTCCCATTTCTCCTTCCCTGCAGTCCCATCTTCCATCCCTTTCTGCCGCCCACTCTCCCATTTCTCCTTCTCTGCAGTCCCATCTTCCATCCCTTTCTGCTGCCCACTCTCCCATTTCTCCTTCCCTGCAGTCCCATCTTCCATCCCTTTCTGCCACCCACTCTCCCATTTCTCCTTCTCTGCAGTCCCATCTTCCATCCCTTTCTGCCGCCCACTCTCCCATTTCTCCTTCTCTGCAGTCCCACCTTCCATCCCTTTGTGCCGCCCACTCTCCCATTTCTCCTTCTCTGCAGTCCCACCTTCCATCCCTTTCTACCGCCCACTCTCCCATTTCTCCTTCCCTGCAGTCCCACCTTCCATCCCTTTCCACCGCCCACTCTCCCATTTCTCCTTCCCTGCAGTCCCATCTTCCATCCCTTTCCCACTCTCCCATTTCTCCTTCCCTGTAGTCCCATCTTCCATCCCTTTCTACCGCCCACTCTCCCATTTCTCCTTCCCTGCAGTCCCACCTTCCATCCCTTTCTACCGCCCACTCTCCCATTTCTCCTTCTCTGCAGTCCCATCTTCCATCCCTTTCCACCGCCCACTCCCCCATTTCTCCTTCTCTGCAGTCCCACCTTCCATCCCTTTCTGCCGCACACTCTCCCATTTCTCCTTTTCTGAAGTCCCATCTTCCATCTCTTTCTGGCGCCCACTTTCCCATTTCTCCTTCCCTGCAGTCCCATCTTCCATCCCTTTCTGCAGCCCACTCTCCCATTTCTCCTTCTCTGCAGTCCCATCTGCCATCCCTTTCCACCGCCCACTTTCCCATTTCTCCTTCCCTGCAGCCCCATCTTCCATCCCTTTCCACCATCCACTCTCCCATTTCTCCTTCCCTGTAGTCCCATCTTCCATCCCTTTCCACCGCCCACTTTCCCATTTCTCCTTCGCTGCAGTCCCACCTTCCATCCCTTTCCACCGCCCACTCTCCCATTTCTCCTTCCCTGCAGTCCCATCTTCCATCCCTTTCTGCAGCCCACTCTCCCATTTCTCCTTCTCTGCAGTCCCATCTTCCATCCCTTCTCACCGCCTACTTTCCCATTTCTCCTTCCCTGCAGTCCCACCTTCCATCCCTTTCCACTGCCCACTGTCCCATTTCTCCTTCCCTGCAGTCCCATCTTCCATCGCTTTCTGCCGCCCACTCCCCCATTTCCCCTTCTCTGCAGTCCCATCTTCCATCCCTTTCTGCTGCCCACTCTCCCATTTCTCCTTCTCTGAAGTCCCACCTTCCATCCCTTTCCACCGCCCACTCTCCAATTTCTCCTTCTCTGCAGTCCCATCTTCCATCCCTTTCTGCTGCCCACTCTCCTATTTCTCCTTCTCTGCAGTCCCATCTTCCATCCCTTTCCACCGCCCACTCTCCGATTTCTCCTTCCCTGCAGTCCCATCTTCCATCCCTTTCTGCCGCCCACTCTCCCATTTCTCCTTCCCTGCTGTCCCATCTTCCATCCCTTTCCACCGCCCACTCTCCCATTTCTCCTTCCCTGCAGTCCACCTTCCATCCCTTTCCACTGCCCACTTTCCCATTTCTCCTTCCCTACAGTCCCATCTTCCATCCCTTTCCACCGCCCACTCTCCCATTTCTCCTTCTCTGCTGTCCCATCTTCCATCCCTTTCTGCCGCCCACTCTCCCATTTCTCCTTCCCTGCAGTCCCACCTTCCATCCCTTTCCCACTCTCCCATTTCTCCTTTCCTGCAGTCCCACCTTCCATCCCTTTCCACCGCCCACTTTCCCGTTTCTCCTTCCCTGCAGTCCCATCTTCCATCCCTTTCCACCGCCCACTCTCCCATTTCTCCTTCCCTGCAGTCCCACCTTCCATCCCTTTCCACCGCCCACTTTCCCATTTCTCCTTCCCTGCAGTCCCACCTTCCATCCCTTTCCACCGCCCACTCCCCCATTTCTCCTTCCCTGCAGTCCCATCTTCCATCCCTTTCTGCCGCCCACTCTCCCATTTCTCCTTCCCTGTAGTCCCACCTTCCATGTTATTTCAGCGCCCTCGCGTTCAGCCGCTCATCCTGCTCTCTCATACATAGCCACACCCAGGACGATCCTGCCCAAACCACAGGAATCACTAATGATTCGGCGGCAGTCATGAACTTCATCAACACAGCAGAAACACTGCACCGTCACAGGGTGACTTTCATTCGGTGATGTTCATCAACACAGCAGAAAGCACACTGCACCGCCACAGGGTGACTTTCATTCGGTGATGTTCATCAACACAGCAGAAAGCACACTGCACCGTCACAGGGTGACTTTCATTCGGTGATGTTCATCAACACAGCAGAAAGCACACTGCACCGCCACAGGGTGACTTTCATTCGGTGATGTTCATCAACACAGCAGAAAGCACACTGCACCGTCACAGGGTGACTTTCATTCGATGATGTTCAGCTCTGTAACACCTGCTCTGAACCACCATACATAAGAACATCACTCCCTAAGCTTACTATGTATGCCTCCTACTGACGACATTTACATTAGTATGTGAGCCAGTGTCAACGAGTGTCTCCCCCCCCCCCCCCCCCCACCACTTAACCCCCACCCTCCCTCCCCCTTGGCTTGTGAAAATCGTCACAACAGCCCATGACAACAACCTGGTTATCCGTGTCAGACAGGTCAGCGAAGGTCAACGTCGACGTTAAACCTGAATGCGCCTAACCATGGGAGTGAGTCCATCAGACATGGAGAAGATGGTGTGTACATGGCGGCCGTGGGAAAGTCTGACTTTGATGGAGTGGACTGTCGTCTCTCTGTCCTGGCCTACGGCGTGTCTGTCTGTTATGCCAATCAATCTTTTCCAATGCCGTATCGTCTCCCTCCTTCTTTTATAGTCTGGACCGTTATACTAAGAGTGTATGCCTTACGCCCGTTTCTTAGACGCTAGATGTCTTGCCCGAGAAACGAGTGTGCGAATTTTCGTGCGACGTCATCGTGAAGCAAGATTCTGACGAAGGATCGGTAACATATATAGGGAGATCATAGCGCGCAAGACAATCGTGATAATGAAGGAGCTTTCTTAACTGATGAAATGACGGCTGATTGTGACCAAGGAGAGTGAGTAGCATCGCAAAAACAAAGGCATTGAGTTTTCATTATTTTTGCGCTAAAAATCACGAAGACTATGTCTTGATGTCGGTTTGTTCTACTCATATATTCAATCGTGATGTCTTTCTTTTATTTCATCTAACACTCAATCAAAATCCCTAGAAAGTTCAATTCGAAATGAAACTAATATTTGAAAAAAAGAAGGTCAGAGCTAGTTCTATTTTCATGTATAAACAAATGAACACGCAGTGCTTAGTTAAAGAGAAAGAAAATATTTCTATATCACTAAGAGCCCCCAAAATGATCCTATCAGCCTGTCCTTGTGCATTGTGTTGTGAACTGTCTGTATCAATTTACCCGTTTGATGTTGACCATTGTCAGACTTCACATGCGACAGTCATAATTTCATTGAATCAGTATCTGATTTGGGGGAGGGTGGTGGGAGGGAAAAACCAGTCAGTTTCCGCCTAGAGCCGTCTTTTTGTTCTTCTTTCGGACAGTCTCGTCGTCATTCTCTTGCGGCAAGATATCTAGCTATTCGCGTGGATAAGAAACGCAGCTCCTGTTGGCGCAGAGGCACAGCACCGAAGAGAGACACTGCACGGCTGCCGAGTCACTTCGGTGGTGTTCAGAGGTGCTTCTTCTGAATCAACATAAGCAGGACACAGGCTATTTACCCCCTTGCGGACAATAATAAATGCTTAGTGGCGGAGCAGCTATTAACCCCCAGAGAACAGGGAAACCTTCATTCTGGGCCACTTTCGCCCTCAACCAGTTTCGGGCGAAAGTGGCCCAGAATAAAGGTTTCCCTGTTCTCTGACAAGTAAGACTTCAATAACCAAAAAATAACGATTATCTACAAACAAACATACTGTGTAGGGTTATCTGTTTTTAATACTAATTTACTAAACTTTTCAGACTTTAATTTTTGTTTAATCCTGTGTTTTTCCCGGTCATTTTCAATAATATCATTTTCGCGCAAACATTCATCAAATGAGTCTCTGTCTTTCATATGAAATAGAACTACAGTCTTTAACTGTTCTCTAAAGTCTTTTAAAACCGAGTTATATTTTTGACATAAAATCCACACACTTATTCCAGCATGTCTTCCACTGAAAGCTAGTTTTGACAAAGTATTTCTTTTTTTAATTATGTCTCTTTCTGCCGAACAGTCATCTATAATAAATAGTGTCTGCGTTCCTTCAAACAGTCTATAAAACTGTTCTAAACACTCACTCAGTTTATTGCTAGGATCAACTAAATATGTCATCATCTTCCATATAAACCTTCTATCATGATATGCTTTTTTTCCATTTAAGTGTTGGACAGAAAACCAAAATATGTTAAAATTATAACGATAAACTGTTTGAAACCAGGTCGAGGATAAATATTGTTTTTCCACAACCAGTCTGCCCACAAATCAATGAGCAATGAGGGAGTTTTTGTCATAAATTTTAAACTGCTCCATAGTTTTATAACAGAATTTTAATCTAATCCAGTTATTATTTTTATCATACTCTCCGTCAAACTTGTTCAGTATAATAAAACCTATTGAGGCCTAAATGTGAAAGGGATTAATCCAATTTAGTTCGTAAGATTGTTTCTATTTAAGTCAACATTGATTTTGTTCTTGTTGTTATGATCTTAATATCCTCGCCATTGTGAAGAAGGGACGACAACAACGTTAAGGGGGTTTAATCTAAGTTTTGCCAGCCAATATTAATTCCTTTTATAAGGTCGTCACTAACCCACAACCCCATCCTTCTCCACATTTTTAAAGACAGAAATTTAAAATATCATTGTGAACGTGTCTCCTAATTTTTGCTTGGAAAGAATTTGAAATTTTGTAGAAGCTTTTTTTACAACTGTTTCTTTTTGTGGAGGTTTGTACTGCTTTTTTCCATACGGCGTTATTTCAATCTCTTTCCGACTATTGTTGTCTGGCATAAGACTTACATGTAGGGGGCCCAGGTTGAATGCTTTTCTGAAACTTTTTTGACGGCTAAAATATGTAAATGGACTTATGAATTCAAATTTTATGCCCCATTCTAAATATGGTTCTAAATGCCATTTGAGGTCAGGTTTTCGAACTATTTTATATTCATACTGGCCAACATTATTTGCCTCTAGATTGCGCAGTTGTTCTAGTTTAGGAAACTTTTTGTTGTCGCCAACCTCTTTGCGTTTATAATCGCCACTTTAGTGTACTCAAAACCATAAAAAAGCGCCTATTTCACCATTCTGTTCAAAGTCCGCAACGTCTGCAAGGTCTTTTAATTCTAAAGTTATACACCTCACAGGCGCAAAATGTAACTCCGGTTCTTCTGGCCCACGACATTATTTTTTAGTAACGTATTATTTTATTTCCAAAACAATGTGCAGGTTATCCCCTTTCACAACTTTCCCCGCTTTGTCTTTGATTTTTTATATTAAATGATCCGACCTCCCACAAACTAACTTTTAAACTGTAAATTAGGGAATTGTATAATTTCATAATCGCAATATGCAGCTTTCCCTGACGGAAGAGCTCTTAAAACATTTGAGGGCCTTCCATCATATAAGTTTTCATCAGTGCTCAGCTCATCCAAATGAACATGGTAATGAATTGTAATGCAAGATCGAGCGGGCTTTCCCCTCATAAGTGTTTTGGTTGGTGTAACTCTAAATATATAATTGTTAGCTGAAAAAGCCTAACATTTTAGCTAGCTCTTTATCAAAATGGGAACCTGTTTCTTCTTCAGGCTTGAATAATAACATTGTTTTCGATTTGCATTGTTAAGTTTGAGAGTAAGTTAAAGTTACTCTTTGCTTCTTTTAGTGAGCAAAACCCGTAATAACCATCACTATTGTTAATGGCTAATTTTGGCCCCTGTTTTGTCAATTTTTTGAATCTTATTATTCTTCCTGGATTCACTTATATTAAACCATACGACTTTGTAAATTTTCATGAAGCGAACCATTTTGGCCCCGCATTCGTTATCATAGCATGTTCAAAAAACAAAGGGACGGTCTTGGGTTGTTATTGTTACAAAACATTTTTTTAAACGAAATAAAAATGAGTGCATTCAAATATACTGGTGCAAAATATTCTGTTGGGCCGCCACTACAATCTTAAAAATATAGCAACTGGATACTCTTAACATTGCTGTGCCCCAGACTGCCTCTTTTCATAAAAAGGTGAGTACTCCATTGAAGAGCTACTTAACCCCCTATTGAAAACGACCACATCAAGAAAGCGTGGTTTAGTTCATCCGATCCCAGTTTTATCAGAACCAGTTAACTTTGCTGTTTTTTGTGCATCAACTGGGTGTGGAGTGTCGTATGCTGATCATTTAAATCACCATGACCCTTTGGTGAGGTCAGTGTACAGATTTCATTTTTATTACACCTTCAGGCGTATTTTGACTGAACTGCAAGCGCCATTACCAAATGACAAACCATTTAATCCACTCAGCAACAGAATAGACATGAAGGCTTTTGAAAGGTTCTTTTAACGAATTCAATATTAACATCAAGACAGGCTTTAGACAAAAGTTGGATCATAATCATGGCCAGGCGACCTTTATTTTCCGGGGCACAAAAAGAAAGTATAACTATGACTGGCACCCTCCTTTCAAATCTTTTTTTTGGCACAACTGTTGAGCCCGGGTCCCTACAGCAAGAGCATAAAACAGCATGGACAAACATTTATCTTAGACACTTCTAAGGGCCTAATTAGGGCGGGAATAGAACGAAAAAACGACTCTATTCGTATTTACGTTTGGTGTTTGCTAGGGGTCGCAAGCACGGCAAGATCGAGCATAACTGATCCTTCTACTGGCTTTGACGCACAAAAAAAATTTACTTAGCAAATTTAGAGGACGCCATTAATTCTACAGTTGATTTACCTTCAAGTATTGAAAGATACCAAAATGTTTTACAATACGCAAGATCGAAAGTAGATTTTGCTGTTGGCATGGTTTATACATGCTGCCTTCTGACCTCAGACTCCAGATAGGTACAATAATAAACTAAAATTTAATGAAATTCTTTTTAGCAGGCAATGAACAGAAGGTTGGGAAAAACGACTTAAAATTCTGAGCAGTAATTTTTACAAACAATAAAAGAACACCCAAGATTAAGCCATCTAATTCCCGAAGTCCAAACCCAAAGTCATTGAAGACTCAGCAAAGCTCGCGGACCCTGTTCGCGATGACCATGAATAGAAAAGACAGCGCTTGTTCTTGGATTAACTGGCCTAGGATTACTTGGTCTTTATCTTACTAAATTTTTAACCGACAAATTAAGGAACTAATGCCAAAAGTGCTCGGCCATAAAGCCAACTACTTTGCTTGCAGTAGACAAAAACCAGCTGGGGAATACTTTCCCCCCAAATCCCGGTAAAGCGGGTTTTCGCTTTCCAGCTAATTTTTTTAATAAACTTGCAAGATGATCAAGCTGTTTTTTTACCCATGATTTATCAGGCGGAGGCGATGGCGGTGGAGGTACTGAACTTTGGCCACCCCCCCTGTAATAGCCAACACCGTGTAACTTATTGCAAATCCTAAGGCCGTTATAACGCTTGCTAATGTGACTCCTTGCTCTCTAAACAGTGTTCATATTCGCTCTGCTAGTGTCGTGTCTTCATATAAAATTTTTTCGATAGTTTTTTCTTATTCTATTCACTTGAGTTCGTAATTGGTCTCGGTTAGTGTCAGCGTTCTAGTCTTGCTGATCTTTCTTGTTCAAGATTTTTTAGTCTTTGTCTTATTCTTTCTTTAATATCAGGCCCAAGTTGGCGTCATCAGCCTCAACGAGTTTTTCTTTTTTTCTTTTTAAAATGTCACTAGTTCACCTAGTTTTTTCTAAAATTTTTTGTTAATTCGCCCTTTATGCTTCTCAAAGGGATTTATTTAAGGGCCGGCTATTTCTCGCATGGGTAGCGGCGAGTTGTGTATAGTCTTTAATGCTGTTTCTTCTGAAAAAAAATGGTTTCTGCTTCTATTGCATTTATTATTTCATCTGCCGATTGATTTAATTCTTCAAGTTCCATGTTTTGTATTTGGTTAGCTGTTGGGAGTTCCTGCAGTGTGTTTTGAAGTTTAGCAACTGCCTCCCCATCTAATTTCGGTCTACCAAGACCAAGGCGATTTTGATCTTTCACACTAAGTCTTTGTATAATTGTACTCTTGGCTAAAAACTTTGGGTGGGTCGGGTTTTGTTGTAAGCCGAACAAGTTGCCCCCTTTATCGTTTTTTACAGCAAATGATCATCTTTTAATTCAAAATCATTTGGGTCTAAATTCGGGAGGTTCTTGGCCCCAAACTTTCGTTAAAATGATTTAAACCCTTTTTTTCTGTTAATTCATGCCGCATTGAGAGCATTGAGCGATGCTGTGTCAAAGGGATCATTTCTCATGCGTCTCCAGGGTCAAAAACATCATAATCTTCTTCAGCTTCAATTCCTGCCAGTTTTAAATAATTAACTTTTATTTTGTTTATAAAAAAAATGGCACAAGCACATGGCTCGATTCTTAACCCGTATAGAAGACTGAAAGAACCTATGGCGTGAAGGGAAATAAGCGGAATATTACTGTTCCCAAAAAATCCCTCTACTATTGATGCGGATCAAATTCTTACTGTTAAATTTCCCGACCTAGGAGCGGATCGGTGATTGTGCCAGGCTTGCACGTCTTACTTTCAAAATAGAACTCGCTCAACAACAGACCCAAACAGGACAGTTTACGAATTGGGGCGGGCAATCGTTAAGAAAATTTCTATAAAACTTGAGGGGCAAGAAATATTTCTTTACCACAATGCAGACATATTTTTAACCTATTTGATCTATGGCTAAATGGGAATGAAAGGGCTGATCTTGCGTTTCAAGGAATTGAAAATGAAGAAGCGCTAAACATAGAAAAGGCGCCGCAGATACTAAAAAACGGCAAAAAGTTGTAGCTGTAAAGTTGCGTATGGAAATCGCTTTCCACCCTAGATTTGAGTTGTTAAAAGCCAGCACATACTTTCAAGAGAAATTAAAAACAGATTGTCATATGAACTACTTTTAACGAATACAAACGCGTTTTAATCATCAGACACCGACAAGTTAGATTTTACATCTCGTTAGAGGGTTTGACGTTGTTAGCAACCTGAATTTAGCAAAGCGATTAAAACAATTGAGTCAAAATTAGCAATATTTAGAAAGATGATTCTCATACAACTTATCCAAAGCAGGCAGACACTATATGGAATTTTAGTTTAGGTCTTATCCCTATCGCTTAAGTATTTATTGCTGTGTGAAGATGAAGAACCGTTTTAAAGGCAAGTGAAAAGTTTTTAATCCTAAAATAACGAAAGTGCAATGTACAATTGACGGTAGTCCTAACAATCTACGCTAGGGGCTTGACTTATCACATTTGACGAAAAATAAAATTGTTGGGGTGGGAGGGGTAGAAACCCCACAGACTAGTGTCTAAAGATTTACATCTTCACATGTTAGGCTTGATGATTATTTTAAAAAACAAATACGGTTTATGATTGACCTAGGTCAAGATTAAAGAGTTGATGGAAAACGGGAGAAAGGTGAGAGACGTAATAATTTTCCAAAATATAAAGAAGAGAAGCGATAAACGCTTAATGTACATTTGTTTTATTTTGATGCGCAGTGAATATCAAAAAACAGATTAGGGGCTATTTATACCCAAATTATTTTTCATTTTAAAAAAGCGTCTGTTTAAGTTTATCCAAAAGTATACGCGCAGAGTTACAAACGAAGGGGATAGTAAAACCCTAACAAAAAACTTCAGATTAACCAAATTACACAATGCAAAAAAACTAGAGCAAGACTTTCAAATACAGCAAAACAAACGAAGTATTCTGCTGCTTTAATCCCCGTTACATATTTAATACGGAACATCGACTATAAGCGCTCTATCGCAGGAACGAGGTTGGTCCTTAGAAAGGGGATAGGCGCACCCGCGCTTTCCTCTAGGAGGTTTGTCTTTAGCTCTGGGCCTGGTTATTAGCTGTAAGTGGGCGGGCAAAAAATTAAAAAAATAAACCCAAAAGCACACAGCTATGGTTAAATAATAAGGGCAAAATTAGTTCTTTAAATGACAAAAATAAAGCGCTTGTTGACTAAAACACAGGGTAAGAATTTAATCGTTCCAGGTCTTTTTGATGACTACAAAAAAAAAAGTTTGATCTTCAAAAAAAAGGGGCGAGGAAAAGTTTTTCTAAACAGCCAGCCCCCAGAGAAAAAAAGGGAATTTTTTAAAAAAAGAAAAACGAGCATTAAACCTGTTCTAAACAGCTCACGTAACAACATCGAAGGGGTTTTTAACTTTATTATGAGTTAAGCACAAAAAGACTGTTGTTTTTAATTCTGTTTAAAGCTTTGTATTTTTTTTTTTAAAATAAAATTTTGGGCTTAAAAAAGAAAGACCAGGGCAAGATATATAAAGGGCCCGGGCGAATTGTTTGAAGGAATGCTTGAGAGAGACTTATAAAGAGCACTGAATGATATTGTTTTTAAAAGTCATTGACCCAAAAAACGTAAGGGAAGTGTTGTTTAGAAATTTTAAGTTCCCCGGCAAAAAAAATAACCCCCCCAGTTAAAGTAATGTTAGCTTTTTAATGACAGTAACAATAAATGAAAGAAAATCTAGAAGTCTGGGTCTCAATAAACAACAGACTATTCTTTTTTTAAGACTTAACCCCCGGTTGGGCAACAAAATGCTTGCACAGTTTACGCAGGGCGAAAAAGCTAAAATGAAGGCTCTGGTTGGTCAGAGGCGAGTTTGAGATTAGATTTAAAAAGGCTAAGTATGCACCCATTGTAGGGAAAAGGGTCTTTTCCGTACCTCGAGATTGGGTTTTAAAGAGGGAGTTTTAAAAATAAAGAATTCAGACGACAAATGTTTCTGTGGTGTGTTCTTGCAAGGTGCATATGTCCAACAGCAGGAGGTGACTACTATCGGCAATACACCAAAACTAATTCAAAGGAAAACCTTTCTTTGTGTAGATCAAATTGACGTTTTAAGAACAAAACAACAATAAATGTTTTAAATTATACACATGGGTGAGGAAAAAAAAATTTTGGGGCCAAATTTAAAATGTCCAAAAAAAGCCCAACAAAACGAACCCGACAAAAATCATGTTGACTTACCCCTAAAGTCTTCCCCCAGGGCTACCGCATTACCCTTAAAAAAACAAAGAGTAGACTAAGAGCATACTTCAAAAGTCATGGCAAACAAGAATTTGTAAAAAGTTTAACAAGAATGCCCTCTTTTCAAGCCGCGAGGAACATAAGAAAAAATTGAAAAGTTCTGTAACTGAATACAAAACTAATTACGCCCCCACCCGGATTAAGGTTAGTTTTAGAACTCGAAACGGCTGCAAACAAGTCCATACGTAGGTCTTACGCAGGACTTCGAGTCGCTTATTGTTCCTATGAAGGGCCAGCACCGCAAAAACTTCGAAAAAACGTCTTAATGAGTAATCATCAGATTTGTTCAATTTGCTTTTGTTATTGTTAGGGTTGCGGATGGCGTTTATTCAGAACCAGAATTAGTATGAGGACCAGATGCGGGCTAGTAGATTATTTTCAGAGCATGCAGCAATGTGCGTAATGATTGTTCTAATAATCTGAAATTTATCTGTAAATCATGATGACGCCTGAAGCCCAACCAACATTATGACTCAGCCAATCACTGTTGGATTTGTGGTTAAGGCCTCTCATCGAACGCCAGCGAATCCAACGTAAGAGACCATGATCCACATTAGTGGAAAGTTCACGAGGAGCAGCGCCACAGAAAATGCAATCTTCAACTAAAGTTTGAACCAAAGACATGGAAGCTGCCCATCTTCTTTCATAATTGCGAGTTACGACTCTCATCTTATATGGCAAGCGTAACAACGCCTTCAGGGTAGCATGCATTGCACAGTCATCAGAAAGACATGTGTTTAATCTAAATAACATGTCTTTTTATGGACTCTATCGCAACCACATGATGGGATCATTAGAGGTTCACTGGCTATGTCTTAAAGTCCCTGCCCAATAAACGGAAGTAAGAATTACTTTGCCCAACTCTCGTTAGTGAAAGGGCGTTTTCCCTTATGGTACATGGAACAGTGGGAAAGTTTGTGAAGGACCACACTTCCTCCTAAAGGCGCGTTCTTTCTTGTCTAAGAGGGGGAAAGGACTTCAGTGATTCTGAATTCCAGCATGATAAGAAGCTGGCAGAAGATAGAGTGTAAACGATGGGAGACTCTATCATGATCCTACTAATGGCGATGTTTGTATGTCTGGCGGGACGTCTTTAAAAATTATAGAAAGACCTGCATGAAACATTTTAGCCTGGATCCCGCGCATTGACATTTCTGCCGCACAGGGATGAGCTGGGTTGCTTTCTTAAGTATACTGGTGTACAGAATGATTTATTGTCAGATTTACAATGATTCAGTGATTGAAACGGATTGCGTTGGAGGGAATAGTATGGGTGCGCATCATTACTGTATAGCAAACAACAAATACTTGGACGACTATGATCGGTAAAAGTGTCTAACTATCTCATGTATTTAGATGCAAAACTAATGTATGGATGGGCAATGGCACAATCACTTCATACGCAACTTTAAAATGTACAATGGCGCGATCGAAAACAATATTCAAAAGGCATAAAGTGGCTGAACAGTTTTAACGCCTGTTATCAGCAGCGCGGCTCGTCATTCGAGAAGTTGACTTAGGAATATCCTCATGAAACTCCATGACCTGCATAATGACTATCCATTAGCAGCAGAAAGTCTAAGATGGATCCAAGAGAACCGCCTAAACTTGTGCCTAATCTTCGAGGACAAAAAAATTATGTCTGTCATTACAGACTTCTACAATTTTTATTTAAGACATTGTTTAAAGTTAACAGCTTGGTCCATTCGTTTAATTGCTTTCGATCAAGACAGTCCATGAAAACATACATCATGATACAGAACACTGATATCAGAACTAAATCCACAGATGCTTCAGTAAATAAGACTTTTTCAAGCTGATGAACAACAAGCTGTTTTGGAAAAGACTATGGAGAATCCTGCACAAGCGAAAAGATGTCAGATTGGTCACCAGATAGAATGAAGCAATTTAAGCTGACTTCAAAACCCCAATTATCAGGAATCAGAAGATTTCATTGATCAGCTTTTTGGCATAATGATGAAAAAAAAGAAAGTCAAATTAGACAAACCGGTATTTATTGGGTTTACTGTTTTAGAATTATCAAAGCTTTTGATGTTAGAGTTTCTTTATGGACTACTTTAAAAACCCTCGTAATCCTGAGTCCAGATTACTTTACACAGATACAGATAGTTTTGTTTAGATATACCTACTGAAGATATTTATAAAGACATGAGAATTAGGAGTTAGCTAAAGGAGCGACAGAGGATGGTCTATGAACACGTCCGATTATCCTAAAGATTCGCCTTTGATTCAATTACTAATATGAAGGGTTTTAGGAAAGATGAAGGATGAATTATTGGAAGGTGCCTCAAGGAAGTATGTGGGGCTTAAGGTCAAAATGTACAGTATTTCAAGCAGGAGGAAAATCATAGAAAGCAAAGGGGAATATACTCGCAGGCGTTTGTGCAGTCAAACATATCACCATGACAACTACAAGAAGCTTGTTTTGGCAATAAGATTTTCATACATGACAACCGTAAACACTGCGATCTAACTACATGAAGATCAAACACAACAGTTGTAACAAAGAAGTCATTTGATTAGAACAAACACTAAACGGGCAGGTGTACACTTTGTTAATCCGGAGTGTTCAAATGCAATCGGGCAATGGAGGACGCCATAAAACAGGGGTTTTTTTTATATTTTCCATAAAACTTTTAGTATAAAGATCAATCATAGCTTCATCCAATTCATTTAAATTTTTTCATGTTATGCTTGACGAAGTTCGTATTTTTTTTTTATTTTCAGATATTTCTTTTTCCCAATTGGGGGTTGAGTTGTAGGTGATCTGGATGATTTAGCATGCATTGATAATCCCCGAAAAATGTTTCCTTAATAGCTTACAACGCATGAAATATTTCCGTATCATTTTCAAAGGTCTCTTCCTTTACCATTTTTTCGTTCTGCGCTTCCTTTGGCCTTCATTTTAAACCAAAATCTGTTTACTTAAAATAATTTAGTACAAGCGGAACTGTGGTCTGGCGGAATTATCTGCAGCTTCCTCCTTCACTAAAGATCTTGGAGGGGGCTGGTTGGGTTTTGTTGTTGTGTCAGTTTCTCGTAAAATAATACACGGGCGGGGATTCATCTTTACAATTTTTTTATCTTCCATATGGGTCAACACATCCAAACCTGGATCGGTTGCCTGTGCGAGTGTCCTTCGCTTCTCCGGTAAATAAGGCTTACCTTACTTTCAAACCAAACGGTAATTGTTTGCTGGGTTTTTTTGTACTGGAGTCTCTGCAACATTTATTGTTTTTCTTTTGATTGCTTTGTACTTGGTTTTAGACCTTTAAATTCGTCATTATTCATTGCGCGCAAAACTGAGGGCAATTCTTCTAACCATTCTGTGTTGCGAGAATGTCAATAAGCTCTTGTGTAATGTAGAGAGAAAAGTTTTCAGCATAACTGTTTGTTAAAGTTTTCAACTAAAGCCTGTGATCTGGAATCTGGGATGCCTTTCTAATGGTAACTCTATGTTTTAACAATAATTGATTCACTTGGCCTTTAAATTCTTTTCCATCATCGACTTGAATCATGCGAGGATAAAGTTAGTGGCCCTCGTTGGTATTCTGTTGCTATTAGCGACAGCAACTGCAGATGCACTCTTTTGGGTTAATGGTTTGCATCTTTTGTATCTTGAAAAGCCAGTCAATGGACTGTGTGAGTGCGTACTTAAAGCTTTTTCGCCTAATCGTATCAGAGGGTAATTATAGAAGAACCATTTGATGGGTGTCGTTTGGAGTTGTGTTCACAAAGTGAGGGTTTTCTTTTGTTTAATTGTTCTAGGTGAGGTAAATAAATTTGCCAAATCGCTTGTTTAGATAACCATTTTTTCCTTGCCTGTTTGTTCGCTGACTCCCGCTGCATTGGCTTTGCTTTTGTTTGCTGTGTGTTGCCTTCCAATATCCTTTGCGGCGAATAATAGATTTTGTTCATTTTTTTATTCAGCCAATATTATGGGCAACAAAATACAGACGGCTATACCAAAGGCAATAAACGCGATTTTCTTGCTTTCTTTTGTTTTTTGGCGGGTTGATAAAAGAAGTCACTGATTTTTTGTGGGGGCAATGTCTGGACTTGTTTGACTGTTACTAGATATATATTGTTTTATTGCTTGATCAACATTTTTCTAAATGTGTAAGCTGCATTGTCCCTGTTCTTTCAGTGGTGTCATTATAAAAATCTAAACTGCTCAGTCTCTTGCTTTCATAGGCGTCTTGTGCAGATGGATAGTTGCTCATGCTTTGGTTGTGTCTTTTTCTCTCGACGTCATACCGCAGTATACTAAATGCAAAAAATTACTTCGCTAAAAGCAAGGCTATTCACCCACAGCGACGGCCTATCATTATTGCGAGTGAACGCCATTTTTTTTAACACATGTATTTTTTTCTTACATATTTATATTGTCTGGAATTAGTCCTTGCTTAACTAGAAAATCTTTCGTAAGCAATCGAAGCTTGCAATGATAGCAATCAGCTTTGCGATGTCTTCAAAGTTAGTTTGGCCAGATCTGCTGGTTTATTTCTTACAAGCTTTTACCAAGCATTGTGTATCCTACCATTAGCCCTCCAATAACAGCAGAATGGTATACAAGGTTAGCAACAGTTTTTGTCTAGTGCTCATGTTTATATAAAAAAATACTTATAATTTAATAAATACATGAAACAGCGATGCTCTACTACAGTACAAGGCGGCCTAAACCTTTCCTGAACTTATGACTTGACCAAAGTTGATATCAAGCTATTATGCCCAAAAAGGAGAGGCTGTTTATTCTTTAGGGCAGCCTTGTGGGAAAACAAAACAGTTCCTCGGAACTGAATTCAGCATAGAACAGATTAACAGATGTCTTCACATGACATTATAAAGTATCATAACAGCTATGAAGCGCAGCTGGGAGTCTTTGAATGTTAAAAGCGTTGGGCAAACGGTTCTTAGTTTGTACACTAAACTAGTCAGTAGATTTGCTCCATGATTCTGAACAAGATCTTACGTTAATGATTTAACGCAAGATCCATTTTTAACAAAGTCATTAGAGTCTTAGGGTGTGATTTTACTTATGGAATTTGGAACATTGTTATTCGCATGAATCATGGGAATTAATAACTTTTTTAATTCATTTATAGATTTTATTTCCCTTTCAAAATGAACGATCTGGAAAATCAGCAGAACCAGAATACACTGAATCAGGTGGAGAAAGTAACCAGCAGAAAAATCAGAAGGAAATCAGACTGAATCAGGTGGTGGCCATTAAAATCTGGGCTTTTGAAGCAGGAAAAAAAATTAGAGAGTGGATCAGACAAAAAAAATTAATGTTGTTAAGAATATGACTCATCATGAAAACAATAACACCGCCAACGCCAGAACAAGTTGATTCAATGCCAGCTATAAAAACTCCATGTGATACAAGGGGCCCCAAAAGTTCTTCAATGATATTGAACTTAAAACCTGTTCGCCATTTTGGCGCCATTGCTCTGTTGGGGGCAGTTATTACGGGCTATTAAATATATACACATGGCAAACAGGAAACAAAAGCAACCAAAAAAATCTGAAACCACTAAATGCAGAAAAAAAGACACCGCACGCCAAAACCGCCAAGAACAAGCTCATTTGATCTTTTATAATGGAATAATATTTTAAGAACTTAATTTTAAATTTTTTTATAAAAAATAGATCATGGCGTATTATAAAATGATTAATGTCAATAAATAAAGCACATGGAGTCTATAAAAGGACATTCCATAGTCCGATTTGTAATCAATGGGTTGCTTTCGGATGTAAGACCTTCATTAAGATCTATGCAGAGAACGCTGAGCAAGACATCCTCAACGATGACGCGTTTTTTGAGGCGTGTGTGTACTATCTTAGACATTTACTATTTAAGATAAAAACATAGATTGTATTTTTTTGATAATTATAAGAACTTGAATAAGAACTTGGTTGTACTTAAAGGATGACTTAATCAAGAACTTATTAAGAACTTGATCAAGAACTTAAATTAAAACTTAATCAAGAACTTATTAAGAACTTGAAGTAACTTAATTAAAAACTTAATTAAGAACTTGGGGTGATTTAAATTTTAAAAACTTAATTAAGAACTAGGGGTGACTTGGGGGTGGGAGTGTGGTGTGGTGTACACAGAGCTTTATTATTTGACATGTGTAACACCACTTGGTGCAAGGCAGTGCTTGCGTTTTTGTGATGCATTGGCTCTTTTGTTGCAAGTTCAAAGCAGCCACCAAGTGCATTTAACAAAAGCCTGATTAAATTTAAAACAAGACAATTGTATAAAGTACAAAAAGGCAGCCTAAAAGTTTGTAACAGGGCGTAGAAAGAGGACGTTGACGCAGGTGAAGCGTAGACAGCAAAGCGACAAAGCAGCAAAAAAAGTCTGATCTCCCTGCTGATAACCTTTGACCGCTCTAGGATAGAGCGGTGGAGCGTTGAAGAAACGGCTTCCCACTGTGACCTTTGACCGCTCTAGGGTTAGAGCGATGAAGAAACGGCTTGCTACTGTAACCTTGGCCGCTCTAGGGGGGAGCGTGGAAAACGGCTTGCTACTGTGACCTTGGCCGCTCTAGGGTGGAGCGCTGGAAACGGCTTGCTACTGCGACCTTGGCCGCTCTAGGGTGGAGCGTTAGTTCTCTGATCGCTTGCCCTAGTTTGCTGTGCTCCTCTTTTCTCAACCGGGTTTGCACTGGGTTACAGCAGTAATTGCTGTAGCCAAGCTTTTATGGCAGCTCTAACCGCCAGTAGTAGTACATCCGGCATTGTATATTTAAAGCATTTATATGAAGATAGTGCTAGCCACACACTACTCCTCTCCATACTGGTAAATGTACTAAGGTCTGCCTAACCCTATCTAGTTTGTTTGCCAGAACATTAAAAAATCGCCATTCAGTTGCATAAGGGCACACTTGAAGGCAGATAAACTGGTTAGAATTAAAAAGTAGAAAAGTATACACTCTTAATACACAGATCAGCCTGCCACATGAAACACTGAATCTGTAGTTAAACAATCAATCAAGTCCAATACAAACTGAGAACATTTTTTACTTGGGAGGAACAGCAAAAATGTTTCAAATATAAGTTTTTTAGCATACGAATCAGCCGTGTTTACCTCCGCCTTAAGAAATGAACGCCATGTTTTTTAAACATGGCTTTAGCTGTCTCAAGCCAGCTCCCAACAATCAACGCGCAATGGTTTGTTTTGCTTCGGCCGACTTTCAACAATGCAGCGCCATTTATTAGATAAGGAACCATCTCATCAATAGTCAAACACGTATTAAAACTAGCTACATCTTGTCAACCAATACTGCCTTCAACGTTTTCATTTCCTTGAGCAACAAACCTTTAAGATACACAATTCTGTTCTTCAGTAAACCGGTTACACACCCACAGCGCAGTAAAACACGTCCTGCTTGCCGACAGTCAGTGGAAGAATGTGTGGGTTAACCTAGTCGTGAGCGGCCGCTGATTGGCCAGGCTGTGAGAGCGCCGGCCACGCGGGCAGTGTTAGCTGATGTCATATGGTGCGATCGAGCAAGCTGGGCAGGAAGGAGTGGGGGGGGGAGGGAGTGCAGCAGTATTGATTTTTTTTGGCCGGATACACACCTGCAATGTAACAGGGAGCACGCCACCGTAGGCGGGGGGTATGCTACTGTAAACCAGGGGCACATTTTTTTAAATAGTGTGGGGTGTGTGTGTGTGTGTGTGTGTGTGTGTGTGTGTGTGTGTGTGCGTGAGTGAGTGAGTGTGCGTGCGTGCGTTCATGCGTTTGCACGTGTGTGTGTGTGTGTGTGTGTATGTGTGTGTGTTTGTGTGTGTGCGCGACGTATTTTGTGAAATGCAGAACACGTATGTCTATGGCTCCGTGTCTAAATGAAAATATCACAAAGAATCCTTCGCCACACGGTCAGGTTACGCCAGCCCTACCTTATGGCACCATAATTACAGGCCATAGGATCCGTCCAGGGTACTGCCTGCCACAAACCCCAAGCCCTCTAATTAGGGGTGTTCGCACAGTGTCTCAGCCCAAGTTTAGTTTGGTGACTGTCTCCGCAAAAATGATAGTATTGAAAATGACTGTATGCGCGAAAATGATTAGGAAAACATAGTTTGAAGTCTTACTTGTCAGAGAACAGGGAAACCTTTATTCTGGGCCACTTTCGCCCGAAAACTGGTTTGAGGGCGAAGGTGGCCCAGAATGAAGGTTTCCCTGTTCTCTCCCCCTTACGGACAATAATAAATACTTAGTGGCGGAGCAGCTATTAACCCCCTTGCGGACAATAATAAATGCTTAGTGGCGGAGCAGCTATTAACCCCCTTACGGACAATAATAAATGCTTAGTGGCGGAGCCATCGTGATTGAGCATGCCCCCCTCTGGAGGGCGCCACTACGTCTGTACAACGACAATTCCCATGAACTTGCTGACACCGGCTACATCGAGGCGATCTCACCAAGGCATAGGCGTGGAGAGAAAATCGAAATTACGTCACCACAAAAGCAGGGCATAAAGGAAGACAAAAACTGAGACTTTTTGTGTGTGTGTGTGTTTTGTTAATGCTGATCGATGAGGATGGGGATGATGAAGCTGATGCTATGGAGATCCGTTCCTCCTTTACATACCAAAATCGTGTTTTTGATTCTGACTACAAGACACATTTCTGTTGTATTGTTGGGATAACTGTTCTTGTGCGAGCAGGAAAGCTGCATTATTTGTGGCCTTCGTATGACTTAGCTTGCTTCGCTCACCTCACTCCTGACTGAGTTCATTAGACAATCTGATGGAGTTCATTTGGCAATCTATCTATATGCGGCTGCTCTTTGTTCTACATGTAGTACAATACTTCATCTATAAATGTTCCCCTTCTTTGCAGAAATAGCACTCACTTGTCAGATTTTGATAGAATGCTAATTGGTATTTGTGGCAATGTT
>CM031605.1:9287494-9292494 GCA_018398815.1 Conus ventricosus | reverse complement strand
GTGTATATTTGGGGACAGAGGGGATGATTTTCCTGCAGCCAGGAAATAATTTTGTTTGATTTTCCTCTTTCACTCTGCTTTGATCCTGATCTTACAGGTTATAAAGGTTATAATACAAGGAAGTGTATATTTCAGAGGTACAAGGCTAGATGATGTGTGTTTTATTATTAATATTGCAGAAAGAATTTCATTGCTTGATTCATACATGTTTAATGTTCCATCCAGTTTTGCTGTTGTAATAATAGTTGCAGCTGGTATAATTTCTTCTTTTTTTTAAGATATGAAGAGCAATCTGGTGTGCTCTGATCGTAAGTTATCTTATCTTATGCACTTATAAATAATGATGCACACCTCAAATTTTGTAACGGAAATTCCAAACGAAGTCTCCATAGCAAGAACAAAGCTGAAAGAAAACTTCATACGGTCAACATATCATAATCAGAACATTCAAAGAACGATATGAAAAAAAAAAACACATGCTTATGTTATCAAGTCGAAACACAGCCGGCCTGTTGGCATTCCTTCTGTTGCTGTTCGCCAACTCAACTGTTTGGCTTCATCGTGTAGCAGTTCAAAAGTTTCTTACAGAATTTAGCCGCATAAACGTTGGTCGATCTTCCACAAGAGTAGGCGTACGACTGCATCGACGCGTGTGTCAGCGCCTTTAACAAGGGCAGGTAAGTTGGGTGTAACAAGGGCAGGTAAGTTGGGTGTAACAAGGGCAGGTAAGTTGGGTGTAACAAGGGCAGGTAAGTTGGGTGTAACAAGGGCAGGTAAGTTGGGTGTAACAAGGCAGGTAAGTTGGGTGTAACTTCGCCGTGATTTCATGACTGTGGCACAACGATTAACGCTTGGGCAGCCAGGATCTGTGTTGCCGTCTGTCCTCAGTCATAACGCTTGGGCAGCCAGGGATCTGTGTTGCCGTCTGTCCTCAGTCATAACGCTTGGGCAGCCAGGGATCTGTGTTGCCGTCTGTCCTCAGTCATGGGCAATAGACCATGTTATCTGTGTTACGAGTCCTGTCTTTGATGTTGTTCTTGCATGATTTCTTTGGTCCGCCTCTGGGTCCACCCTGATGGTCATGTCCAGAGACACGCCTTACCTCCCTGATGGTCATGTCCAGAGACACGCCTTACCTCCCTGATGGTCATGTCCAGAGACACGCCTTACCACCCTGATGGTCTTGGGCAGAGACACGCCTTACCACCCTGATGGTCATGTCCAGAGACACGCCTTACCACCCTGATGGTCTTGGCAGAGACACGCCTTACCTCCCTGATGGTCATGTCCAGAGACACGCCTTACCACCCTGATGGTTATGTCCAGAGACACGCCTTACCACCCTGATGGTCTTGGGCAGAGACACGCCTTACCACCCTGATGGTCATGTCCAGAGACACGCCTTACCACCCTGATGGTTATGTCCAGAGACACGCCTTACCACCCTGATGGTCTTGGGCAGAGGGTCATGTCCAGAGACACGTCTTACCTCCCTGATGGTCTTGTCCAGAGACACGCCTTACCTCCCTGATGGTCATGTCCAGAGACACGCCTTACCTCCCTGATGGTCTTGGGCAGAGACACGCCTTACCTCCCTGATGGTCATGTCCAGAGACACGCCTTACCTCCCTGATGGTCATGTCCAGAGACACGCCTTACCTCCCTGATGGTCTTGGGCAGAGACACGCCTTACCTCCCTGATGGTCTTGGGCAGAGACACGCCTTACCTCCCTGATGGTCTTGGGCAGAGACACGCCTTACCATCCTGATGGTCTTGGGCAGAGACACGCCTTACCTCCCTGATGGTCTTGTCCAGAGACACGCCTTATCTCCCTGATGGTCATGTCCAGAGACACGCCTTACCTCCCTGATGGTCTTGGGCAGAGAGTCATGTCCAGAGACACGCCTTAACTCCCTGATGGTCATGTCCAGAGCCACGCCTTACCTCCCTGATGGTCATGTCCAGAGACACGCCTTACCTCCCTGATGGTCATGTCCAGAGACACGCCTTACCTCCCTGATGGTCATGTCCAGAGACACGCCTTACCACCCTGATGGTCTTGGGCAGAGACACGCCTTACCACCCTGATGGTCATGTCCAGAGACACGCCTTACCTCCCTGATGGTCATGTCCAGAGACACGCCTTACCTCCCTGATGGTCATGTCCAGAGACACGCCTTACCTCCCTGATGGTCTTGGGCAGGGAGTCATGTCCAGAGACACGCCTTACCTCCCTGATGGTCATGTCCAGAGACACGCCTTACCACCCTGATGGTCTTGGGCAGGGAGTCATGTCCAGAGACACGCCTGTGGCAGGCAAGCTTACCTCCCTTGATCACTGAGAGCAGGGAGTCTTGTGTTACAGGGTGTCAGTCGAGCTGTTGCTTGACTCAGTCATTTGTCCTGTGTTCCTTGTCGGAGAGGCGAAGACTCGACCCAAGGCATTCATTTTTGAACGTCCAGTTATCTGGTTCCTCGCCTGTGGTCAGTGTCCAGATCTTAAATCCATTGCAGAAAGTCACATCACAACAACAACAAAATCTGGTTACTTGTCAGGCAAATGAACTCATTTACATTTGTCGGCTCATGTAAGTTTTCGTTTAAGGTTTCTTTTGCAAGAAAAACCAATTACGCTGTGTGCACTTTGCTGTCAGAAGTGTCGACGGGCACACACCTCAGTTGAGATTTGTAAGGTTGGGTGAGACGTGTGTGTGCGGACTCCAGGGATCAAGGTCTGCTCCGTCACCGTGTGCCGTCGCCCAGCTCTTCCTATGGACAGGGAAGCTCGTTGACTACTTAACCAATCAATTACGGCCCGTGAGCTTCCAAACTTTTGTGTGTGAGTTTTATGTTTTGGCCTTCCCCAAATCCAGCCAAAGACATAAAAAGAATACCAGAAGTGTAAAGACGGGAAAAGATTTCCTTTGAAAACTTCCTCGCCCTCCGCCAAATATGATAATTTAAAAAAAAAGCATTTCTACAGCCAGGCTGCTTGCTTGCAGACCCGTGACTCTTAACAGCAGAGTCGGACCTTTCTTAGTGATGCTGCTGAAGAAGCAGCGAGGGAGCCGTTGCAGTGGCTGACAGTGATGTTTGCATAGCGAGCATCCCACACGTCTTCGTCGCTGCCGCCTGCTGGGGCGTGGTTCCCAACTGTCTTGTGGCTCCTGTGGGAGGGAACCTGGACTGGTCAGCTCGGGGGTATTGATGAACGAATGGGGAACATTCGGTACACAACTTGCGGATATTTGGGGAAAAAAAGACAATTAGTGTTTCTTGGGTGAAACAGCGAACGTTTTGAGAAAAGAAAACAGAGCTTCTGTTTCTGTAGTGAAGAATAAAGAGAGAAAAAGAAAACTCGCAACTTGAGTGCCTTTTGATATTTCACACACACACACACACACACACACACACACACACACACACACACACACACACACACACACACACACACACACACACACGTACACACACACACACACACACACACACACACAACACACACACACACACACACACACACACACATACACACACACACACACACACACACACACACACACACACATACCACACACACACACAACACACACACACACACACACACACACACACACACACACACACACACACACACACACACACACACACACACACACACACACACACACACACACACACACACACACACACACATTACAGATCTTCATCCACACGTGCTCGAGCAGAATCCTGATCCGCTAGCCAAAGACGATCAGCAACGTCGAACCATGGAACCAGATGCAGCGAAGGCTGCTAGAAGAGGACACTGGAAGAAGATGGGAGATGGATCAGCCAATGCAATGGGAACTGACGTCACCAGACTGGAAGAAGATGGGAGATGGATCGGGCCAATGCAATGGGAACTGACGTCACCAGACTGGAAGAAGATGGGAGATGGATCAGCCAATGCAATGGAACTGACGTCACCAGACTGGAAGAAGATGGGAGATGGATCGGGCCAATGCAATGGGAACTGACGTCACCAGACTGGAAGAAGATGGGAGATGGATCGGCCAATGCAATGGGAACTGACGTCACCAGACTGGAAGAAGATGGGAGATAGATCGGCCAATGCAATGGGAACTGACGTCACCAGACTGGAAGAAGATGGGAGATGGATCAGCCAATGCAATGGGAACTGACGTCACCAGACTGGAAGAAGATGGGAGATGGATCAGCCAATGCAATGGGAACTGACGTCACCAGACTGGAAGAAGATGGAGATGGATCAGCCAATGCAATGGGAACTGACGTCACCAGACACACTCTCTGCTGGAACCCGCGAGGCACGAGAACAAGAGGCCGGCCAAGGAATACCGGGTGACAGAACCTCCAGGCTGGCATCAGAGGGACGGGCTACATCTGGAACCAGCCAGAAGTCAAAGAATCAGGACCGTGGATGGACTCTTGCGAGCTGTAGGCGGCGGCCTATAACCCACGAGGGGTGACGGAACAAGTGAGCAAATTTTACCGCAAAAAAAAAAAAAAAAAAAAAAAAAACCCATAAAAATGAAAAGAAAAAAAAATGATTTTTTTTAACCAACCCCGAGACGTTAAACTTCCAATCAATCAAACTCATTCAACTTTTATCCTGTACCCTCACACACTCTCTTCCCCCCCCCCCCCTCCCTCCACACACACACACACACACACACACACACACACACACACACACACACACACACACACACACACACACACTCCTGTATTATCTCATTCCCAGCCTCCGCCCGTCAACAGCCTGCACTACCCTCCTCCCTCCCTCCCTCTCCCTCCTCTCCGCCGCCCATCCCACCCCCAATTTTCCCTCACCCACTTCTCGGAGTCGCCCCCCCCCCCCCCCCCCCCCGTGCTCTGTGTACTCAGTTCCCTCCCCTGTTGGCATGGTGAGACAAGCTCCCCTTGTGCACTCTGTAATCCAAACACATATAAACGGGGGTGGGGGTGGGGTGGGGAG
>CM031605.1:9277494-9282494 GCA_018398815.1 Conus ventricosus | reverse complement strand
GTTCTAGAAAAGAAAAACAACTGATTAGAGGAAGTGAGATGTCATCGGGTGGTAAATTTGCCTTTTAAAATGAGAGAGAGAGAGAGAGAGAGAGAGGAGAGAAGACAGACAGAGAGAGAGAGAGAGAGAGAGACAGAGGGTCTGGGAAAGAGTTAATTGGGATTTAAATCTATTACCTGTATACAAAGAAATATCTGTTTAAGATTTTTTTTTTAAAATCAACAACAAGAATCTAAAGAGAGGAAATATTACTGAAAATTGTGTGTGCAGAGACCTATGTTTCAGGGGGGGGGGGGGGGGGGGGGGGGGGACAAGTATTTTAAGGAAAGGAATGCCCGTGTAAGGTAAATCTGTTATCCACAGAGTCTTCAAGAAAACAAGTACTTCAATGGAGAAAATGTCACACAGAGTCTTCAAGAAAACAAGTACTTCAATGGAGAAAATGTCACACAGAGTCTTCAAGAAAACAAGTACTTCAGGGGAGAAAATGTCACACAGAGTCTTCAAGAAAACAAGTACTTCAATGGAGAAAATGTCACACAGAGTCTTCAAGAAAACAAGTACTTCAATGGAGAAAATGTCACACAGAGTCTTCAAGAAAACAAGTACTTCAATGGAGAAAATTCACACAGAGTCTTCAAGAAAACATGTACTTCAATGGAGAAAATTCACACAGAGTCTTCAAGTAAACAAGTACTTCAATGGAGAAAATGTCACACAGAGTCTTCAAGTAAACAAGTACTTCAATGGAGAAAATATCACACAGAGTCTTCAAGAAACAAGTACTTCAATGGAGAAAATGTCGCACAGAGTCTTCAAGAAAACAAGTACTTCAGTGGAGAAAATATCACAGAGTCTTCAAGTAAACAAGTACTTCAATGGAGAAAATGTCACACAGAGTCTTCAAGAAAACAAGTACTTCAATGGAGAAAATGTCACACAGAGTCTTCAAGAAAACAAGTACTTCAATGGAGAGAAATGTCACACAGAGTCTTCAAGAAAACAAGTACTTCAATGGAGAAAATGTCACACAGAGTCTTCAAGTAAACAAGTACTTCAATGGAGAAAATGTCACACAGAGTCTTCAAGAAAACAAGTACTTCAATGGAGAAACTATCACTGAAATGCAAACATGCCCCAGTAGAGAACTCTGTTCCAGATCCAAAGTATTCAACCCATTCCTGACTCTGGTGTCTCAGTCTAGCAGTACTCCTAGCCTGTGGCAGCGTAGCGGAATTGTTCAGAAAACAGGTCATGGGTCATAAAGCATCACCGTGCTTTTCTTTGTCAACCGATTGGGTTAATTCTTAGTATGACGGAAGAAGATAAATCAAACTTTAGTGTTACAAATTTGTTGTCATAGCAGCCAAGTGGCAGCCGTATTGGAGGGTATATTCCTATGCACAGTAACAAGTTTGTACTGTTCTGACAGCGTATAAGAAGAAATTAAACACTCATCCCCTTACCCCACACACAAGAAAACCTAAACTATCAGATGGCAAAAGACATTTACTTAGATCTGAGGCCTACTTGCACAATCTTGATATTTTCAAAATTAAAATTCAGACAAAGATTACCACATGTGTATCAAATGAAGGCTGGAGACTGGTGATGGAAAAGGGACTCGTTAAACAGGGTATGGACTGAGAAAACATGGATACGGATGAGTTTTGATCTTGGAGTTCACTGCTACCAGTATACGCGGAAGTTGATGATGAGGAACACTCACCTTGGACTTTGTCTGCAGTGAGTTAAAGGGTAGGAATGGAATGTTATTGTAAGGTTAATTATTTGCAGTTACCGAGAACTATGTCCCAGAACAGAGCAAGTATTTAAAGCAAAGAAACCTTACTGGAAAGTATACCTGCCATCTATATATGTTCCAGACAAATAATGTGGAAGGTAAAAATCTGCTATTTGTAGAGCACTGTATTCTAGCAAAACAAGATTGTACCAGAACGGAGTGTTCTCGTAAGGTAGATCTGCTATTCAATAGAGAACTTTGCTCCAGAAAAAAGCGAGTAATTAAAGTAAGGGAATACTACCAGCCAGAAAAGAACGAGCATTGAAAGGAAGGGAATGTTACAGGAATGTAAATTTTATCTACAGACAAAGAAAACAGTGTACCAGAAAAGAGAGTTGTTTTTATGGGAAGGTCGTCTTTACCGGGCATGAATCTGCCATTTGTAAGCACATGGAAGAGTACTTCAGAGAAAGCAGCTTTATGAAAAGGGGTAAGCTTTCACGGGGAGACACGGTTGCTAATTGCAGAGAAACAAGCATATGTTCCTGAAATAAGCCTTTAACTGAAGAGAGTCTGAAACGAGAGGTCAATCCGCTTTTTGTATACAAAAAAAAATATGTTCAAGAAAAAGAAAAGCAAGTGCTATGAGAGAGGGATATTTCATTATTGAGGGGTAAATCTACTGCCTATAATCAAAGAAAAGTATGTTCCTGGGGGGAGGGGGGGGGGGAGTTTCTAGAGAGAGGGGAATTTCTAGAGAGAGGATGCTTTGAAATAAAGTAAATCGGCTGGAAAGTAAAGCTGGTAGTTATAGATAATTATGTTCCAAAAAACAATCTTTAAAAAGAGGGAGGGAAGAAAATCTGGTATCCATAGAAACAAAATAAAATGTTCCACAAAACATTAGTTTTTTACAGACAAGAAGTCCTTATTGAATGTCAATCTACTGTTTATAGGGGAAGAAAAATATGTTTCAGAAGGCAAGTCGTTAAAGGGAGGGAGTTTTTAAATGGGAGGTAACTATCATACACAGAAAATGCACACACACACACACAAAATACTTCTGTGAAAATATTTAAGGGAGGCAGCCTTTTTGAAGATAAATCTCCTGTTATAGACTATCAATGTTTAAGATAAAGTTTATGAAAAAAGGTCTGTAACAAGAAGTGAATCTTCTTTCTATGCACAAAACATAATTTTGTTCTAGGGACAGAAAAACAAGTTTTAGAATGGACGGGGGGGGGGGGGGGGGGGGGGGGGGGGGTATATTGGAGGATAGTTCTGTTGTGTATACTCTCAGCAAAACATGTTCTGGAGAAAGGCTTCAAAGGGAAGAAGTCTGTCTAAGGAAGTATTTACTATCTATTGACACAGACAAAAAGTATGCCCCTGTTAAAAATTACGTATCTAAAGGAAGAGAGTCTTCATTGCGGTGTAAATCTGCTATCTATAGACATAAAAACCATGTTCCGAAAAAGAGAGTCTCTAACATGAGGAGATCTCTATACAGAGGCGAGTCTGCTGTCTTTACACATCTTAAATAAATGTTAGCGAACCGCCAAGAGAAACGTGGACAAACACGACGCGTTTCGACCTCTTATGTCTTCTTCAGGCAAGACACAAACAAATAGGACAACGAAAATGAACTACTTTGTTACTTAGCTTAGATCTCTTCACTCTTCAGCACAAGGTAGGCAGGCGTTTCCAGAGAAAATTGTGTTTCAGAATTGTTTAAAGTCTTTAAAGGGAGGGAATGTTTATTTGGGTGGTAAATCTGCTATTCATAGGGGAACAAATGTATTCTAGCGACAAAAAGCTCTTTAACTGCAGAGAGGTTTTACTGGGAAGGAAATCTATTGTCTGTAGACCAAAAAAAATATTGTCCAGACAAAGCAAATTTTTAAAAGGATGGAATTTTTTTTTTAGAAGACAACGTGCTAGCTATGGGGAAAGTTCCAGAGAGAAAGGCCTTTATTGGGGACAGGATTGGAATGCCTTCTATGGAAGGTCTTCATTGGTAAGTTTTACAGCCTTTGTTATGCTCCGGTTACTCCAACCCGCTCATTTGTATCATCTGCTGCTACTGATACGCTGCTGCTGCTGCTGCTGCTGCTGCTGGCTGCTGCTGCTGCTGCTGCTGCTGCTGCGGCTGCTGCTGCTGAGGATACTACTGTTGATGCCGCTACAAGAGCTACTGTTGCTGTAAGCGCTGCTACGTTTGCAAAGACTAGTGATGCTGCTGGTGTTGCTGTTGTTACTGCTGCTGCTACGGCTGCTGTTGCTGTTGCCACTTGTGCTGCTACACACAGCTGCTGTTGCTGTTGCCACGTGTCGCTGCTACATACAGCTGCTGTTGCTGTTGCCACTTGTGCTGCTACATACAGCTGCTGTTGCTGTTGCCACTTGTGCTGCTACATACAGCTGCTGTTGCTGTTGCCACGTGTCGCTGCTACATACAGCTGCTGTTGCTGTTGCCACGTGTGCTGCTACATACAGCTGCTGTTGCTGTTGCCACGTGTGCTGCTACATACAGCTGCTGTTGCTGTTGCCACGTGTGCTGTACATACAGCTGCTGTTGCTGTTGCCACGTGTGCTGCTACATACAGCTGCTGTTGCTGTTGCCACGTGTGCTGCTACATACAGCTGCTGTTGCTGTTGCCACGTGTGCTGATACATACAGCTGCTGTTGCTGTTGCCACGTGTGCTGCTACATACAGCTGCTGTTGCTGTTGCCACGTGTGCTGCTGTCCTGCAATCTTCACTGCTGCTAGTGATATTGGTAGGGGTACTGCAACTAGTATACTGCCATCGCTGCTGTCCTGCAATCTTCACTGCTGCTAGTGATATTGGTAGTGGTACTGCAACTAGTATACTACCATCGCTGCTGTCCTGCAATCTTCACTGCTGCTAGTGATATTGGTAGTGGTACTGCAACTAGTATACTACATCGCTGCTGTCCTGCAATCTTCACTGCTGCTAGTGATATTGGTAGTGGTACTGCAACTAGTATACTGCCATCGCTGGGACTGCCGCTACAACTACTACCGTTACTAACACTGCTGCCGCTGCTGACTACTACTACTTCTACTACTGCTACCACTGCCTCTCTAGTTCTACTACCACTGTTGCTGTTCTGGTGCTGCTGTTGCTGAATTTTCTACTGTTGCTACTTCTACTCCTGCTGTTGCTGCTGCTTTTGCTATCACTTCAGCTGCTGGTGCTGGTGCTACTGCTACTACCATTACTTCGACTGCTA
>CM031605.1:9249994-9272494 GCA_018398815.1 Conus ventricosus | reverse complement strand
CAAAAAATGAAATTTTGGGTGGGAAAAAATTTGGGAGACCCTACAAGTCACCACAGACCTTTTGCAAAAAATTTTAAAAATTATAATTAAAATTTAAGTTAAACCCCCCCCCCCCCCCCCTCCCCCCACCCCCGTTTTCCCCCCCCCCCTCCCCTCCCCCCCCCACCGCTCAAAAAATCTTTACAATTACACTGACCCAGAGAAAGGCCCCCGGGGTTCTAGGGACAAAAAGAAGGATCTTGTAAAAGGGCAGGCAATCTGTATAGGACAGGCAAAACTGTAAAGGGCAGGGAATCTGAAAAGGAAAAACAATCTGTTTTAGGACAGGCAATCTGTAAAAGGGCAGGCAATCCCCGGGATAAGGGCAGGCAAACTGTATAGGACAGGCAAACTGTATAGGACAGGGGGAAACTTGTATAGGGCAGGGGAATCCTATTTTGAAGAAAAGGGAAAAAAAAACGTGCAATAAAACAATTGGGGTAACTGAAATGGCTGACGAAGACATGAGACGTTTTTCTTATGCGACAGTTTTTTTTGAAACAGTTGGAAATTCGGATGAATCAATAAAAAGGTATTGAAGTTAATTCACTGAAACGAGCAGTAGTTTATTTTCAAGTAAAGAACTCATATCCACAAATTCGATGTTCACACGGATAGCCATAAATAGATATAATGGGGAAAAAAATCAGTCAAAGACGTATCCCATAAACTTGGCGTCAAATTATTCAACAAACGCTTCGCAGTAATCGCGTAACATATTGTCAAATAAAATAATATTGGAACGAATGGCCCACCCAACCCTAGCATACCCCCGTTCCCCTTCAAAAAAAGCAAATTTCTGTAATTCAAAACAATACTCACCACCAACCCATTTGTTCTTTCATTGATGTGAGCCTGTCTTTACGCCATTTGAATTTGTTGGCAAGTTTCAGACTTGATGGGATTGACTTGGGGAAATTGTCAGCTCGTGTTATATGTGAAATTTTAATTATGTATCTGTTGCATGAAATAAATGCCCCTTTCCCACTCAGAAGTAGTAAAAAGTTGCAAAAGTGATACTCCCATTTGAATTTAGAGAAAATTGCCAACCATTGAACAGCAAATGTAAATTTATTTTGCCAGTGTATGTCCAGGCCCCTCTTAAACACATTAAGAAGCACATCTCCCTCCGTAATGCTATATTAGGTTAAAGAAAAGTTGCTCTTTTAACAAAACACTTACAAATCTAGTAGATCAATGGCTTACAGATATAGCTGTATATGAATGTTATTTCTGAATTATTTTTGATTATTGTCATTATTATTATTATAATTATCATTATTACTATCATTGTTTTCATTATTATTATTATTTCTGTTATCATTATTATTATTATCATAATTCATTATTATTATTATCATAATTATTATTATTATCCTTTATTCATCATTACTACTATCATTGTTATTAAATTATCATACAAATTATCATACGGGAGCCGGAATAGCTCAGTTGGTAGAGCGCCGGACTCTGAACGGGTTGGTGATTCTGGGGTTGCGGGTTTGAACCTCCGCCGGGGCGTTTCGGTACAGGGGGATTTTTCCCTCGGAGTTAACATTGGTTCTGACTCCATTTCCCATACAGTCCTTCGAATGAGACTATAAACCGAGGTTCCGTGTGTGAACGCACGCATAACATCTTGCACACACGTAAAATCCCATCACCAACTTTCGGAAGAGTAGGCCAGTTTGGCCGTTGGTATGGATGACACGTTACACATAGCATGCACCCTGCGTGAGAAATGGAAAGAATGAAGGAAGTAAGGAAAATTAGTGATCAATATTGAACGATACTGACTGGATGACACGGGAAACGACTGAATGAAGCGCCGGCTGGCAGCTCTTCAGTCGGCACTACCCTGGTAGGCAGCCCGTTGTGTAAACGAGTGTGGATTGTAAAGCGCTTAGAGCTTGGTCTCTAGCCGAGAATAGGCGCTATATAAGTATTTATTATTATTATTATTTATATTATTATATTATTATTATTATTATTATTATTATTATTATTATACAAGAAACTATTGCTATAGGCCTACAGTATTACAGGAAACACGCTCCACATGGCTTCATCATTCATGGAGTTATATCAGCTGGCTGTGTTAACACCTCTTTGTGAGATACGTTACCTGTTCGCATGGCGTAGTTCACGGTTCTGTTTTAGACCCTCTCGTATTTGTATGTTGATATCATTGTTTTTGTCTTAATACTGAAGATTCATGTGAACCGTTTTGTGATTTTACCATAGTCATATACCATAGCAGCATAGTCATATGCCATAGCAGCATAGTCATATACCATAGCAGCACAGTCATATACCATAGTAGCATAGTCATATACCACAGCAGCATAGTCATATACCATAGCAGCATCAACTTAAGCACTGTGTCCACGTAACTAGAGAAAATTGTTAACTCCTATGTGACTGGTGCGATATATTACGTATCACTAAATCCTGATAATAACAGCACAGTTCCCTTCTATTTTTATTGTCAATAATTACGAAAATATGAAACTGATATACACTGACTTCTGGATATACATAGTGCTAATAGTCTCTCGTGGTCTATTGCTTCTACGCTGGTATGTAGATGTCAGTTGATAGTGCTAATAGTCTCTCGTGGTCTATTGCTTCTACGCTGGTATGTAGATATCAGTTGATAGTGTAGTCTCTCGTGGTCTATTGTTTCTACGCTGGTATGCAGATGTCAGTTGATAGTGCTAATAGTCTCTCGTGGTCTATTGCTTCTACGCTGGTATGTAGATATCAGTTGATAGTGTAGTCTCTCGTGGTCTATTGTTTCTACGCTGGTATGTAGATATCAGTTGATAGTGCTAATAGTCTCTCGTGGTCTATTGCTTCTACGCTGGTATGTAGATATCAGTTGTGTAGGATCACGTATTTCTTTTAAAATTTCGGAAAATTATTCCTGCATGCACAAATAAGCTTACTCGATTCAGCCAATCATAATTCAATACAAAGTGTAATTCGATGAAACTTCTTAAAGTATCTACAAATGAGCACTTATAGCAGCTTTTTAAAAACTGAGGTCTTGGTAAGATAGGCTACACTAAAGTTTTCTTGCCTGAAAGGATGACATTACTAAAGAAACGTACGTTTATGCAAAAAAAATGTAACTGAATCAGTCCCACAAACTCTTCTATCTAAATTGAGCGTAAATCCTCAGCTATTTTTCCCTGTTATCTGGCGGATTTACCTTGATTTCCTTTTAAATTTGAGGAAAGACGGTTATTAATGAATTCCCTTTTGAACAGGAAGCCAGTGAAGAGAATGAAGAAAAAAGGCAACCTGGGAGAATTTAGAATATCTGAAAATTTGTCTGATCGCATTATTTGTGCTTTCTGTAAGTGATGAATGAAATGTTTTAAAAAGCCAACAAGAAGATATTTAACAATAATTCAGCCGTGAATGAACAGAAGCGTAGACTTAAATTTTGGTTGAATCCTTCGAAGAAGATGCAGAATAGAACTTGTATGGTAGATTTTTGTTTCCAAACATTTTATTTATTTCTTCAACATAAGCATTTGTTATATCACATTTTCAGTCATGATCCATTCACAATGATTTCAAACTAAAAAATAAATGTAGTTGGGCGTGTATTAGTAAGTGAATAGGATTCAGTTGAAGAGGTTTCTTTTTTCATACATCAGAGGAAGACCGATCAAGGCAAAAGGGGACAAGGATAAAATAGTAACAACATAGTATATCCATAACTTACATATATGAAATTGAAGAAAGAAAAAAAAAGAAAAAAAGAAAAAAAGAAAAAGCAAGCCCAAGCATCCTCACACCCCACACACACACACAAAACACACACACACACACACACACACACACCACACACACACACACACACACACACACACACACGCACGCACGCACGCACGCACGCACGCACGCACCACGCACGCACGCACGCAGCACACACACACACACACACACACACACACACAGAGTTCTTTATGTCACAGATTTACAAGTATAGGGGCAGAATGGGCAGCTAGAGGAAAGAAGTTGCAACAATCCTCATGAATACATTGAAATAGGTGGTGGAGACAGGGTGGTAGTCTCCTGATGGTAGTCACCCCACCCCACTGACCTTTGGTCGAAATAGTTAATCGAAAGTTCCCAAGGACAGTCTAAGGGCACCACCAATGGAGACCACGAAATCGTGCATTGATACAATTCAAATCTCTATGTGGGTACCATATAGAGGCATATCAAAAGAATGAACAAGCTTACATGTATAGACATAGTATTCAGCAATATAGCATATATATAATAACATATACTTGGTCAAGAAATGGACATTCTGTCATTCTCTTTTAGTTTTACTACCTAGTTCAGATCATTATGTATCATACACACTCTGGCTCTCTCTTTGTTCTCTCTCTCTCTAGAGCTTTCTCTCTCTTTTTCTAGTTCAATCTCTCACTCCCTATCTTAAGTATAGTACCACCTCTGTCTTTACACAATCAGTATTACACTTTGATTTGTAATGAGATTATTGATCATATTTGCTGAACTAAGAAAATCTTAACTAAACACAGGCAAATTGTCACGGACAAAAAATGAAACAACCTAACTTGGGGGAAACAACCTAACTTGGGGAGTCGCCAGCCAATTTGTTCGGACCTAAGTCCAAACTCAAACATTCTAGGCGTCAGAAAGACGGGCCCATAGGTCGGGTCCGGCCAATTAAGCTTAGTGGAGAGGTTTCACCGAGACGGTCCGACCCACCCAGACTGACTAAGCGGCTTTGACCGACGCCTCGATGTCTGCCCAGACGGACCTCAGTACCTGGGCCAGCCTTATCCGGCCAATTTGTGGAACCAACGTCATTGTTAGTCGGACGTCGCAGGAAAGGGAGAGGGAGAAGGTAGTGTGTGGGTGGGGGTGAAATCTAGCTAATCAATTAAAATGACCAATTGACCACCACAGAGAGTAAGGCGTGTAGACGGGACTGTCATGATTTGAACGTCCAATGGAATTAGAGGGAGACAACTTCGGGGATCAAGGGTAAAAATACTGACCAATGGTACTGGCCCTTGGACACGGGGTTAGAGCATAAAGGAATGTGTGAGTGAGAGAGAGAGGGGGAGGAAACGAACAGACAGAGAGAAGAGAGAGGGAGGAGTTCGGGAGAGTAGGCTCTCGCCTACAGGAAGGCAGGGAGATGAGAACGAACAGAGACAGAGAGATGAGGAGGTTTTAGGTGTAGTCTCTGCACGAGGGAAAAGGCAGAGAGATGAAGAGAGGAGAGAACGAGGGAAGAACGAACAGAGAGAGAGAGGGAGAGAGAGGTTCCGAGTGGAGCTCTGCAGGAGAGAAGGGCAGAGAGAGAGAGAGATGAGGGGAGGAGAGAAAGAGAACCAAGTTGAGAGATTAGCATGAGATAGTCTGCAGAGGAAGGACTGAGGAGAGTGGGGATGAAGAGAGAGAGAGTTGCTAATTTATGAAGAAGAAAAGAAAGAAAAGAAAAAGAAAAGAAAAGCAACCATGTCCATTTGATAAGAGCAGACTAGAAGAGAGAGAGAGAGAGAGTGCAATGCGTTAATGCGGAAGAAAGAAAGGAGAACAGATCGATGTTGATAGTCACTGTTCTACCCTAACCGGGGGTTCGACCTCATACCTGGCAGCGTCACTTCGCCAAGCAGAACCACAGACCAACGCCACAGTCTCACCCGACCAGGCGCCATCAGACCAACACCAGTGCGGCAGTTGTGTCGTGTTGTGAAAGTGACAGTGAAAAGAAAAAGAAAAGAAAAGAAAGACAGTGATTCGTGAATAGTTAAGATCACCTGGCCAGGTAAAGTAGAAATCTGTTTATACCGGGTTAGTTAATGATGTTTTGATAAATGATTTTGTGAAGTTCAGGAAAGAGAGATGTTTTGTTTCATTTGATTCCATATGCATTGATGTTTCGTTCGAATGAACATGTGTAGTAAAGTTATAGACTTTACTAGTGGTTTGATGTGACGAATGCATGATATATGAATGAGATCGTAAGCAAGCTGTGAGTGTGTTTGGGCTGTGCGCTAGTCCTTCCTCCACTGACATCACCCGAGGTTGACAATTTATTGGCGAGCTTGCCAGGATGTTCTGGCCCATTTATTATAATTGTTCAACTTCTCAGAGAGGAAGCTGGGTGGGATTCAGTATTGTAATCCTAAGACAAGGGGTTGTCTTACTGTATGTTCCCAAGATAGTTAAATACTAGGCTTGGCATTGCTTCCAAGATAGTTAATTCTTAGGCTTGGCATTTCAGCCCAGAGTACTCATTTCGCACAGATTGCCTATAATTCGCTCTCATAGTTGGGTCAGGCGCTGGGCGTCTTATAAAAACTAACTACGTTGTCCCAAGCTAATATTTATCATTCATAGGATTGTGCTATTACGTCACTCGTGTCGGAAACCACCAGTTTGGCTGTCGTAGTATAAATCTTGTTCAAAAAAAAAAAAAAAGAGATATAACGGCGGAAGAAAAGAACACCCTATTGAACAACAATTAGAGTTGAGTGGCACGAAGAAGGGTTCGTTGAATTGAAAGAGCTAGTTATGAAAGAACAGATTTTGTCAGTTGCGGCCCTGAGTTAACCATACATTTGAAAGAGAGACAGCCAGAGACAGCAGGAGAGTTGTTGAAGTTCGCAGAGGTGTATAGAGAGGCACGTTTGGGCACTAAGGTGCAGGAGAAACAGGTGCTAGGCACAGGTGAGAGAGTGCAAGGAGACCAGGGGAGTTTTCTGCAAAGTCTGCAAACCCAGTGGTGGGGCAGAAGGAAGGGCAAAAGGACATTAGGTGTTTCATTTGTCACAGGAAGGGACAATGTGGCTAGGGATTGTCGCATGAGGTTCCAGAAGGCAGCAGCCTTGCAAGAGGTGGATAAGGGTCGTCAAGGGAAACGACCAGCAGTGGAACCAAAAGGGATTCAGTCTGAAGAGGGTGGAGTGCAGCCTGTGGCTAGCACTGGACAGCAGTCAGTGTCAGGGATGGAGGGCACTAGGCTGAGTGGTTCGTTACCAGTGGAAGAAGGGTGGATTGGCCAGCAGGAGGTAAAAGTGTTACGAGACACTGGTTGTTCATGCGGGGTAGTACGAACAACGCTGGTCGATAAAGGGGGATTTGACAGGGCAAATCCAGACCTGTACTCTAATCGATGGCACTGTGAGGAGTTTCCAGTTGCTAAGATTAGAAGTACGTACCCCTTACTTCTCAGGCGAGTTTTCTGCGTTGGTGATGGAGAAACCCCTTTACGACTTGATCATCGGAAATATTCCAGGTGCAAGGGATCCAGGGGATCCTGGTTGTTGACTGCTACAGGGGCAGCAGTTCAGACACGGAGCAAGAAGGAGAAAAGGTTGTTAAAAAAGTTAGTTTTTCCAGGAAGGAAGTCGGGCATTGACGTGTCGCCTTTATGGTTTAGGGCCAGCGCAGAACAAGGACCCTTCGCCTCGTGAATCTTGGGAGTTGGCAAGAGGGGAGAGAAACAGGAGGTTGAAGGAGGTGAGACTCAGCACATAGGCGCAGCAGCAATCATTGATGAGGTGAAAGAGGACCCAGCAGAAGAAGGGGAGATTTTGTTGCCTAAGTTTTCCCGAAGAGTCAACAGGGATGTGTCACTGTATGAAGGGCTAGACAGTAGGAGTTCCTAGGTTTTGTTGTCGGAGGCGACACAAAGCAGCCAGAAAGAGGAAAGGTGGAGAAGATGATGAATTCAGAGAGACCAAAGACCAAAACAGAAGTCAGGAGTCTCCTAGGTTTTATTGGGTTCTATAGGGAGTTTGTTCCAAATTTCGCAGCAATCACGAGTCCTCTCAGTGATTTGATAAAGGGGGCAGGGAAACCGGCAGTGGTCGAGTGGTCAGACGCTGCGAGCAAGCACTGCAGACGGTGTTGGAAAGACTAGGTTCCCGTCCCATCTGAAGCTACCAGATATGTCCAAACCATTTTTGTTGCGGACAGATGCATCAGGCGGTGGGATAGGTGCAGTATTGTTGCAGGAGCATGAAGGGGTCGAGTTTCCTGTGAGATATGCTGCAGGAAGTTGACAAAGTGTGAAGAAGGGTACGCAACGGTGGAGAAGGAGTGTTTGCGGTCGTGTGGGCCGTGCAGAAATTCCACAAATACTTGTATGGGAAAGAGTTGTGATCGAGACGGATCATCAACCACTCAAATTCCTGCAGGAGGCGCAGTTGAAAAAACAGCAGAGTTCTGCGTTGGGCAATGGCACTGCAGCCATACGGTACCGAGTGCAGTACATTCCCGGTCGACAGAATGTGGAGCTGACTATTTAAGCCGTGTAGTTAGCAAGCTGCAACTCGAGGAAGTCAGTCATATCCGGGGTGCTTTGATGATACGTGTTTATTTTCAGTTATGTGATTGGATATGGGTTCATTCCAGTTGGCTATGGTTCATATTTTTTTTTGTGAGACTTGTTCATATTTTCTTTGTGGACTTGTTATTTTGGATGTAGTTATGCTTGGAGCATACAGTCGCTTGTGTAGTGATGCATTATTTGCAATAAGTGAGGATGGAGATTCCTCAGTGAAGTGTCATGGATCGCGATCATATTATATTGTGCTTTTCATAAGAATTGTGAAAAGGAGAGATGGCAAATCCGCAGGTAGGGGAATTGCATAAGTGCGCACAGAGGTCGTTATAAAATGAGACGAAATAACGCAAGAGCGCACGTCAATGATAACTCATTGGAGTGGTATCCACTAATGGTATATTTATAATTTATAAACCCGTTGGTTGTAAAGTATTTTCTTCAAACTTTGCGCGTGTAGCTGTGTGTCAGCAATTCGGTTGTTGTCCTTTTTTTGTACCGTTGTTTTGAGACAATGCGGAGCATGGTCTTTTGCAAGGGGGAATTGTCACGGACAAAAAAATGAAACAACCTAACTTGGGGGAAACAACCTAACTTGGGGAGTCGCCAGCCAAAATTTGTTCGGACCTAAGTCCAAACTCAAACATTCTAGGCGTCAGAAAGACGGGCCCATAGGTCGGGTCCGGCCAATTAAGCTTAGTGGAGAGGTTTCACCGAGAACGGTCGACCCACCCAGACTGACTAAGCGGCTTTGACCGACGCCTCGATGTCTGCCCAGACGGACCTCAGTACCTGGGCCAGCCTTATCCGGCCAATTTGTGGAACCAACGTCATTGTTAGTCGGACGTTCGCAGGAAAGGGAGAGGGAGAAGGTAGTGTGTGGTGGGGGTGAAATCTAGCTAATCAATTAAATGACCAATTGACCACCACAGAGAGTAAGGCGTGTAGACGGGACTGTCATGATTTGAACGTCCAATGGAATTAGAGGGAGACAACTTCGGGGATCAAGGGTAAAAAATACTGACCAATGGTACTGGCCCTTGGACACGGGGTTAGAGCATAAAGGAATGTGTGAGTGAGAGAGAGAGGGAGGAAAACGAACAGACAGAGAGAGAGAGAGGGAGGAGTTCGGGAGAGTAGGCTCTCGCCTACAGGAAGGCAGGGAGATGAGAACGAACAGAGACAGAGAGATGAGGAGGTTTTAGGTGTAGTCTCTGCACGAGGGAAAAAGGCAGAGAGATGAAGAGAGGGAGAGAACGAGGGGAAGAACGAACAGAGAGAGAGAGGGGAGAGAGAGGTTCCGAGTGGAGCTCTGCAGGAGAGAAGGGCAGAAGAGAGAGAGAGATGAGGGGAGGAGAGAAGAGAACCAAGTTGAGAGATTAGCATGAGATAGTCTGCAGAGGAAGGACTGAGGAGAGATGTGGAGAGAGAGAGAGAGTTGCTAATTTATGAAGAAGAAAAGAAAGAAAAGAAAAAAGAAAAGAAAAGCAACCATGTCCATTTGATAAGAGCAGACTAGAAGAGAGAGAGAGAGAGAGAGTGCAATGCGTTAATGCAGGAAGAAAGAAAGGAGAACAGATCGATGTTGATAGTCACTGTTCTACCCTAACCGGGGGTTCGACCTCATACCTGGCAGCGTCACTTCGCCAAGCAGAACCACAGACCAACGCCAACAGTCTCACCCGACCAGGCGCCATCAGACCAACACCAGTGCCGGCAGTTGTGTCGTGTTGTGAAAGTGACAGTGAAAAGAAAAAGAAAAGAAAAGAAAAGACAGTGATTCGTGAATAGTTAAGATCACCTGGCCAGGTAAAGTAGAAATCTGTTTATACCCGGGTTAGTTAATGATGTTTTAGATAAATGATTTTGTGAAGTTCAGGAAAGAGAGAATGTTTTGTTTCATTTGATTCCATATGCATTGATGTTTCGTTCGATGAACATGTGTAGTAAAGTTATAGACTTTACTAGTGGTTTGATGTGACGAATGCATGATATATGAATGAGATCGTAAGCAAGCTGTGAGTGTGTTTGGGCTGTGCGCTAGTCCTTCCTCCACTGACATCACCCGAGGTTGACACAGATACACAAACCATTTTTCATCAAAGTCATGTCTGTTTCCATTGATAGACGATGCACATTGCTCAGTCATATGTCTGTTTTTCAAAAGAGGCAGAGAGGCTCTTATATCTGGTTTTACATTTTGTAGTTTACATTTGCTAGTAGTATTATCAGATCTTTTACTTGATCATTCTTTATGGCAGATTTTTAGATAACACACGCGATAGACGGAGGATATGTACTACTAGAATGCCATTGTCTCGTTCAGCGTTATTCCAAGGTTGCAAACAAACTGAGATGGACAAATGAAGCATTTGCCTAGCTGGTTAGATGTTGGAAGTAACATAGAGAAAATAACATCTTTTTTTCTTTGCAATGAAAATCATTTCTTCGAATAATTATAGATTACGCTTCTACTGTTTGGAATAGAACAAGCTCAAATACCTTAAAATCTTCGGCAAGTCTACACAGACTTGCGTAAAAATTAGTTCTCTGACAGTCAAGTTCATTACCCTAAATGATTATGATTTTATAGGTACCCCCCCCCCCTCTCTCTCTCTCTCTCTCTCTCTCTCTCTCTCATACAAGGACGTATTTATGAACAAAGCGGCCAATGAAAATGCACTGCCACCACCATCCCGCCCTTCCAGTTATAAACAATTTCAGAACGAATGACAATAGGCACGCTCATACGTTAACATTACCTCTCCCCAGATGTAATCTTCGCAAATCCAGCCATGGATGCAATGGCCATACATGCCGGAACATTTTGCCTTCATTTCCCAAGGAAAATCCAGGTCTCACCACCTTGTGTCTTAAAGAATATTTGTTAAGTAAGTTAAATAGAAATAGGAACAAAATGAATCGTTGAAATATATTTACAGAAAAATCAGTTAAACCGTCTAAATGAATATAAGTGAGATATTGCATGCTCAAAGCTAATCTGCGTACAGAGAAGTCTTTTGCATGTGTAATTTGAAACCAGCTGTGAATGGTATATGTAACAGAGGATTGTCTCATACAGTGGATCCTATGAAACCAGCTGTGAATGGTATATGTAACAGAGGATTGTCTCATACAGTGGATCCTATGAAACCAGCTGTGAATGGTATATGTAACAGAGGATTGTCTCATACAGTGGATCCTATGAAACCAGCTGTGAATGGTATATGTAACAGAGGATTGTCTCATACAGTGGATCCTATGAAACCAGCTGTGAATGGTATATGTAACAGAGGATTGTCTCATACAGTGGATCCTATGAAACCAGCTGTGAATGGTATATGTAACAGAGGATTGTCTCATACAGTGGATCCTATGAAATCAGTTGTGAATGGTATATGTAACAGAGGATTGTCTCACACAGTGGATCCTATGAAACTAGCTGTGAATAGTATATGTAACAGAGGATTGTCTCACACAGTGGATCCTATGAAACCAGCTGTGAATGGTATATGTAACAGAGGATTGTCTCATATAGTGGATCCTATTAAACCAGCTGTGAATGGTATATGTAACAGAGGATTGTCTCATACAGTGGATCCTATCGCATTATCATCCTTCATTTCTTATATGCGTGTGATCTTTCCTTTCACAGTTTATATCCTGACCTGTCTGTCTCTGAACTGTTATCTCTCTACTTTAGGTGTCTGTCTGTCTGTCTGTCTGTCTGTTGTCATCTGTCTGTCTGTCCTTCCGTCTTTAATGTCTGTCCGTCCGTCCGTCTTTCTGTCTGTCTGTTTGTCTGCCTCTCTTTCTCTCTCTTTCTCTGTCTCTCTTTCTCTGTCTGTCTGTCTGCTCTTCTCTCTCCTCTCTCTCTCTCTCTCTCTCTCTCTCTCTCTCTCTCTCCTCTCTCTCTCTCTCTCTCTCTCTCTCTCTCTCTACATTCATATTCCATCGCATGTGTGTTTGTGTTAGTGCACGCACAGGATCTGCTGCAGAGGGGCTGGGGGATTATATTGTGGAGGACGTACAGGCCAGGGGCGATGTAAATGGAAGCGTGTTCAGCCTTGATGTTGTTGTCAGACTTTTGATCTTGTTGTAAAGGGGGCTGTTGTTTTCTTTATGTAGGTTTTCATGGTTCTTTTTGTGCATGTACTTTTTTTTCGCCAATGGCTTGTTTTCATATGTCCTTGGGCAAGGGTTAGATGTAAGAAAAAAAGCATGAAAGAGTTTGTTAAGTCTTGTCTTGTTTTGTCTGTCTGTCTCCCCCCTCTCTCTCTCTCTCTCTCTCTCTCTTCTCTCTCTCTCTCTCTCTCTCTCTCTCTCTCTCTCTCTCTCTCTCTCTCTCCCGCTCCTCCCACCCCCTCACCCTGCCTCTCGCTCTCTCCTACACTATACTCTCACTTCGTCTTCCAGAGTCATTTCAACTGGCGCACCTCAGGGTACTGTTTTATCTCCAGTGCTTTTTACTCTGTACACAAATGATTGTTCAGGAAGTGATTCAACTTTGTACATTAAATATTCAGATGACTCAGCACTTGAGGATCTTTCCAACTCTGACTCTGTTTACTTCAAGGAGGTTCAAAGATTTGTTGACTGGTGCGATCACAACTATCTTGATCTGAATGTAACAAAAACGAAAGAAATGTTGATTGATTTTAGAAAGAATCCAAAAGTTGTACCACCGCTTTTTATCAAAGGTGCTGAAGTAGAACGTGTTGAATCATACAAATATTTAGGAACTTTTATAGATAATAAGCTGAATTTTAAATCCCATGTTGATTATGTCCACAAAAAATGTCAAACCAGATTATATTGTCTTCGCAAGCTGCGATCATTTCATGTGAATACTGACATTTTCGGACATTTTATTCATGCTTCTTGGAATCTGTTTTAACTTTCTCATTTATGTGTTGGTATGGTGGGTTGACTGTGAAGAGTAGGAATGTGCTTGAGAAAGTGGTGAACGTGGGAGGAAAAATTGTTGGTGGGAGACAAAAAAGTCTGAGTGAGCTGTACAGGTGCCGTGTTGTTTGTAAAGCGAAGAAGATTGTGTGTGACCAGACCCACGTTCTTGCAAGTCAGTATGACCTTCTTCAGTCAGGACGAAGATATCGATCAGTTAAATGCAGAAGTGTCAGATTTAAACAAAGTTTTATTCCCTGTCCATTGATTTTCTTAACAGAGGTGATGTTTAATTGCTTTTTAGCTATGGATTATTGTTACATTTTGTTTTATAAAGATACATAATTTAAGCTCAGATTGAGCATACTGTTGCATTTAGATATTTTGTTTTAAATCTCATCTTAGAATTTATTGTCAAATACGTTGTAGGAATGTAATTTTATATAGTATTATTCTTATATTATTTAGTCACCTTGAAATCCAAATTCTTTTATATGAATGTGTGCCATATGTGACAAAATGGGTGATATGACAAAATCATTGTTTATTTGCTGTGAATGTGTGTGACCACAAACTAATTTCTCGAACTGAGATAATAAAGTTTACTTGACTTGACTTGACTTGACTCTCACTCTCTCTCTCTCTCTCTCTCTCCTCTCTCTCTCTCTCTTCTCTCTCTCTCTCTCTCTCTCTCTCTCTCTCTCTCTCTTGTATCCGTAAACTTTCCATCTCTCTCTCTCTCTCTCTCTCTCTCTCTCTCTCTCTCTCTCTCTCTCTTCTCTCTCTCTCTTCTCTCTTTCTTTCTCTCTCTCTCTCTCTCTCTCTCTCTCTCTCTCTCTCTCTCTCTCTCTCTCTCTCTTTCTTTCTCTCTCTCTCGGGTATAACGTCATAAAGGTAAACAGGCATCAAGTGAAGAATTAAGACTCCTGTGTGCATAGGAGGCCCATCTGAAACTGGGCGACAATCACCAAAAGAAAATATTACCAGTAACTATCAACACGTCAAAAAGTAGGTAAATGACATTTGTCCTTTTTTGTCATACTTTTCAATGACCTCGTGGTCATAGTAGTAAAGATATTTCTACATTAAATTTCTGTGCAGTACAAAAATTATACTGCAGTGTATGACTGTTGCCTTTCTAATTTTTCTGTGGGACGAAAATTTCTCACTTTCAGGACGAAAATTACTATGCGTACCCTTTGACAGTTGCTAGCCCCAATGGTACATCTCAGTTGCCCTTTGACAGTTGCTAGCCCCAATGGTACATCTCAGTTGTATCAGGCTTTCAGTTCTGTGTGATCCCGCATGGATTTTTTTTAGGTCTCTACTATGTGTATGGTCGCCCCAGGATGAGGTATTGGTCTTTCTGATGCGTGTGATCGTTCTTGGGTGCGTTGAGTTTTTCTGATGTGTGTGATCGTTCTTTGGTGTATTGAGTTTTTCTGATGTGTGTGATCGTTCTTTGGTGTATTGAGTTTTTCTGATGTGTGTGATCGTTCTTTGGTACATCGAGTTTTTCTGATGTGTGTGATCGTTCTTTGGTGTTTCGAGTTTTTCTATGTGTTAACGTTTTTTTGGTGTATCGAGCTTTTCTATGTGTGATCGTTCTTTGGTGCATTGAGTTTTTCTATGTGTGTGATCGTTCTTTGGTGTATTGAGTTTTTCTATGTGTGTGATCGTTCTTTGGTGTATTGTTTGTCTTTCAGATAAGTGGGATCCCCATGGTTGTTCTTCTTTCAGTTGTGCGCGATCGTCCCTGCATGTGATGTCAGTCGTTCAGATTTCTGCGTGTTGTGGATCTGTCACATCTTTGTCATCGTCTCTTTGGTTCGCTGTCAGTCTTTGCAGTGTGTTTGCAGGTCCCGTGGAGTGGTATCAGCCTATTAACCGTGTGTGTTGCCGGTCTGTGTGGTGGTCCCTGGATGGGATGTTAGTCTTTCAGATGCGTTTCATCATCCCTGGGAGTGGTGCTGATCTTTCGAGACGTGTCTATTCATCCTTGCTGATAGCGCTGGCCTTACATGTCAATGTAATCGTCCTTGAGAGAAGTGCTGGTCTTTGAGCTGAGTGTGACCATCCCTAGGAGTGGTGATGGTTTTGGTTGGCTGGTTGGTTGGTTGGTTGGTTGGCTGGCTGGTTGGTTGGTTGGTTGGCTGGTTGGTTGGGGTTTTTTTTCAGTCCCATCTTCTGTGTCACCTCAGAGGCATTGCACCCACGCCGCTCATTCCGATCCCCCGCCACACACACACACCGGGCACCGACAATCCACAGGGAGCAGTCAATGTCAAGTCGTCAAGAGGCAACCCACCGGAGGAGACACTGCACTGCTTGCCGAGTCATTTCGGTGGTGTTCAGTGGCGCCTGTTCTGATCCAACACACGCAGGACACCACCTACTAAACCCCCTACTGACGACAATAATAACTTAGTCTCGGGGCCGGCGTGAGTGAGCTCTCCCTCCGGAGGCTGCTGGTGCTGTTCTTTCAGTTATGTGCGGTTGTTTCGGTAATGGTGTTGGTCTGTCAGATGACTGTCCTCATCCGTGCCGGTGCTGTTGGTCATTCGGTTTGTGGGTGTGGTTGTCCGCGGGACTGACGCCGGGCTCTCAGATAGGTGTGATCATCCAGTGGATGTGGTATTGTTCATATTGTGTTTGATCATCCGTGGCAGTAGCGTTTTCAAAAAGACGTGACCGTCCCTGAGAGTTGTGTGTTGACCTTCCAGATGTGGCTGGTGGTCCTAGAGGATGGTGTGGGTCTGCCAGATGTGGCTGGTGATCCTAGAGGGTGGTGTGGGTCTGCCAGGTGTGGGTGATGGTCCTAGAGGGTGGTGTGGGTCTGCCAGGTGTGGCTGATGGTCCTAGAGGGTGGTGTGTGTCTGCCAGGTGTGGCTGATGGTCCTAGAGGATGGTGTGGGTCTGCCAGTGTGGCTGGTGGTCCTAGATGGTGGTGTGGGTCTGCCAGGTGATCCTAGAGGGTGGTGTGGGTCTGCCAGATGTGGCTGATGGTCCTAGAGGGTGGTGTGGGTCTGCCAGGTGGTCCTAGAGGGCGGTGTGGGTCTGCCAGATGTGGCTGGTGATCCTAGAGGGTGGTGTGGGTCTGCCAGGTGTGGCTGATGGTCCTAGAGGGTGGTGTGGGTCTGCCAGATGTGGCTGGTGGTCCTAGAGGTGGTGTGGGTCTGCCAGGTGGTCCTAGAGGGCGGTGTGGGTCTGCCAGATGTGGCTGGTGGTCCTAGAGGGTGGTGTGGGTCTGCAAGGTGTGGCTGGTGGTCCTAGAGGTGGTGTGGGTCTGCCAGGTGGTCCTAGAGGGCGGTGTGGGTCTGCCAGATGTGGCTGGTGGTCCTAAAGTGTGGTGTGGGTCTGCCAGGTGGTCCTAGAGAGCGGTGTGGGTCTGCCAGATGTGGCTGATGGTCCTAGAGGGCGGTGTGGGTCTGCCAGGTGTGGCTGATGGTCCTAGAGGGTGGTGTGGGTCTGCTAGGTGTGGCTGGTGATCCTAGAGGGTGGTGTGGGTCTGTCAGGTGTGGCTGATGGTCCTAGAGGGTGGTGTGGGTCTGCCAGATGTGGCTGGTGGTCCTAGAGGTGGTGTGGGTCTGCCAGGTGGTCCTAGAGGGCGGTGTGGGTCTGCCAGATGTGGCTGGTGGTCCTAAAGTGTGGTGTGGGTCTGCCAGGTGGTCCTAGAGGGCGGTGTGGGTCTGCCAGATGTGGCTGATGGTCCTAGAGGGCGGTGTGGGTCTGCCAGGTGTGGCTGATGGTCCTAGAGGGTGGTGTGGGTCTGCTAGGTGTGGCTGGTGATCCTAGAGGGTGGTGTGGGTCTGACAGGTGTGGCTGATGGTCCTAGAGGGTGGTGTTGGTCTGCCAGGTGTGGCCGGTGGTCCTAGAGGGTGGTGTGGGTCTGCCAGGTGTGGCTGATGGTCCTAGAGGTGGTGTGGGTCTGCCAGGTGGTCCTAGAGGTGGTGTTGGTCTGCCAGGTGTGGCTGGTGGTCCTAGAGGGTGGTGTGGGTCTGCCAGGTGTGGCTGGTGGTCCTAGAGGTGGTGTTGGTCTGCCAGGTGTGGCTGGTGGTCCTAGAGGGTGGTGTGGGTCTGCCAGGTGTGGCTGGTGGTCCTAGAGGTGGTGTTGGTCTGCCAGGTGTGGCTGGTGGTCCTAGAGGTGGTGTTGGTCTGCCAAGTGTGGCTGGTGGTCCTAGAGGTGGTGTGGGTCTGCCAGATGTGGCTGGTGGTCCTAGAGGTGGTGTGGGTCTGCCAGGTGGTCCTAGAGGGTGGTGTGGGTCTGCCAGGTGTGGCTGGTGGTCCTAGAGTGGTGTTGGTCTGCCAGGTGTGGCTGGTGGTCCTAGAGGTGGTGTTGGTCTGCAAGATGTGGCTGATGGTCCTAGAGAGTGGTGTGGGTCTGCCAGGTCTTCCATGTGGTCCTAGAGGGTGGTGTGGGTCTACCAGGTGTGGCTGGTGGTCCTAGAGGTGGTGTTGGTCTGCAAGATGTGGCTGATGGTCCTAGAGGGTGGTGTGGGTCTACCAGGTGTGGCTGATGGTCCTAGAGGGTGTGTGGGTCTGCCAGGTGTGGCTGATGGTCCTAGAGGGTGGTCTGGGTCTGCCAGGTGTGGCTGGTGATCCTAGAGGGTGGTGTGGGTCTGCCAGGTGTGGCTGTTGATCCTAGAGGGTGGTGTGGGTCTGCCAGGTGTGGCGGGTGATCCTAGAGGGTGGTGTGGGTCTGCCAGGTGTGGCTGGTGATCCTAGAGGGTGGTGTTGGTCTGCCAGATGTGGCTGGTGATCCTAGAGATGGTGTGGGTCTGCCAGGTGTGGCTGGTGATCCTAGAGGGTGGTGTTGGTCTGCCAGATGTGGCTGGTGATCCTAGAGGTGGTGTGGGTCTGCCAGGTGTGTCTGGTGATCCTAGAGGGTGGTGTTGGTCTGCCAGATGTGGCTGGTGATCCTAGAGTGTGGTGTGGGTCTGCCAGGTGTGGCTGATGGTCCTAGAGGTAGTGTGGGTCTGCCAGATGTGGCTGGTGATCCTAGAGGGTGGTGTGGGTCTGCCAGGTGTGGCTGGTGATCCTAGAGGGTGGTGTGGGTCTGCCAGGTGTGGCTGGTGATCCTAGAGGGTGGTGTGGTTCTGACAGGTGTGGCTGGTGATCCTAGAGGGTGGTGTGGGTCTGCCAGGTGTGGCTGGTGGTCCTAGAGGGAGGGTGGTGTGGGTCTGCCAGGTGTGGCTGGTGGTCCTAGAGGGAGGGTGGTGTGGGTCTGCCAGACGTGGCTGATGGTCCTAGAGGGTGGTGTGGGTCTGCCAGATGTGTGATCATTCACGAGTGTGATGTTGATCTTTCTGATGTATTTGATCGCCCCTCTGTGTGTGATGTTGATCTCTCTGATGTATTTGATCGCCCCTCTGTGTGTGATGTTGATCTTTCTGATGTATGTGATCGCCCCTCTGTGTGTGATTTTGATATTTCTGATGTATTTGATCGTCCCTCTGTGTGTGATGCTGATCTTTCTGATGTATTGATCGCCCCTCTGTGTGTGATGTTGATCTTTCTGATGTATTTGATCGCCCCTCTGTGTGTGATGTTGATCTTTCTGATGTATGTGATCGCCCCTCTGTGTGTGATGTTGATCTTTCTGATGTATTTGATCGCCCCTCTGTGTGTGATGTTGATCTTTCTGATGTATTTGATCGTCCCTCTGTGTGTGATGTTGATCTTTCTGATGTATTTGATCGCCCCTCTGTGTGTGATGTGGATCTTTCCGATGTATTTGATTGTCCCTCTGTGTGTGGTGCTGGTCTTTCTAATGTATTTGATCGTCCCTCTGTGTGGGGTGTTGATCTTTCTGATGTATTTGATCGCCCCTCTGTGGTCTTTCAGATGTGTGTGTTCATCTCTATGTATGAGGTTTTGGTCTTTCTGATCGGTTTGATCGTTCCAATGTGTGCGTGATGCTGGTGTTTCAGACAAATGTGATCATGCCCGTGTGTGGTGTTGGTCTCTCTGATGTATGTGATTGTTTCTAAGAGTGGCGTTATTTCAGACACGTGTGATTATCCCTGGGTGTGATGGTGGACTTTCAGATGTATGTGGTCGTCTCTGTGAGTGATGGTGGACTTTCAGATGTATGTGGTCGTCTCTGTGAGTGATGGTGGACTTTCAGATGTATGTGGTCGTCTCTGTGAGTGATGGTGGACTTTCAGATGTATGTGGTCGTCTCTGTGAGTGATGGTGGACTTTCAGATGTATGTGGTCGTCTCTGTGAGTGATGGTGGACTTTCAGATGTATGTGTGTCTCTGTGAGTGATGTGGACTTCAGATGTGCGTGACCGTTCTTGGAAGCGGTGCAGGTCTTTCAAACGTGTCCATTTGTTCCTGGGAATGGCGTTGGTCGTTCCCATGTCTGGGACTGTTCCTGTGTATGTTGTCAGTCTTTCAGTCTGTGTTATCTTTCCTTGGAGTGTTCTCGCTGTTTGAAATGTGTGTGATCAGCCTAGGGCTTACGAATGGGAGGTGGGGGTAAAATGTGTGTGATCAGCCTAGGGCTTACGAATGGGAGGTGGGGGTGCTGTCGGTGTTTGAAATGTGTGTGATCAGCCTAGGGCTTACGAATGGGAGGTGGGGGTGATATTCAGATAGCCGTGTCGCTGTTTGAAATGTGTGTGATCAGCCCAGGGCTTACGAATTGGAGGTGGGGGTGATATTCAGATAGCCGTGTCGCTGTTTGAAATGTGTGTGATCAGCCCAGGGCTTACGAATTGGAGGTGGGGTGATATTCAGATAGCCGTGTCGGTGTTTGAAATGCGTGTGATCAGCCTGGGGGTTACGAATGGGAGGTGGGGTGATATTCAGATAGCCGTGTCGGTGTTTCAAATGCGTGTGATCAGCCTGGGGGTTACGAATGGGAGGTGGGGGTGATATTCAGACAGCCGTAGTGTTGGTCTATGTGTGATCAGCCTAGGGCTTACGAATGGGAGGTGGGGGTGATATTCAGATAGCCGTAGTGTTGGTCTATGTGTGATCAGCCTAGGGCTTACGAATGGGAGGTGGGGGTGATATTCAGATAGCCGTAGTGTTGGTCTATGTGTGATCAGCCTAGGGCTTACGAATGGGAGGTGGGGGTGATATTCAGACAGCCGTAGTGTTGGTCTTTCTGACGTTTGTGACAGTCCATGGTTGTTGGTCTTTCAGATGTGTTAATCGTCCACAGACTTTTTTTTCATATGTGTTTTGCCTGTCCACATATTTCAGCTTTTTTGGGATGTGTGTGTTCGTCCATGACTATCTTTTTTCCAGCATTGTGTAGGTGTTGACAATATGTCAGTTTTTCAGACGTGGGTTATCATCCATAGATGTCAGTTTTTCAAACGTGGGTTATCATCCATAGATGCAGGCCTTTCAGATGAGTGATAACACACCTAAGGATTTTGGTTGTCACTTTGTGCCTATGTGTTTATGTCTTACGTTTGCACGTAATTGTTCATAGCTATTAGACGTATGCGACTATCCATGGATGTGGATGTTTCAGATGTGTGTGACCGTCCCTGGGTGTGGATGTTTCAGATGTGTGTGACCGTCCCTGGGTGTGGATGTTTCAGATGTGTGTGACTATCCATGGGTGTGGATGTTTCAGATGTGTGTGACTATCCCTGGATGTGGATGTTTCAGATGTGTGTGTCCGTCCCTGGATGTGGATGTTTCAGATGTGTGTGAATATCCCTGGATGTGGATGTTTCAGATGTGTGTGACCGTCCCTGGGTGTGGATGTTTCAGATGTGTGTGACCGTCCCTGGGTGTGAATGTTTCAGATGTGTGTGAGCGGCTCTAGGTGTGGATGTTTCAGATGTGTGTGACCGTCCCTGGGTGTGAATGTTTCAGATGTGTGTGAGCGGCTCTAGGTGTGGATGTTTCAGATGTGTGTGACCGTCCCTGGGTGTGGATGTTTCAGATGTGTGTGACCGTCCCTGGGTGTGGACGTTTCAGATGTGTGTGACTCTCCCTGGGTGTGGATATTTCACATGTGTGTGACCGTCCCTGGGTGTGGATGTTTCAGATGTGTGTGACCGTCCCTGGGTGTGGATGTTTCAGATGTGTGTGACTATCCCTGGGTGTGGATATTTCACATGTGTGTGACCGTCCCTGGGTGTGGATATTTCACATGTGTGTGACCGTCCCTGGGTGTGGATGTTTCAGATGTGTGTGAGCGGCTCTGGGTGTGGATGTTTCAGATGTGTGTGACCGTCCCTGGGTGTGGATGTTTCAGATGTGTGTGACCGTCCCTGGGTGTGGATGTTTCAGATGTGTGTGACTATCCCTGGGTGTGGATGTTTCAGATGTGTGTGACTATCCCTGGGTGTGGATGTTTCAGATGTGTGTGACCGACCCTGGGTGTGGATGTTTCAGATGTGTGTGACTATCCATGGGTGTGGATGTTTCAGATGTGTGTGACTATCCATGGGTGTGGATGTTTCAGATGTGTGACCATCCCTAGGTGTGGATGTTTCAGATGTGTGTGACCGTCCCTGGGTGTGGATGTTTCAGATGTGTGTGACTATCCCTGGATGTGGATGTTTCAGATGAGTGTGACTATCCATGGGTGTGGATGTTTCAGATGTGTGTGACCGACCCTGGGTGTGGATGTTTCAGATGTGTGTGACTATCCATGGGTGTGGATGTTTCATATGTGTGTGACCGTCCATGGGTGTGGATGTTTCAGATGTGTGTGACCGTCCCTGGGTGTGGATGTTTCAGATGTGTGTGACCATCCCTAGGTGTGGATGTTTCAGATGTGTGTGACCGTCCCTGGGTGTGGATGTTTCAGATGTGTGTGACCGTCCCTGGGTGTGGATGTTTCAGATGTGTGTGACCGTCCCTGGGTGTGGATGTTTCAGATGTGTGTGACCGTCCATGGGTGTGGATGTTTCAGATGTGTGTGACCGTCCCTGGGTGTGGATGTTTCAGATGTGTGTGACCGTCCATGGGTGTGGATGTTTCAGATGTGTGTGACCGTCCCTGGGTGTGGATGTTTCAGATGTGTGTGACCCTCCCTGGGTGTGGATGTTTCAGATGTGTGTGACCCTCCCTGGGTGTGGATGTTTCAGATGTGTGTGACCCTCCCTGGGTGTGGGTGTTTCAGATGTGTGTGACTCTCCATGGGTGTGGATATTTCACATGTGTGTGACCGTCCCTTGGTGTGGATGTTTCAGATGTGTGTGACCGTCCCTGGGTGTGGATGTTTCAGA
>CM031605.1:9229994-9244994 GCA_018398815.1 Conus ventricosus | reverse complement strand
GTCTGGCCGGACAGACCGTCTCTGTGGAGCCTCTCCCCTATGCTTAATTGGCTGGATCCGAACCATTGGCCCGTCTACGTGGCGCCCAGAATATTTGAGTTAGAGCTTATGTCCAAACAACCTGGACCACGACTTGGTTGTTCTATTTTTGACCGTGACAATTTCCCCCTTGCAAAAGACTATGCACCGCATCGTCTCAAAACAACGGTACAAAAAAAAAGACAACAACCGAATTTGCGGACACACAGCTACACGTGCAAAGTTTGAAAAATACTTTACAACAAACGGTTTATAAATTATAGGATATATCATTAGTGAATACCGCCCCAATGAGTTATCATTGATGTGCGCTCTTGCGTTATTTCGACCCATTTTATAACGACCTCTGTGCGCACTTATGCAATTCCCCTACCTGCGGATTTGCCATCTCTCCTTTGCACAATTCTTATGCAAAGCACAATATAATATGATCACGATCCATGACACTTCACTGAGGAATCTCCGTCCTCACTTATTGCAAATAATGCATCACTACACAAGCGACTGTATGCTCCAAGCATAACTACATTCACATGAACAAGTCTCACAAAAAAAAATATGAACAAGTCTCACACAAAAAATATATGAACCATAGCCAACTGGGAATGAACCCATATCCAATCAACATAACTGTAATCAACACATATTATCAACAAAGCACCCCGGATATGACTGACTTCCTCTGAGTTGCAGCTTGCTAGACTACACGGCTTAAGTAGTCAGCTCCGACATTCTGTCGACCTGGGATGTACTGCACTCGATACCTGTGGGGCTGCAGTGCCATTGCCCAACGCAGAACCCTGCTGTTTTTCAGCTGCGCCTCCTGCAGGAATTTGAGTGGTTGGTGATCTGTCTCTATCACGAACTCTTTCCCATACAAGTATTTGTGGAACTTCTGCACGGCCCACACGACACTAAACACTCCTTCTCCACCGTTGCGTACCCTTCTTCACACTTTGTCAACTTCCTGCTAGCATATCTCACAGGAAACTCGACCTCTTCATGCTCCTGCAACAATACTGCACCTATTCCACCGCCTGATGCATCTGTCCGCAACAAAAATGGTTTGGACATATCTGGTAGCTTCAAGATGGGACGGGAACCTAGTCTTTCCAACACTGTCTGCAGTGCTTGCTCTGCAGCGTCTGAACCACTCGACCACTGCCGGTTTCCCTGCCTTGACCAAATCACTGAGAGGACTCGTGATTGCTGCGAAATTTGGAACAAACTCCCTATAGAACCCAATAAAACCTAGCAGACTCCTGACTTCTGTTTTGGTCTTGGTCTCTCTGAATTCATCATCTTCTCCACCTTTCCCCTTTCTGGTTGCTTTGTGTCGCCTCCGACAACAAAACCTAGGAACTCCTACTGTCTAGCCCTTCATACAGTGACACATCCCTGTATGACTCTTCTGGAACCTTAGGCAACAAAATCTCCCCCTTTTTCTGCTGGGTCTCTTTCACCTCATCAATGATTGCTGCTGCGCCTATGTGCTGAGTTCTCACGCTGAATATATTTGCGGAGAAAATTCGCATGGAAAAGTTTTAGTTTTCCCATTCACATCAATTCGGTAATCCTGATCTACCTTTTCAATGATGGTGAATGGTCCTTTCCCAAAGCATCAGCAGCTTGTTGTGATCCGTGGGAAGCAGCAACAGGGCTTGATCTCCCACCTTGGGGAATTGCTTCCTCACCTTCCTGTCATATTGCTTCTTCTGAACGACCCTAGCCTTCTGCAAACTTTCCTTTGCAACCTTACATGCCTCATACCTGTGCCCACCTTTGGGACAGGGCGAGATTGGGCCAATCAGATCAATAGCCACCCTCCTGAACGGTGTGTCAATTAAAGGGGGATGTTTAAGAGGCGCCTTCCTCTTCACCCCTCTTGTGGCTGACCTTTGACACACGTCACATGACATGCAGAAACGCTTGATTTTCTGCCATTGCTCCTGGCCAATGAAAATCATCAAAGATTCGGTCAGCTGTTTTGCTGGTGCCGAGATGACCCGCCATGAGCGACTCGTGACCCACTGACATGACAGTGTCACGATAACCTGCTGGTACCTCTAACTGAGTGGTCACCTTACCTGCCCTTCCCCTTGGTGAACACTCGGACAACAGCCCGCCTTTCACCAAAATTCTGTCTCACCTCCTCTAACCTCCTGTTTCTCTCCACCTCTTGCCAACTCCCAAGACTCACGAGCGAAGGTTCTTTTTTTCCTGCCTCTCTAAACTCATCAGGCGACACATCTATGCCTGACTTCCTTGCCGGAACGACTACGGTTTATCAACCTTCCCTCCTTCTTGCTCCGGGTTTTTGGAACTGCTGCCCCCTGTAGCAGTCAACAACTCAGGATCCCGGGAAATCCCTTGCACCTGAATATTTCCGATGATCAAATCATGAAGGGGTTTCTCCATCACCAACGAGACAACCCCCTGAGAAGTAAGGGTACGTACTTCTATTTTAGCAACGGGAAAACTCCTCACAGTGCCATCGTTAGAGTACAGGTCTGGATTTGCCCTGTCAAATCCCCTTTCTCGACCAGCGTTGTTCGTACAAACCCGCATGAAAAAACCAGTGTCTCGAAAACACTTTCACCCTCTGCTGGCCAATCCACCCTTTTTCCACGGGTAACGAACCACTCACCTAGTGCCCTCCATCCCTGACACTGACTGCTGTCCAGTGCTAGCCATAGGCTGCACTCCACCCTCTTCAACGAATCCCTTTTGGTTCCACTGCGGGTCGTTTCCCCTTGACGACCCTTATCCACCTCTTGCAAGGCTGCTGCCTTCGGGAACCTCTTTGCGACAATCCCTCGCCACATGTCCCTTCTTGTGACAAATGAAACCCTAATGTCCCTTTGCCCTTCCTTCTGCCCACCCACGGGGTTTTGGGCAGACTTTGCAGAAAACTCTCCTAGTCTCCTTGCACTCTTCTCACCTGTGCCTGGTACCTGTTTTTTCCTGCACCTTAGTGCCCAAAATGCCTCTTATACACCTCTGCGAACTTCAACAACTCCCTGCTGTCTCGGCTGTCTTTCTTTCAAATGTATGGTTAACTCAGGGCCGCAACCTGACAAAATCTGTTCCTTCATAACTAGCTCTTTCAATTCAGCGAACTCCTTTTTCGTCCCACTCAACTCTAACCACTTCTCAAATAGTGATCTAAACGTGCACCAAACTGAGTGTACGTCTCACCGCTTGTAAATTTTCTGAACGAAAATTTTTTCCTGAACCCCTCCTCTGTGAGGTCAAATCCTTTCATCAACGATTCCTTCACAGCGCCCCAAATCAGACTGTTGTTCCCTGGTAACGCAGTGAAAATTTGAATGCCTTACCCCCTCAATAGCGCTGACAAAATGACTGCCCACTCTTCTGAAGCCAACCCTGACTGGTCGCAAACGTTTCGAAACGACTGATGTATGCATCAATCGAATCGGTTCCTTTAGAGAATTTTGGCAACTTGGGGCGGGGCGTAACTGCGCACAGAGTCACTGGAAAGTGAAATACCATCATCCGGTGGTCTCCCTTTGTATTCTCACTTTCTCTAACTCTAATTGGACCTTTAGTCTTTCTGTTTCCTGCGTTTCCCTAGCTTTAATCCTTTCTGTTTCCTGCTTCATTCTTTCTGTTTCCTGCGCTTCCCTTATTCTTTCTGTCTCCTGCTTCATTCTTTTTTGTTTCCTGCGCTACCCTTATTCTTTATGTTTCCTGCTTCATTCTTTCTGTTTCCTGCGCTGCGCTAGCTTTAGTCCTTTCCCTCTGCTATTTCTACTGCGACGCGTCGTCTCTCCGCGCGTTCATCTCTTTCCATCTTTTGTTGGTTTTCAACGAATGCACGCAACTCATCTCCTGAGTAACCTAGATCACGAGCGACGCTCACAAGTTGTTCAATAGGGGTGTTCTTTTCTTCCGCATTATATCTTCTCTTTTTTTTTTTTTTGAACAGATTTTATAACTACGACAGCCAAATGGTGGTTACCGACACCGCGTGACGTAATAGCACAATCCTATGAATGATAATATTAGCTTGGGACAACGTAGTTAGTTTTTATAAGACGCCAGCGCCTGACCCAACTATGAGAGCGAATTATAGGCAATCTGTGCGAAATAAGTACTCTGGGGCTGAAATGCCAAGCCTAGTATTAACTATCTTGGAAGCAATGCCAAGCCTAGTATTTAACTATCTTGGGAACATACAGTAACAACCCCTTGTCTTAGGATTACATTACTTGAATCCCACCCAGCTTCCTCTCTGAGAAGTTGAACAATTATAATAAATGGGCCAGAATATCCTGGCAGGCTCGCCAATAAATTGTCAACTCGGGTGATGTCAGTGGAGGAAGGACTAGCGCACAGCCCAAACACACTCACAGCTTGCTTACGATCTCATTCATATATCATGCATTCGTCACATCAAACCACTAGTAAAGTCTATAACTTTACTACACATGTTCATAGAACGAACAATCAATGCATATGGAATCAAACAAAATAAAACATTCTCTCTTTCCTGAACTTCACAAAATCATTTATCTAAAACATCATTAACTAACCCGGGTATAAACAGATTTCTACTTTACCTGGCCAGGTGATCTTAACTATTCACGAATCATGTCTTTTCTTTTCTTTTCTTTTTCTTTTCACTGTCACTTTCACAAGCACGACACAACTGCTGGCACTGGTTTTGGTCTGATGGCACCGGTCAGGCTGGACTGCTGGCACTGGTCAGGTTGGACTGCCGATGAAAGTGGCGCTGGCCAAGTATGAGGTCGAACCCCAGTGAAGATAGAACAGTGACTATCAACATCGATCTGTTCTCCTTTCTTTCTTCCTGCATTAACGCATGTACTCTCTCTCTCTTCCAGTCTGCCCTATCAAATGGACATGGTTGCTTTTCTTTTCTTTTTTCTTTTCTTTCTTTTCCTCTTCATTAGTTAGCAACTCTCTCTCTCTCACATCTCTCCTCAGTCTTCCTCTGCAGACTATCTCATGCTAATCTCTCAACTTGGTTCTCTTCTCTCCTCCCCTCATCTCTCTGCTTTTTCTCTCCTCAGAGATTACACTCAGACCTCTCTCTCTCTGTCTCTCTGTTCGTTCTCCTCTCGTTCTCCCGTTCTCTCACTCTCACATCCTTCTTATCCCGTTCCGATCTGTCAAAAAGGGCGAGTACCATTGGTCAGTAATTTTTACTGCCTCGTACTCGAAGTTATCTCCCTCTAATTCCATTGGATTGTTCAAATCATGCCAGTCATGCCTACACCCCTTACTCTCTGTGGTGGTCAATTGATCATTTAATTGATTAGCTAGATTCACCCCCACCACGCACTACCTCCCCCTCTCCCTTTCCTGCTTTAACCTGCGACGTCCGACTAACCAATGGCGCTGGTTCCACAAATTGGCTAGATGAGCCTGAGCCAGGCGCTACGACTCGTCTCGCTAGACATCGAGGCGTCGGTCAAAGCTGCTTAGTCCGTCTGGCCGGACAGACCGTCTCTGTGGAGCCTCTCCCCTATGCTTAATTGGCTGGATCCGAACCATGGGCCCGTCTACGTGGCGCCCAGAATATTTGAGTTAGAGCTTATGTCCAAACAACCTGGACCACGACTTGGTTGTTCTATTTTTGACCGTGACACACACACACACACACACACACACACACACACACACACACACACACACACACACACACACACGCACACACACCCCTCCACGCACACACACACACACACACACACACACACACACACACACACACACACACACACACACACGCACGCACGCACGCACGCACGCACGCACGCATGCCACGCACGCACGCACGCACGCACGCACGCACGCACGCACGCACACACACACACACACACACACACACACACACACACACACACACACACACATGCCCATAGATTGACAGCGAAATGAACTAATTATAAACTTTCTGGAAGATGTGGGTTTTCAGAGACAAAACACAATGCATTTCGACCTCTTGGGTCTTCTTCGGACAAAAACAAACAACATTTAGGACACTGAAAACGAAGAACGAGCAACTAGTTATCTTCTCATATTCGGCTCCAAAAAAAAGAAAAAGAAAAAGAAAAAAAGAAGAACGAGTAATCAAACTGGGCGCAAAACAACACCGTAATTTATTTTGAACTTAAGGGGAATCTAAAATATTTCAAATCTGAGGGGATTCTAAGTAATCTTAAATGAAGACAGCACGTTAACGTTATATCCGACTTCAGTTGGCACCCCAACCATACTACCTGCTTTCTTCTCACATGTTAAATAGTAATGTTGATTCAACGCCTATCTTGCGCTGAAGTGGATGAAGATAAGTGATTGCTCGTTCCTTTTGGTTGTGCTGATCGTTTTGTTTCATGCCTGCAGACGTCCTAAGAGGTCGAAACGCGTCGTGTTTTGTCTTGTGTTTCGTTCGTCCACGTTTTTCTTTTTTTTTCCTTTATTTTCGTTTTTTTTTCGGGGGGGGGGGGGGGGGGGGGTTGTTTTTTTTTGTTTTGTTTTTGTTTTTCGTTTTGTTTTTCGCTGCGCTAGCATTAATATTTAGAATTTGTTTAGATTTCCGCCTGCAGTCGTCTCACTTTGCAACTAGATCTGCTGTCTTCTCGTTGTTCATGTGGAGACCTGACGCTTTACCAAATTGTCAAGGACAGGTAAAGTTGTCAAGGACAGGTAAAGTTGTCAAGGACAGGTAGGCCTATAGACTGTTCGAACGAAACTCTGCCTCCCCTGTTCACCGCACGAGTGTCGTCAGCAAACTGCAAAATGTTGTGTTCCACATCACCCATTTTAATTCCCTTTGATAACTTCTCTTTGCTTCTCATTTCTGGAAATGAAACCAAACAAGATCATAGAAAGAAAGGTATGCGGTAAGACATTTTCTGAAAGAAGCTGGACAAGTCATGACGTATGACCAATTTACATCCGATTTCAACCATATTATTGGATACCTACAATTGATGAATTCCTGATATAAAAGGGTATAACACGAAACCTGGAATTAAACAAGAGAGAAATCTCAAAATTAATAAAGAAATACCGAAAGCCCTAAATATGTTGAAGCAAGCAAAGGAGCTGTTCTTTTTTCGAACATTACACACTTGACAAGCATAAAACCAAGTTGTTGTGCAAAGTGGGAACAAAAGCTGCTCGGTGGTTGCCTGGAAGAGGGTATTCGTGTATATTCACAAAGCAAATAATGTGAAATTAGAATGGTTACTAATCAGAAGGACCTACAGAATTGTTGGTACAAACACAGTTTTGACTGCAATGGGGTTAACAAGCACGACAAACTGTGTTGTTGTTTTTTTTCCCAATGAAGAGAAAGATTCAGATAAACACTTTTCAGAGAAATATAATCATGGACAAAAGTTTTGGAAAGCTGTTTAGCATTTATTAAAGAATGGAAACAAAACTTCTTTAAATACCAAGATGACTTGCGGCATTGCCATCTTCTGGGTAGATTGTCTCTACAAACAGAGCCAGTGTGTACTTCTCATTGTCTCTACACACAGAGCCAGTGTACTTCTCATTGTCTCTACACACAGAGCCAGTGTACTTCTCATTGTCTCTACACACAGAGCCAGTGTACTTCTCATTGTCTCTACACACAGAGCCAGTTTACTTCTCAATAATGCTCTCGAAAAATTATTTCTATAAATGTAAAATTGAAAAACGTGACCGAAGAGTAAGAGGTTTTCGAGGTCACCTGATTTCAAACTGAACCGCTAAAATGCTAAAAATTGATCACAAGCAAAGTAATTTTTAGGCTGCATGGAACAGCTACAAATAAATCATTATCCAGACCGTCATTTTCTGTGCACGATTTTTTTTTTTTTTTTAATGTCAGGTAGAACGCGCACCTGCGACAATGCATGAATTAAACGTCATTATCTGATGCAGGAAAGGGAGGTAAAGGGGAAGGAGGAGGGGGGGAGGGAGTGCACGGGGAGTGGAGAAAGCGGCTTTGGAGGCGGGTCTACGTAAGAGGGAAGATAATGGATGGGAGAGATGCATATACTTTAATGCTAAATGGTATAGACTCTCTCTCTCTCTCTCTCTCCCTCTCTCTCTCTCTCTTTCTCTCTCTCTCTCTCTCTCTCTCTCCCTCTCTCCTCTCTCTCTCCTCTCTCTCTCTCTCTCCTCTTCTCTCTCGCTCTCTCTCTCTCATATCTCTTTCCTACTGTCTATGTCTCTTTCTGTCTCTTTATCTTTGCACGCATACGCGCGCGCGCACAACTGAAAGAGAGAGAGAGAGAGGAGAGAGAGGAGAGAGAGAGAGGAGAGAGAGACGGACATTTAACATACACGGAAACTTCTTTAGGATGAAAAATGGCCATTTCTGCAAGAAATATACAATACTGCAACAATCTAAACATGAATTGACCGCTATTGTCTGGTACAAAAATCATCACACTGACAATTTGGTATCGGATTACTTTAACATGCTCTTGACAGCTGAGCATTACTACGTATCTAGTGTAATCAGTCAGTCAGACAGACAGACAGACAGAGTGACAGACGGACAGACAGACACCGCAGAGGGACACCACTCAGAGAGACGGAGATGGGTTGGCAAAGAGAGTGTGCTTTTTACATTAGTATGTGTGGTGCATGCGTGTGCGTGTATGTGCGTGCACGCGCGCACGCGCGTATATGTGTGTGTGTGTGTGTGTGTGTCCGGGTGTGCGTGCGTGCGTGCGAGTGTGCATGTGCGTGCGTGTGTGAAAAGAGGGTGATGGACATACTTGATCGCTAACCTCTTTTAAGTTGACATTTAAACTCTCTCTCTCTCTCTCTTCTTCTCTCCTCTCTCTCTCTCATCTCTCTCTCTCTCTCTCCTCTCTCTCTCTCTCTCTCAGAAAGGACACGGGGATAAGATCAGTATTCATGTATGCAGCAGCCGCAGTGTTTTGAACTTGCTTTCCACGTCATTTTCCTTTTTGCTTTAAAAGAACTGTAATTTATCGTTGCAACAGTTTTATTTTCAGCTGCTGTGAAGATGAATTGCGCCATTTGAGGGACGTTTCGGAGAGCAATGCTAAGCCGGGACAAAATAGTATTTGCTTTCTTGTTGATAGGTGCTCTTGTTATATATCTGTATTTTGTGTCCTTTTCTTTCTTTCTTTTTTTTCCTTTTGAAGCGATCGGCTCTCTTCTCTGTCTTTCTCTGTCTCTGTTTGTCTGTCTGCCTGCCTGCCTGTCTGTCTGTCTGTCTGTCTGTCTGTCTGTATGTCTGTCTCTCTTTCTCTCTCTCTCTCTCTCTCTCTCTCTCTCCCCTCCTCTCTCTCTCTCTCTCTCTCTCTCTCTCTCACGTATGCATACAGACTATCTCTCTCTCTCTCTCTCTCTCTCTCTCTCTCTCTCTCTCTCTCAACACACACACACACACACACACACACACACACATACACACACACGCGCGCATGCGCGCGCGCGCGCGCACGCACGCACGCACGCACGCGCGCACACACACACACACACACACACACACACACACACACACACACACACACACACACACGCGCGCGCGCGCGCGCATACACACACACACACGCATACACACACACACACACACACACACACACACACAAACACACACACACACACACACACTCGACGCACACACCACACACCACACACACACACACACGCACGCAAACACACACACACACACACACCTCACACACACACACACACACACACACACACACACCACACACACACACACACACACGCATACACACACACACACACACACACACACACTACGCGTCGCACACACCATACACACAACTATACACGCACATGCATTCGCGCACCAGCGCATACACTGTACACACCATGGGTCCCGTGTTCACAATGTCCTGTGTACCTACATAGATAGATAGATAGATAGATAGATAAGTAGATAGAAAGATAGATAATAGATAGATAGATAGATAGATTGGATGTTCGATGGATGGATGGATGGATGGATGGATGGATGGATGGGATGGGATAGATAGATAGAGAGAGAGAGAGAGAGAGATAGGAAATAGATATAGAGGATAGAAAGATATAGACATAGATATAGATATATGTTTACAGAGAGAGAGAGAGAGAAGAGAGACGAGAGAGAGAGAGAGAGAGAGAGAATCGAGAGAGAGAGAGAGAGATGAAGTAAAAGGCAACAAGCGATGTAAACCCATTTTCATTTTAGGTGCTTCACACTGTCCCCTCTTCATCTGCCCCAAAAAAAAAAAAAAAGCGAAAAAAAATAAAATAATTTCCAAACAAAGTTTTTTTTCTTCTCTTTTTTTATTTTCTTCCTTGTTTCCAACCAATCTCTTAAACACCATGCTTAGTCCTGTGTGTTATCTTACACACCATGCATAGTCCTGAGTGATATCTTACACTCCATGCATAGTCTGTGTGTTATCTTACACACCATGCAAAGTCTGTGTGTTAATCTTACACTACCATGCAATAGTCTGTGTGTTATCTTACACACCATGCATAGTCGTTTGTTATATCTTACACACCATGCATAGTCCAGTGTGTTATCATACATACACCATGATGCATAGACTGTGTGTTATCTTACACACCATGCATATCTGTGTGTTAACTACACACCATTCTAGTCTGTGTGTTTATCTTAAACACCATGCATAGTCATGTTGTTTCTTAACACAACCAAGCATAGTCTGTTGTGTTTATCTTACACACCATGCATAGACTGTGTTTTTATCTACACACCATGCATAGTCTGTGTGTTATCTTACACACCTGCACAGTGTCTGTGTGTTATCTTACAACACCATGGCATATCTGTGTGTTAACATACACCACCATGCATAGTCTGGTGTGGTTATCTTACACACCATGCTAGTCTGTGTGTAATTCTTACACACCATGCATAGTCTGGGTGTTATCTACCACCATGCATAGTCTGTGTGTTATCTTACACACCATGCCATATCTGTTGATTAATCTTTACACACCATGCAATAGTCTGTGTGTTATCTACACACCAAGCATAGTCTGTGTGGTATCTACACACTTGCATATTCTTTGTGTGTTACTTACACACCATGCATAGTCCTGTGTGTTTATCTTACACACCATGCATAGACTGTGTGTTAATCTTCCACACCAAGCATAGTCTGTGTGTTATCTTTACACACCATGCATAGTCTGTGTGTAATCATACACACCATGCTAGTCCTGTGTGTTATCTTACGACACCATGGCATAGTCTGTGTGTTATCTACACACCATGCATAGTCTGTGTGGTTATCTTACACACCATGCATAGTCTGTGTTTATCTTACAAACCATGCAAAGTCATGTTGTTAACTTACACACCATGCATAGTCCAGGTGTGTTATGCATACACACCATGCATAGTCTGTGGTTATATTACACACCATCGCTTAGTCTGTGTGTTATCTTACACACAATGCATAGGCTGTGTGTTATCTTACACACCATGCATAAGCTGAGTGTTTTAGCTTACACACCATAGCATAGTCTGTGTGTTATCTTACAACACCATGCACAGTCCTGTGTGTTATTTACACACCATGCTAGTCTGTGTGTTAATCTTACAAATGGACCTACACTCTTGCGATTTTTTGTGTTTTGGAAAATTGATAGAGTGTCTGGGTTTGTTATGTACATAGGAATGTGTGGGTGCACTGGGCACACTTACTCGGATAATGTGGTTGCTTATACAAAGGAAACAACATAGATGAGACAAAGGAATTAATTATTTTCAAGTTATAATTCCATTTTGGGGGGTTTTTACACATACACCCCACACACACTCTCTCTTCCCCCTCCCCCCGCCCCACCCCTCCCACTCTCTCTCACTCGCTCTCAAATATGTTAATAATGGAAGTTACCTATTAAAGACATATAACTGGAAGCCAAAATCAAGCGCAAGCAACCACTTCCGTATATTACACAGCGTCCAGCAAGATATCATCTGGTCCCGATAGCTCGTCATTCTCTCTCCTTCCCCCTACCCAGCACGTGATAGCTCTTCACGTCTCACACCACCACACTACCCCCACCACAACCCACCCACCCAACCATCCATCCACCCTCCCCACGCCACCCTCCACCTCCTTCCCGCTCCCACTTCCACCCACAACCCCCACCCCCACACACACACCCCAAAAAAAACACACACACACCACACACACACACACTACACCACACACACTACCCACGACAGAGAGAGAAGAGAGAGAGAAGAGAGAGAAGAGAGAGAGAGAGAGAGAGAGAGAGAGAGAGAGAGCGTTAAGGCAGACAGCCGGAACAGAGACGGTCTTTTATGAATTTTAGGGATAAGTTTGTTACATGTCATCCACACCATTGTCCTTTCCGCGATGAAGCCAATCTTATAGCGAAAAGAGGTATGCACGATCCTCCTCATTTATCCACCATCCCCCACGTGCGACAGTCTTACACATACAAAACGAACGAGTACAAGCAAGTACAGAGGAGTGGACAACTTAAAGGTTAATATTTACCTTGGGGTCACTTTCTGTATGAAAGAAACATCACAAGACTGTGTTGTATTGTGCGTGCATGTACTGTCTTTGATGCCTGTAAGTGTGTGTGTTATAGTGCATGTGCGCTCACGCAAAATGCACAAAAACATGCATGTTAATTGTGTAAACTCTGTGTGTGTGTGTGTGTGTTGTGTGTTGTGTGTGTGTGTGTGTGTGTGTGGTGGTGTGTGTGGTGAGTGAGTGTGTGTGTGAGTAGCGTGCGTCGGCGCGTGCGTGCGTGCGGTGCGTGTGTGTGTGTGTTGTGATTTTGTGTGTGAGTGTGTGTGTGTGTGTGTGTGTGTGTGTGAGGTTGTTTGTGTGTGTGTGTGTGTGTGTGCGTGAGTGGTAAGTGTGTGTGTTGTGTGCGAGTGTGTGTGTGTGTGTGTGTGTGTGTGTGTGGGTTGTGTGAGAGTGTGTGTGCGCGGCGCGTACGTGTGAGTGTTATGTTGCGTGTGTAAGAATGAATGCAAGTATAATCTCTAATATAATGCACTCAGTTGCCAATGATTTTCGAATTTTACTGAAAATTGGCAGCCATAGATTCCGTTTTTTTTTGTAAATGAGCTTAATACACATGACTTGGCATAATCACAATATGGTTTATTTTCAGTAGCGTATGTCTGTCAATATTTTCTGTCTAATAAATCCAAAAAGCACAGTTTCTTCAGAAAACCACGTTTTTTATGTTTGATACCAGCTAAGATGTATTGACTGACAAATTTCCAAACGAACTAACCTTAATGACAATGAAAAAAGAAAATGTTTCAATGTAATCAATTTCATCATTGGCAATATGACCAATTTCGATTAACCTGAATTCATTTTGTATAGCATTATATTTTCGGGTATTATTTTGTAGAATTTTCCATTGTAAACTCGGAGTCTGGATTCTTTTGTGCACAAGCGGGGTATCTTCCATATATTTTTTCAATAAACTCCAGTCCATATTAATTTGACCCAACAACGGTCTGCACATGGCTCGCGTAACGGAGGGAACACAAAGTTGCACGGAAAACCTTGCAAGATATATGTTGTTTTGTTACAGAAAAGCGGTTGGTTTCTGATAAAATCTATACATATCTAGCATGTTCACTAACCCAAGTAATAAAATCTGTGTGCCGCTGACACTACATTATACTCTAAGATCCATGCAGGGAGGCTCCTATCTTTGTTGACCACGTCCTGTATGAACATTCCGCTCTGTAGACCATACATGACACTAACATTCAGTATTTTGCCCTTATCCATCAGGGAAGAAAGGACATTTCCTCAATAAATTATGTGTTTGGTTATTCCACAGTAAAGAATGAAAGGTGGAGATATCTTCATGTTTATTAAAGAATCAGCCTTGTTTTCAAGTAATTTTCCAATAATGTGAATGTACATGTCTAAACCTATGAAAAAGTGCGCATTTTAGTATTTGCAATCAAACACGTGACATTCTCACCAAAGAGGTAGAGAATATTTTCTCGGAATTAAGACCAACTTTCATTGTTTGTGCCTAACAGATTCTTACAACCCATTAACAGGTGAAAAAGCAGATTGCATCTGACTTAGATTCTACAGACAATGTAAACAAATATGAATCAATACTTCAAGTGGCTGCACTTTTTTCAAGGACGACAGACTGTGAAAACACGTCAAAAGTGGAGTGACATACATCAGGTCGATGCTAAAAGAAAACTTATGCGTCATGACAGTAATGTCATCACCATGATGGCAAAAGTGAAACACACCACCTGTTGTTATTATTTTGTACTCTTCTCCACCCCCACCCGTATACTTACTGCCTCTCCTCTCTCCTCATCCTCCTCCTCTATCTTCTCTCTTCTCTCTCTCCAGGTTTTCCATTATGTTAGCTGTACCATAGGGAACAACAGGATCACCTATAAATGCATGGTGAACTCAGTGCGTGTCACTAATCTCAGTCATTTGAGTTTTCAGGGCCATGTGATGCTATCCTTGCATTTTACGAATCCATAATTTTTTCTGAGATCTCTATGAATGTCACTGTCTATGTACTGATTTTTCAGTTGGCATACAACGCCTGTCTTGAAGTGAGTGGATGTGGCATGTTTGAAATGATTTGTGCCGTGGGATCCTGTATTATTCTGGGATGTGAGACCTATGAAGGTAGAAGCGTTACACACACACAAAACACACACACACACACACACACACACACACACACACACACCTACATACACACACACAACACACACACACGACACACACACACACACACACACACACACACACGATGGATAATAATGTGCACAGAGGGTCACTCAAGGTCTGACCAGCGCAATGGGCACTGCCAGGTCAGACATCTAGTTAAGATCGTGGCCACGAGACCCTCTTCTTTCAATCTCCCATCTTAGTCCCATCAATTCATTAT
>CM031605.1:9209994-9222494 GCA_018398815.1 Conus ventricosus | reverse complement strand
GCATCGTGTAAATGGGAAAACTAAGATAAAGATACCTTTGTCACTTGACATTTATCATCGTGGCATGTGATGACTTTTTACGCAGTTAACGGTGTCTCCATCTTTTGAGTATCGGGAAGACGACAATAAACTTAATCAGCACCTTTTCTAAGAGGATGGTGTTTCCTGACCTTGGCATAGGAAGTGAAGAAAATTGTTTTCTACAGAGTCTGATATTCCATTTATATAAGTATCAACTTTATCTGGAAATTTTGGCGGCTCTCTTAAGTCGAGAAATGAAACAGAAAAGAAAAAGACTTGATGTTGAACCACGTGAGGGAAAATGAAACGGAAACGGAAACAACTCTAAAGGCTCTCTACTTCATTTTCAGACCTCAACGAGGAATGTAAAGACGTAGTGCCGTGGATAGTGTTACACGTTGAATGAGGGGAGGTCTTGGATTCGAGTCCATTAGAAGCATCCATTTATGAAATGACCGGGCTCAAACCAGCTATTACCCGACATTGTTGAGTGCGTCGCTGGCTCGGATGAACGTCTTTCAGTGTTGCTCAAATTTCCTTACCAACACCGCACGTGTCTGTATCTCTCGAGCCTGTATGACGCCGGTGTGTATAGGGCACAGACTTGTCATGTACTGTCAGACCGAAATGGAGCTCCAGACTCTCATGATTACCATCCTTGTTGATCTTCATCCTGAAGAAGAAAAAAAAAACTCCACTTCTGTGTGGTCCTTGGTGCCGTGTTGTCGTGGTGACCTGATTCGATTTCACTCTCCGCGTCGATACCCATGGTGAGGTCATGTGTATGTCCTCAGTATTGAGAAGTTCCTGAGGATTGTGCCTGGGTGAACGTGAGGGAGCAGGTCATGTGTATGTCCTCAGTATTGAGAAGTTCCTGAGGATTCTGGCTGGGTGAACGTGAGGGAGCAGGTCATGTGCATGTCCTCAGTATTGACAAGTTCCTGAGGATTGTGGCTGGGTGAACGTGAGGAAGCCCTCCTAAAGGACACCTTGTCTCACGCTGGTTCCGCAACTAAGAAATCATTGTCGTTACTAGGCACCTTTGTTGCTGGTGTTCTCCGTATGTTAGATCAGAAAGGGCACCCACTGAACTCCACCGACGTGACTCTTGAAACAGTGAAGTATCTCTTCTGACGTCAGACTGATACAGACTGGTCCCTGTGGACTGTGGTGTTGAGGCTGTGACGGGGCACTGCTGAATGTGGCTGTGTGTGGGGGGGGGGGGGGGGGGGGAAGGAAGGGAGGCGGGGGGTCAGAATGTGTAGAGAGGAAGTAATGACTGGAATGGCACGGAAAGGATCAGAAAAAAAATTATATAGCCTGACGTTACTGAGTTGTTTGGGTTGGTTTGTTGTTTTTTTGTTGTTGTTTTTTGTTGTTGTTTTTTTACTGTTTTTCTTCGGTAAGTGGCCCGTAGTGACATGGTCAGAGCATTTGCCTGCGGAGTTGACGGTTGTGAGTTCGAAACAGCCGTAGGTTCGGACAGCCGTAGGTTCGATCTTTTCGGATGGAAAACCTTCTCTGTGCACCCAGCCGTAAATGTGTGCCTGATCCATTGCTGGGAAAGTCAAAGGCGGCGGAAGGAGAGGGATGGGCTGCGCCGTGCATCATGCCGTGCGCTAGACACGGTGAACCTCAGACAGCTCACTGCCCCCACCACGGCCAAGAGGCCATGGGGAATTTCAAGCTTTAGTTGCTAACCTTTGTTTGTAGTGTTGTTGTAGTTTTCACAAACAACGCCTCAGCATGGTGAGCCCCGCTTGCCTTTCTCAATCACGCCATGGCGTCTTCCACTCTCCCATTCAGGAGAACGGGCGGCTACCCCCCCCCCCCCCCCCCCCCCCCCCCCCCCCCCCCCCCCCCCACACACACACACACAGAGCCAAGAGGCAATAGGAACTTCAAGCCGTATTTTGTAACCTGTTTCTCGCAATGTCGATGTAGGTCTAACCAACAATACCTCAGCATATCACGCTGGTCTTTTCTCAATCAAACAATGGCGTCTTCCACTCTCCCCTTCAGGAGAACGGGCAGCACCACCCCCCCCCCCCCCCCCCCCCCCCCCCCCCCCCCCCCGCCCAAGCATAGAACTTTCACCCGTCACTCTAACCCTCTCCACGGCAAGCATAGGAACTTTCACGCTGCCTTTTTCAGTAACCTGTGTGATGCTCCACCCCTCCTCCCGATCAGGAGAACGGGCGGCAGTACGAGGTGCGGCAGCCCATGTATTGGTACACCAAGGACCTGAGCGAGCGGGGCCGGCCCGTGTACTCCCACTACCTGGACGGGTCTCCGGCCTTTGGCAGCTTGCAGAACCTGGGGTCGTGTGCCGGAGGCATGGCCCTCAGGGCCGTCATGAGGGACCGCGGCTACATGTTCCCCCTGCACAACGTCGCCGTCGATGCCGACACCGGGGTGGTGACGGGACAGAACGTCAAACACATCGGTGAGTTCTGGGCAGTGGGGGCGGCTCTCCACTCAATATTATTATTATTATTATCATTATTATTATTAATGTTGTTGTTCTTATCATTATTATTATTATTATTGTTATTATTATCATTGTTATCATTATTATTATTGTTATTGTTGTTCTTATCATTATTATTATCATTATTGTTATTATTATTATCACTGTTATTATTATCATTGTTATCATTGTTATCATTGTTATTATTATTATTATTATTATTATTATTATTATTATTATTATTATTATTATTATTGTTCTTAGCATTATTATTGTTATTGTTGTTATTATTATCATTGTTATCATTGTTATTATTATCATTATTATCATTATCGTTATCATTTTTATTATTATCATTGTTGCTATCATTATAATTATTATTATAATTATTATTATAATTATTATTATTATTATTATTATTATTATTATTATCATTATTATTATTATTATTATTGTTGTTGTTGTTGTTGTTCTTATCATTATTATTATTATTGTTATTATTATCATTGTTATTATTATCATTGTTGTTATATTATTATTATTATTATTATTATTATTATTATTATTATTATTATTATTATTATCATTATTATTGCTGCTGTTATTATTATTATTATTATTATTATTATTATTAATTTTATTGTGGTTGTTATCATTTTTATCATTATTTTTTATTATTATCATAATTATTTTTTATCATTGTTATTATTATAATGATTATTATTACTGTTACAATTATTGTCATCATTTTTTTATTGTTGTCGTTGTTATCATTATTATTATTATTATTACTATTATCATTATTATCATTATCATGATTATTTTTATCATTGTTATTATCATAATGATTATTTTTATTGCTATCATTATTGTCATTATTGTCATTTATTATTAGTAGTAGTAGTAGTAGTATTATTAGTATTATTATTGTTGTTGTTGTTATTGTTGTTGTCGTACTTGTTGTTATCAAAGAGCCAGCGAGTGGCGAGAATAACGTTCTTTCACTCGGAGGCTCTGTGGACACGTTGTTGGCGAACAGGTCTTTGGATGGTCGTGGTATTGTTACTGTTGTCGGCAGTCTCTATACAGCACCTGCCCTCAGCTGGGCAGCAAGTTGTAAGCGCTTTACAATCCACACTCAATACATCATACAAAGGGCTGACTGCTGGTCGTGGTATTGTTACTGTTGTCGGCAGTCTCTATACAGCACCTGCCCTCAACTAGGCAGCAAGTTGTAAGCGCTTTACAATCCACACTCTATACATCATACAAAGGGCTGACTACCTGAGTAGAGCCGAAGGAAGAGCTGCCTGCTGGCGCTACACATTTGATTCTCGTGTTACTCAGTCGAATACCGCTTACTCATTTTTTCGATGTGTAACGCAGGATGCATGGTATGTGTGAATGGGTGTTATCTGTATTAACGTACTAAACTGGCTTTCTCTTCCCGAAAGTTGGAAATGAGATCTTACGTGAGTTCAAGATGTTATACCTGCGTTCACACACGGAACCTCGGTTTCAAGTCTCATTCGAAAAAGTTTTCGTGCAATAGAATCAGGGCCAATATTAATTCTGAGTGGGGAAATTCTCCACTCTAATGAACGGCCCGGTGGAGTGTCGAACACTTTCATGTCAGACGTTGTGGCGCCCGATAGCCGTATTGCCGCGTTTTACAGCCAGTGTTAACGTGTTGTCGTTCTAGTGGAGTCGGTGTAGTGCAAGGTTATTTTCTCCATCCTGTACTTCCCTCTGGTGAGTGCTGATGTAATTACTTCCCTTTGGTGAGTGCTGATGTAATTACTTCCCTTTGGTGAGTGCTGATGTTAAAAACCTGAATAGAATTAACGATTTTGTCTGCGTATGGGAAAGAAAAGTGTGCCTCTATATAATCAGTTGTACTGATTCTCACCATCATCGTAGCACGTATATTCGTTTCCGATTTTTTTTCCCACAAAGTTTATCAAGAGAAAAATGTCATCCGAAGTAGAACATTCTAGATGTGGAAGTGGAATACGCCATGGTCACGTTCCTAGGTTAATTGTAATTTTCTGTCACGCGTGGAGCGCAGCGCTGTGACAGAGACAAGCGCTAAAACAATATTCCATCATTGTTAAGAGATCTCTGATTGTTGGTGGTTTTGTTGTTGTTGTTATCTTTAGTGGTCTTTTCAGTCAAGTCATTAATGGTCAACGATAAGAGAGGTTACTGTGTTCAAAACTCGTAAGTCAAAAGATGAATTATCTCCCTTTGGCCACGCTGCAGTTCATTAGCGTGGTTATTTCAGGTACTATGAGATTGCGCTCCTGACCAATTGTTATAAATGATGTCAGGCCAGGAAAGGTTTTTTTGTTTGTTTGTTTGTTTGTTTTTCAAATGAAGCAAACTTCTCTCCCATGGTGAGCGCTACATGCACATAACACTGAAATAAATAAAAAATAGTTGAGGTACTCATTCATCTGGCACACCTGCATAAGCGACACGCAAACCAAACGAGGCCAAGTCTTCCTCCTACCCATCATCTCGTTCCACTCCCGAAATAAACTATGGAGAAAAAAAAAGTAAGTTTCAACTTTGGTCCTTAATCTAGAGCTTATATACGCAGATAACAAACAGCAGCAGGAGAAATGTACAAGTACAACTTTCATTCATTCGAAACTGACGACAAAAACTGGCTTCTTGTTCAAAAACGAATTGATCGTAAGCTGGTTTTGCTCTGCTTCATGTGTCTGATTGGTCAAGCTCCACTGATTGGTCAAGCTCCACTGATTGATCAAGCTCCATCATATCATTCTGATGTTCTCCAGATGTACACTCCTAGCAGCCCGGCCCTTGAGGTCCTCTGTTACTCCTCATCTCCTCCAGACCCTGGCTTCCAGACCAAGACCTTCAGAGTGGCTTTCTCTTTCCAAGCGCCCTCTGCATAAGAACAAACTTTCTGTCTATTCTCCGCATTCCTAGTTCTCTCTCTCTCTCTCGTCCTTCAAGTCATCTCTTAAGACTACACTATTCACTGACTCATAGCTTTATTACTTTGTCGTGTTTGATGGGGGAGGGGGGGAGGGGATGGGAGTGGAGTTCTAAGCTTTCATGTAATGAATGGTTTCTTTCTCCCCCCCCCCCTCCCCCCCCCCCCCCCGCGTTATCCCTCCTCTCCCATCCTTTATTCCCTGTCGATGCTACGTTGTCGCTATTTTTTTGTCTAATACCCCGCTTCCCTCTCCCCTTTCTTCATGTCATGATGAATATGATAAACACGTGAATTCCACATGTTTCATAGACCAGGTGCCTTTTTATTTGTCTCGTTGAATCATGCCAAATTGTACATGTATTTGAATACGACGATATGTGATGTTCTTACAGGCGTCTGACAACTGATGGCCATGTTTGTTTGTTTCACAGTCTTTGCAGGATGTTACTGAATGCAAAATCACGACAACGAACATTAGTATAGCCATAAAAAAAAGTTTACATCTCTCTCTCTCTCTCTCTCTCTCTCTCTCTCTCTCTCTGTGTCTCTGTCTGTCTGTCTGTCTGTCTGTCTGTCTGTCTGTCTGTCTGTCTGTCTGTCTGTCTGTCTCTCTCTCTCTCTCTCTCTCTCTCTCTCTCTCTCTCTCTCTCTCTCTCTCTCTCTCTCTCTCTCTCTCTCTCGTGTGTGTGTGTGTGTGTGTGTGTGTGTGTGTGTGTGTGTGTGTGTGTGTGTGTGTGTGTGTGTGTGAGTGAGTGAGTGAGCGAGCGAGCGAGCGTGTGTGTGTGTGTGTGTGAGTGTGTGTGTGTGTGTGTGTGTGTGGTGTGTGTGTGTGTGTGTGTGTGTGTGTGTGTGTGAACGCATACTGATGTAATGTAATGCGAGTTCATCGCCTTTAACATGGCGTGCTGCATATCCTCGTCAAGCAAACATGTGAATCTGCATGTATGTGTGTTATGTTTTTATCAGGTGACTCAAGCTTTAGAGAACAATTTGTTTTAAACTGTAAATAAAAAAGACGACATATGGAAAGACGAGCAGGGGTGAGAGAAAGAGAGCCTCCGAAGTTTGAAGTAAACAGACACACGGACAGACACACAGACAGACACATAGACAGACACATAGAACAGACACATAGACAGACACATAGATAGACAGAGAGTCATGAATTTTTGGGCCATAGCAAGGCAACAGACAGACAGAAAATCATGAATTATTGGCCATAGCAAGGAAATACATACAGACAGAGAATCATGAATTATTGGCCATAGCAAGGCACACAGACAGACAGAGAATCATGAATAATGGCCATAGCAAGGCAAACAACAGAGAATCATGAATTATTGGCATAGCAGGGCACACAGACAGAGGATCGTGAATTATTGGCCATAGCATAGGCATACAGACAGAGAATAAATGAATTATTGGCCATAGCAAGGCACACACACAGACAGAGAATCATGAATTATTGGCCATAGCAAGGCAACAGACAGACAGAGAATCATGATTATTGGCCATGGCATGGAACAGACAGACAGAAATCATGAATTATTGGCCATAGCAAGGCATACAGACAGACAGAGAATCATGAATTAATTGGCCATAGCAAGCACACAGACAGACAGACAATCATGAATTATTGCCATAGCATGGAACAGACAGACAGAAAATCATGAATTATTGGCCATAGCAAGGCACACAGACAGAAAGAGAATCATGAATTATTGGCCATAGCATGGAACAGACAGACAGAAAATCATGAATTATGGCCATAGCAAGGCACACAGACAGACAGAGAATCATGAATTATTGGCCATAGCAAGGCACACAGACAGACAGAGAATCATGAATTAATTGGCTTAGCATGGAACAACAGACAGAGAATCATGAATTATTGGCCATAGCAAGGCACACAGACAGAGAATCATGAATTATTGGCCATAGCAAGGCATACAGACAGACCAAGAATCATGAATTATTGGCCATAGAAAAGGCATACAGGCAGAGAATCATGAATTATTAGCCATAGCAAGGCATACAGACAGACAGAAGAATCATGAATTATTGGCCATAGCAAGGCAAAACAGACAGAGAATCATGAATTATGGCCATAGCAAGGCACACAGACAGACAGAGAATAAATGAATTATTGGCCATTAGCATGGAACAGACAGACAGAGAATCAATGAATTATTGGCCATAGCAAGGCACACAGACAGACAGAGAATCATAAATTATTGGCCATAGCAAGGCACACAGACAGAGAAACATGAATTATTGGGCTATAGCAAGGCACACAGACAGAGAATTATGAATTATTGGCCATAGCATGGAACAGACAGACAGAGAATCATGAATTATTGGCATAGCAAGGCACACAGAAGACAGAGAATCATGAATTGTTGGGCCATAGCAGGGCACACAGACAGACAGAGAATCATGGAATTATTGGCCATAGCAAGGCATACAGACAGACAGAGAATCATGAATTATTGGCCATAGCAAGGCACACAGACAGACAGAGAATCATGAATTTAAATTGGCCATAGCAAGGCATACAGACAGACAGAGAATCATGAATTATTGGCCATAGCAGGGCACACAGACAGACAGAGAATCATGAATTATTGGCCATAGCAAGGCACACAGACAGAGAATCATGAATTATTGGCCATAGCAAGGCATACAGACAGAAAGAGAATCATGAGATATTGGCCATAGCAGGGAACACAGACCGACAGAGAATCATGAATTATTGGCCATAGCAAGGCACACAGACAGACAGAGAATCATGAATTATTGCCATAGCAAGGCACAAGACAGACAGAGAATCATGAATTATTGGCCATAGCAAGGCACACAGACAGAGAATCATGAATTATTGGCCATAGCATGGTACACAGACAGACAGAGAATCATGAATTATTGGCCATAGCAAGGCACACAGACAGAGAATCATGAAATATTGGCCATAGCAAGGCATACAGACAGTGAATCATGAATTATTGGCCATAGCATGGAACAGACAGACAGAGAATCATGAATTATTGGCCATAGCAAGGCATACAGACAGAGAATCATGAATTATTGGCCATAGCAAGGCATACAGACAGAGAATCATGAATTATTGGCCATAGCAAGGCACACAGTCAGAGAACCATGAATTTTTGGCCATAGCAAGGCACACAGATCGACAGAGAATCATGTATTATTGGCCATAGCATAGAACAGACAGACAGAGAATCATGAATTATTAGCCATAGCAAGGCACACAGACAGACAGACAGAGAATCATGAATTATTGGCCATAGCAAGGCACACAGACAGACAGAGAATGATGAATTATTAGCCATAGCAAGGCACACAGACAGACAGAAAATCATGAATTATTGGCCATAGCAAGGCACACAGACAGACAGAGAATCATGAATTATTGGCCATAGCATGGAACAGACAGACAGAGAATCATGAATTATTGGCCCTAGCATGGAACAGACAGACAGAGAATCATGAATTATTGGCCATAGCAAGGCACACAGCAGAGAATCATGAATTATTGGCCAAATAGCAAGGCACACAGACAGACAGTGAATCATGAATTATTGCCCATAGCAGGGTACACAGACAGACAGAGAATCATGAATTATTGGCCATAGCAAGGCACACAGACAGACAGAGAATCATGAATTATTGGCCATAGCATGGAACAGACAGACAGAGAATCATGAATTATTGGCCATACCAAGGCACACGGGACAGACAGAGAATCATGAATTATTGGCCATAGCAAGGCACACAGACAGACAGAGAATCATGAATTATTGGCCATAAGCAAGGCACACAGACAGAGAATCATGAATTATTGGCCATAGCAGGACACACAGACAGACAGAGAATCATGAATTACTGGCCATAGCAAGGCACACAGACAGACAGAAAATCATGAATTATTGGCCATAGCAAGGCATACAGACAGACAGAGAATCATGAATTATTGGCCATAGCAAGGCACACAGACAGAGAATCATGAATTATTGGCCATAGCAAGGCATACAGACAGTGAATCATGAATTATTGGCCATAGCATGGAACAGACAGACAGAGAATCATGAATTATTGGACATAACAAGGCATACAGACAGACAGTGAATCATGAATTATTGGCCATAGCAAGGCACACAGACAGAGAATCATGAATTATTGGCCATAGCAAAGTACACAGACAGAGAATCATGAATTATTAGCCATAGCAAGGCATACAGACAGAGAATCATGAATTATTGGCCATAGCAGGGCACACAGACAGGCAGAGAATCATGAATTATTAGCCATAGCAAGGCATACAGACAGAAAATCATAAATTATTGGCCATAGCAGGGCACACAGACAGACAGAAAATCATGAATTATTGGCCATAGCAGGCACACAGACAGACAGAAAATCATGAATTATTGGCCATAGCAGGGCACACAGACAGACAGAAAATCATGAATTATGGCCATAGCAGGGCACACAGACAGACAGAAACATGAATATTGGCCATAACAGGGCACATCAACGTTTTAAAAAAACACACTCATGTAGTCGTTGACGAAAACAAAAGCAAAACAAAATAGAACAACAGCAACAAAAGTTAAATCTCTCTTTTCCTCCTCTCTCTCTCTCTGACAAATCAGTCTTGAATATTTCCCTCAACACGTAACCAATAACAAGCAACATTCTGAGGGGGGAGATTTTCCCAAGGATGATGAAACCTAGGGTTCACGCGCACACTGCACGAATGATCACTTTTGTGTCCAGTTGGGTCATTATTGATCGTTAACCTCCTGATCTCAAGGTCAGGCCTTTAAAGGCAACGGGGGTCCGCTTCAACCGCAAGCCGTACTACTGGTTCTCCTCTTGGTCCACCAATGGTCAGGGGGACAACAAGCGCTGGCTGACCGGTCATCGCCACGTGTCCCGCGGTCACAACGAGGACCGGGTGGCCCTCGACTGGTAGCGGACACCTGTTGGAGGGGGGTTTCCACAAACACGAGGGCCTCGGGCTACCCGGAGTTCGGATCCGTCCAGAAGTTGATTGACGAGGTTTTGTGTGTGTGGTGTGTGTGTGTGTGTGTGTGTGTGGTGTGGTGTGTGTGTGTGTGTGTGTGTGTGTTTGTTGTTTGTGTTGTGTTGTGTGGTGTGTGTGTTTTGTGTGTGTGTGTGTGTGTGTGTTTTGTTGTTTTTTGTTTTTTTTTGTGGTGGGGGTGCGGGTTTGGTGGTGGTGGTGGTGGTGGGGGTGGTGGTAGTGGTGTGTGTGTGTGTGTGTGTGTGTGTGTGTGTGTGTGTGTGTGTGTGTGTGTGTATGTGTGGGGTTGTGTGTGTGTGTGTGTGTGTGTGTGTGGTGTGTTGGGGTTGGGGTGTTTGTGTGTGTGTGTTGTGTGTGTGTGTGTGTGTGTGTTGTGGTGTGTGTGTGGTGTGTGTGTGTGTACGCGCGCGCTAAGAGAGAGAGAGAGAGAGAGAGAGAGAGAGAGAGAGAGAGAAAAGAGAGAGAGAGAGAGAGAGAGAGAGAGAGAGAAAAGGGAAAGAGAAGTTTATTGCGTAGAGACGGAGGGGGTAGTAAAGGGGTGGGGGTGGGGAGGGTAGAGCGGCCCCATGGGTTTATGGGGGTGTGATGTCAGAGAGGATCATGGGACGACCCTAGCTCTCACTGGGGTTTCCCTTCAGCAACTGACTGGACATTTGTCAAACAGGCACAGGGGTAGGGGGGATTTCGGGTAGGGTGAAAGGTAGAGGGTGGGGAAAGGAAGGGGAGAAGGGAGGGAGAAAATGGTTGGGATGGGGGGAGTGGGGGACATAACTGGTTTATATGCACAACTTCACCGCCTCAAACTACCTGCAACGGCATGCCAGCAGCGTTGATTGACAAGGCGTGAATCGCTCAAGTCCAAATCATTTCTTTTTAATAGACAACCCCATAACGGATGATCTTATATCACTCGGTCGAAGGAAAGAGGGAAAGGGGAGAGGGAGAAAGACAGGGGGAGGGGGGGAGGAGTGTGTAAGCAGGGATGGGAGGGAGGTGAGCAAATTTGGAAGCGTGATTTTTAATGTTGCGGGGTGGGGGGAGGGGGGGCAGGGGGGAAGGGGGATGACAACAAAATATTGGGGCCTTTTCTCAAATTCGTCGCCGCTGTTATTCGGCGTGGCTTGTTGTTTGCGTGTGTTGTATGTTCCGAGTCGTCTTAAATTGTATGGTAACCCTACTTCTATCGGCAAGTCGATTGCTCTGTGTGCAGTTTAGGTGGAAAAAAGATCAAATGATATTGACGTGACTTTAATGTATGAAAACCCTCTTACATGTGCCGACATCATTTTGTCGGAAGAAGAGTTCGTTTGTTGTCCCTTAGAATCCCACTTTTGGTGATGAATAAGTCAAGGTGACTCTTTGACGTCATCTTCTGCACTCACAGTAAAGGAAAGTCTCTCTCTCTACTCTCTCTCTCCTCTCTACTCTCTCTCTCTCTCTCTCTCTCTCTCTCTCTCTCTCCCCTCTGCGTTGCATTGTGATTTATTATAGAAATGTTTCTTGCACCGTTTGTTCACATTGTTTATTCACTTTTGCAATTGGATGTTTAAAAACAAAGTCTCTCTCTCTCTCTCCTTTTCTCTCTCCTCTCTCTCTCTCTCTCTCTCTCTCCTCTCAGAACGTAACGGGCATCGTGTCCGGCTCACCATTGACCAGCGTCATTACGAGGCCAGCAACATCCGGGTATCAGACGACGTGGTAACTGCCCAGGTATGTTATTCCTCCTTTTCTTCCTTCCCTTTCCTTCCTTCGTTCCTTCCTTCCTTCCTGCCTTCCTCTCGTTCGTCTGTTCCTTCCTTCTTCTGCTTTGCCTTTTAATATTCTATTGCGAACCCCTGCCCACCACAACATTTAGTTCTGAATTCCTCGTCAACACTAGTGGTTTCGTGTATATATATATTTTTATATATATTATAATATATATATAATATATATATTGTGTGTGTGGTGTGTGGGTGTGTGTGTGTGTGAGTGTG
>CM031605.1:9202494-9204994 GCA_018398815.1 Conus ventricosus | reverse complement strand
TCTGAATCTCTGGTCTCCGCATCTTTCTGTCTCCGCATCTCTCTCCTCTCTCTCTCTCTCCTCTCTCTCTTTTCTCTCTCTCTCTCTCTCTCTCTCCCTCTCTCTCTCTCTCTCTTAATTATCGCTGTCTCTCTGTCTTTGTCTCTCTCTAATTATCTCTCTCTAATTCTCTCTCTCTCTTTTCTCTCTCTCTCTCTCTCTCCCCTCCTCTCCCTCTCTCTCTCCTCTCTCCTCCTCTTTTCTCTCTCTCTCCGATTTCTGGTATTTTGGTAATTTCAATTATCGTAATTTAATACAACTCGGAAAATTTTTTTTTTTATTGGGACTTTGGTCTTAGGCCAGGGCTCTTGGCCTTATTTTAACGTGGAAAGGGGGATGGAACCCAGGAAAGAAAATGATTTACAAAAAAATATTTTGACGCACTAAACCATTTCCCCATATACTCAGGGACTCAGGAATTTAACGTAAGGTCACCAACCCTTTTAGCTATGGAAACGCGTTTTACTGACACATTAACTAAAAAACTGTAAATAAACAACAAATTAATGAGTAACAATGACTCCTGTCACCAAATACAGAGAAAAACAAAGCAAAGCAAGAAAGGATCAATACAATCTTGTGACAATTAAATGTATTCCGTCTCTTCTTTTGGGTTTTAAAGCATAAAATTTTGAACATTGCAACATATCTAGTCAGGATACAACTTAGATTCTGTAACAAGTATGACAATCCGGTACGTACGATACGAGAAACACGTACGGCACGGGGGACACGTACGGCGCGAGGTCACGTACGGCACGGTAGGTAGGTGGGGGAACATAGACCCGGGGAAATATGGGAGGGGGGGGAACATAGACCTGGGGAATATTGGGGGTGGGGGAACTAGACCCGGGGGAACATAGACATGGGGGAACATATAGCGCTTTCCCCCAGTGGGGGCCTACTGACATTATCCAGTATTTATTGCGCTACACCATCCCCATACAAAAGGGCCCCTTGTCACTATTTTTCTTTCTTTCTGCTGTAGAGCAAACGGCATAGCGATATAGACAGAGTTCAGAGAACGCGAACAAAGAATAGCTTTTTCGATACATGGTCAATTGTAGTGATATGACAGTAGTCTTAAGGGTCGTAGGTTTACGACACGTAGTCTTTTGGGCGTAGGGCTAATAACTGGTAGGTTTAGATACGTAGTGATTGCGCTACGCACCCCACTACACTACACTACACTACACTACACTACACTACACTGCACTTACACTACACTTTTACTGCACTACACTAAACTATTTTCACTACACTACATACGCTACACTACAACCCTGACACACCACGCCACCCCTTTTCTATTTCTATACTATATATAAATATACTATACTATACTATATCTATACTTACATACTTACTATACTATACTATACTCACTCCACACCCCTTTTCTCCACTCCCCTTTTCTCTGTTCGCTCTAAAAGTTCTAGACTAGACTAGACTAGATAGACTAGACAAGACGAAACGGACGAGACGGGACAAGACAAGACAAGACCACACCACACACACCACACCAGACTATACCACACTATACTACACCACACCACACCCCACCCGGGCTATACACACTTACTACACCACACCACACCACACCAGACCAAACTAAAACGCTACATCACAATCTTTTTATTATTATTATTATTATTATTTTTATTATTATTATTTTAAATTTTTATTATTATGATGAGATGAATACTTATATAGCGCCTATTCTCGGCTAGAGACCAAGCTCTAAGCGCTTCACCATCCACACTCGTTTACACAAAGGGCTGCCTACCTGGGTAGTGCCGACTGAAGAGCTGCCAGCTGGCGCTTCATTCAGTCGTTTCCCGTGTCCTCTAGTCCATATCATTCAAGATCATGCACTCAATTTCCTTACTTCCTTCATTCTTTCCATTTCTTACGCAGGGTGCATGCTATGTGTAACGTGTCATCCATACCAACGGCCAAACTGGCCTTCTCTTCCGAAAGTTGGTGATGGGATTTTACGTGTGTGCAAGATGTTATGCGTGCGTTCACACACGGAACCTCGGTTTATAGTCTCATTCGAAAAACTGTATGGGGAATGGAGTCAGAACCAATGTTAACTCGGAGGAAAAATCCCCCCTGTACCGAAACGGCCCGGTGGAGATTCGAACCCGCAACCCCAGGTGCACCAAGATTACGAGTCCGGCGCTCTACCCACTAAGCTGCTCACCCTCTCCCACACCCTCCCACAGGTTCTCAACGCGGTGGTGCCGGAGGGAAGCAGGGGTCAGGCAGGCGAAGGGTCAGCGCGGACACGGCCTACCACTGGCTGCTGGTTCACAGCAGGGGCCCACAGTGCGGAGCTACCACAACCCCGTGGGCTCCACCAGCAGGACGGCAGCAGCAGGACTGGAGTGCCGTCACCTGGAGCGTAGACACCAGGCCCTGGCGCCTGATGCTGAGGACGGAGGAGCAGGGGCGGGTC
>CM031605.1:9154994-9197494 GCA_018398815.1 Conus ventricosus | reverse complement strand
CCGAAAAAACGATGTGCGCTGTCTTTTGTACTTTCCAGCTCTTATAGAAACACCCCCGGAAGTACTTTTGGATGGGAACGAAGGAATGCGGTCTGTCTGTGTGTGTGTGTGTGTGGCTGTCCGGGCGTCAAAAGGTGTTCCACTCGCTCCAGAGAACTATGCTGGGCTGATCTTCTGAAATTTGTAGTTATGTTCAGTATGGGTCACGGATGATGCCAATGTTTATTTTACCAGAATGAGCCGTTTCTAACGGCTATATATGGCCTTAATAAAAAAAATGAAGTCCAATACGGGGAAATAACCTCCGCACTGTCGAGTTTTTTTTTTTCTTTACACTATACTGGAAATTATCTCCCCTCTTTGTCGCTGTACACGGCGTATTTAACCCATAAAACTGGGAGTACGTTTATTATGACTTTGCATCTAGGTTTATAAAAAACGGTCACGTGCTATCTTTTTCTAGATCCGACCACAGTATCGCCTGGCTAGGTGTGGTGATGTGTCTAGAGCCTTAAGACTGTATGTATGTAGCCATTTTCTGCGGAAGGCCTCAAGAAAAATTGATCACTGAAGCGGTCACGTGTTGTGCATACAGTTACAATATTGTGTACAGGCTTATTTCTAGCGGCCCTCACCAGCATATAGATAGATAACGAACGGGGGACTGACTGATGGTTTGGGACTGATGGGACTATCTGAATAAGATAAATAAATAAATAAATGGAATGAATGAATGAATAAATGGAATGAATAAGCAAAAAACAATCGACCTGATTATGTAATTAATGAAATTAACAGGACCGCTTACGGAAACGTCCTTCAGCCCGATTCGGAGTCCACTGACTGAACGCCAACAACTAATACCGACTGTTAATGCTGCAACTACACTGCTCCAGTTTCACCCATTCTAGTCCATCGACCACGACCACATTATTTCACCGCGGTTAGTTCATGATCCTAGCGGCAGCCGAAGAGGTCAGGAGTAGGGTATCATTTTCATTGTCCTCTCTCTCTCTCTCTCTCTCTCTCTCTCTCTCTTCTTGTCTGTCTGTCCTGTCTGTATGTTGTTGTTTTGTATGTGCGCACGTTAACGCTGGCGTGCGGAGCACGCCGCTCTTGTGTCAGAATGTTTGTAGGTATGTATGTGTGTATGTCTGTGTGTGTCTGTGTCTGCTCGGTGTCTGTGGATTTGTGTGTGTGTCCTTGCGCCTTAGTGTGTGTGTGTGTGTGGGTGTGTGTGTGTGTGTGTGTGTGTGTGTGGGTGTGTGTGTTGTGCGTGCGTTGCGTGCGTGCGTTTGTGCGTGCGTGCGTGCGTGCGTGTGTGTGTGTGTAAATTAACGATTCTGTTGCCTCCACACTGGAAGAAAACGGCGAAGAATTTAAAAAGCCTTGTATAGAAACAAAGGAGACCAGTTTGTCCTTGTGAACACGGTGCTTGATACCTGCTGTGTCTCACGGGCCTGATCTGAACCAGCAAGCAGTGGCTCCCTGGTGTCTCAGCGGTGCATGCAGTGCTTCGCCACACACCGTGAACGTCTCTTTTGGTTATTGCCCGTCGTGGAGGGCGGGGGTGGGGGTGGGGGTGGGGAGGTTGGGGAGGGTCACTGCATTCGGGTGAGTCACTGATCGCTTGCTTTCCACTCTCTCCCGAAAAACTTACCCATCCCTCGCACACACACCCATACAACACACACACCACACACACACCACACACACACAGAATGAGAGAGAGAGAGAGAGAGAGAGAGGTGAGAGAGAGAGGAGAGAGAGAGAGAGACAGAGAGCGAGGAGAGAGACGAGAGCACAATATATGCGCGCATGCACCCACACACCCACTCCCACACCCACACACACACATATCACACACACACGGGACACATACTCACGCACGCACGCGCAGACATGCACGCACGCATACAGGCGCGTCACGCACGCACGCACGCTAACAGGCAGCCACACACGCGCGCGCGCGGCATATTAACAAACGCATTGCACGCACACATGCACACATGCACATCCACTCAATAAAGTGGGTTTATTAAAAATTTCCCCAAATCATTTTGTGACCCTTGTAGGGCCAAATTTGAAAAAGCGGCAAACATTCCGCATGGCATTTTAACACTACATTTCATGTTGGCGATCTAATGGTCTTCGACGTTTTGGACTTTTCTTACAGTTTAGGAAAGTCAGGTGTGTGTGTGTGTGTGTTGGGGGGGGGGAGAGAAGGGGACTTATGGGAAATCTGTTTTGTTAGAAAAATCTATTTTTGTTGTATTATACTCTTTCAGGTGTACCATATTTCGACGGTAAAATATGCAGATCCAATTACTGAGAAAAACTGGGGTTTCCAGGAGGAAGGGGAAGGGGGGGGGGGAGAGAGAGAGGACGAGAGTGAGGAGAGAGACATTTTGTGTTGGCCTATGGAGGACCTTGACTATGAGAGAGAGGCAAAAACAGGAAAACAGAATAAAAAAGGAAAAGAAAATGGATTGAATAAAAAACCACGCTATGGTCCCACGTCGTATGACCAATGGTATAACTCATGGGTTAGGCTAGCCTACAACTACCGCTAAACATGAACACTCACGCGCGCTCGTGCGCGCGATCACACACACACACACACACCGCCACGCACACACACACGCACACACACTCACACACCACACACCACACAGGTGCGCGCGTATTCACATATAGGAATGTCAAAGGGTTTTCATTCTGGGAACATTGTTCAAAATCTCCCCAAACTGGCTATACAGATGAGCGCGCAGGATATGGCGTCCGTGTCCTGATCGGGCAATACCGTTGAGCGCACGGATATGCGTCCTTGTCTTGATCTGGGCAATACAGATTGAGCGCCGCAGGATATGCCGTCCTTGTCCTGATCGGGCAATACAGATGACACGCGGCGCAGAATATGCGTCCTTGTCCTGATCGGACAATACAGCTGAGCGCGCAGGGATGAGGCGGCATTGGCCTGATCGGGCAATACAGATGAGCGCGCAGGTTTTTGCGTCCTTGTTCATGCCGGGCATACAGATGAGCGCGCAGGTATATGCGTCCATGTCCTGATCGGGGCAATACAGCTGAGCGCGCTAGGATATGCCGTCCTTGTCCTGATGGGCAAGACAGATGATCGCGCAGGATATGCGTCCTTGTCCTGACCGGGCCTGTTTGAACATGTAAACAAACATTTGGACACTGGAAGAGGCGGACTGGATGGGACACAACGCCTTGCCTGTCTGAAAGTGCAAAATAGCAAGGAACTCTATTTTCAGTCGTGCCTACACTTCCCACACCTTGAATAAAGCGTCTTTGATTGGTGGAGGTTGTTCGCCGGCGTTTTCACGGTTTGATATTTTGGGTGGGCTTATGAAATAACCCGTTCCTGTGAGAAAAACTGCCATGAAAGCCAGCAGGGTGGAAATGTGTGAAGAAGTAATTCACCTTGCCCGGCGGATATGTGAAAGTCCATTCAGAACACAGAGATGATAAACAAGAAACGTAGTATAGTTCAATGTAGTTTCTGCATTCAACTCTGTTTGAAATCGCGTTCGTCTTCAGTGTAAACTATGCAGTTCAGGGGGGTATTTGAATCGTCTCCCATCACAGTTGAAGTGGTTTGATTAATCAGAAACTAAAATTTGTAATGAGTGATTTTCATTTACACTCACAACAAACCCATCACACAAGATCTAAGTTACCATGATTGAAAATTTCAAAAAAAGCAACTTCCAGTATGAGCGATTACCGCTGGGTTATTAAGCTGGCATGGGTTCATACACAAAATTGCTTATGTTTGTCAATATTACGACTTTTTTTTTTCCTAGAATCTCTGTTGGACACTAGACTATTTTTAGCGCACAGACCGTAGTTCTTTAACGACGCCTGGAGCGCGACAGTAAATTAATGTTCCATGTCTGAACCTTACTGAGAAATTTGTCCTAATACCCGTCTCGGGAAGGTGGGCTATGTATCCACAAAACACTTATTTTACAGACAAGTTTTGCCAGACTTGAAATATTTTCTGGCTGTGAAAACTTCTAATAGAAAATTTGGAAGACATTTTTGACATTCCCACTCGTTCTTGTGTTGCGAAAAAAAAAAGACAAAAAAAATATACAAATAAAAACTTTCAACCCACACTGTAATGAAAACCACAAACAGAAACTTTACACCAGTACTTCGAGTGGCTACGCTGGGTTAGGTTAGTGATTTATATACATATATTATCTTTCGATTTTCAGTCCAAGGTGGTAACCTAAACCAGATTAACACTTTTCTTCGAGACTACTGGTCCCGAGGGAAATCTTTTCTAATGCTGTGAAACTTACTGCTTTATTTCCCTTGTACCATACTAGCAACGTCATTGGTGACAGGGACAGCCGTTGGAATTTTCATCCTGCCAAGGTGTGGCGAGTGGAGATCATCTCTATTACTGTTGTCACTGTCAGCCATGCTGCTCCCCACCCCCCCCCCCCCCCCCCCCCCCCCCCCCCCCCCCCCCGGACACTTTGACCCAGTGTCACTTGGAAACCATGAGAGGAATCGTGATTTGCGTGCCAGTGTCGTGGACGTATCTGTCAACACCAAACCAAAAGACCCAGCCTTCATGGAATTCTGATACCAATTTTTCCCTTTCTCACATTCTTGAGTCGTTCGGCTGGTGAGATGGGCAATAGAAGAACGCGATCTCTCTGGTTGTTGGGAGTGGTGTACCGTGCGCAGAGAGAGAGAGGAGAGAGAGGGTGGGGACGAGAGAGAGGGATGGAGGATGGATAGATGGAAGAGAGAGAGAGAGAGAGAGTGAGTGAGAGCGAAGAGCGAGAGAGAGAGAGTGAGATGGCTTGGGATGGTGGATGGACAGACAGTGGAGAGAAAGTGGATGGATGGATGGAGGATGGACAACAGAGAGAGAGAGAGAGAGAGAGGAGAGAGGAGGAGAGAGAGTGATGGATGGATGGACACAGAGAGTGCGAGAGAGAGAGTGAGAGATGGATGGACAGAGAGATGAGGATAGATGGATAGATGGGGGACAGATGAGATGAGAGAGAAGAGAGAGTGAGAGAGCGAGAGAGAGAGAGAGGAGAGAGTAGCCGCAAGTGCGTGTACTCCGTCGTCCGTTAGTTCACAAAAACCGCTATCTCAAGTTATGTGTGTCCTATATTGTAGCCGATGCACATCCGTTCAGGGACATCGTCTTGAATGTCCACATCGATTTATTTCACTGATAAAGAACACGCTATCACGGAAACTGTCGATACATGGGACACAAAACGTCACACCTGACTACTCTCATCTTTTCCACCAGAAGGAGAGGGGGTGGGGGGGGGGGGGGGGAGGAACCCTTACACGAACATAACCCGACTCCCCGCTAGCAACCCAAAAAAGTAATCTAAGTGGAAACTATGGTACATGCCCAGGCCCTTTCACCACACGTATTTGTAGCTATTGTATGTAGCGCGGTCGATTGGTTGTCCAGGTTCGGCTCCGGCAAAAATCCTGTAACCAACATTCAGGAATTGATTTTTGATTCACATATGTAAACACGGTGAGTCTGAGGATCATACTTTATGGGATGTGTGTAGTGTGTGTGTGTGTGTGTGTGTGTGTGGTGTGTGTGTGTGTGTGTGTAGTGGCGTGTGTGTGTTAGTGTGTGTGTGTGTTAGTGTGTGTGTGTGTGTGTGTGCGCGTGTGTTGTGCCTGTGTCGTGTGTTGGTGTGTGTGTGTGCGAGAGAGGAGAGAGAGAGAGAGAGCGAGAGAGGAGAGAGAGAGTGAGCGCGTGTGTGTGTGTGCGCCGCGCGCGCGCGCGGCGCGCGTGTGGTGTGCGTGGGTGTGGTGTGTGCGTGCGTGCGTGGGTGGTGGGTGTGTGTGTGTGTGGGTGATGCGTATTTTTAATTTGTGCGTGGTTTTGGGGGGAGAGGAGAGAGAGAGAGAGAGAGAGAGTGATGAGAGAGAGAGAGAGAGAGAGAGGGGGGGAGGGAGGTGAGGAGAGAGCGCGAGCGACGAACTTTGTTTTCTAAGGTAATGAGATGAGCAAATCAGAAACGCTTTTTTTCACCCAGCCATGGGGAGGAGCAGAGAGAGAGAGCGAGAGAGGGAGAAGAGAGAGAGAGAGAGAGAGAGAGAGAGAGAGCAGACGAGGATGGGGGGTGGGGTGGAGAGAGAGTTATTCTGTGGGAAGATTTTGAGGAGGTGAGAAGGGAGTGGAGAAACGATGCGTGTGGCTCAGGGAGGTGTTTTTGTGTACACACACACACGCACACACACCTATGGCTTCCCACCAACCCACTACAGCCACACGCCCGAACCTCCACCACCGACCCTGAATTTGAGGTTGGCTTGTGCGACCCGACCTCAATGTCCGAGGCTTTGAAGTGCATATGAGGCAGGGCGATGGTCAAGGAGCTGATGGCCCCCCCCAGCTGCCCACAGAAGTCACACACCCGTGTCCTGCAGTAGAGTGACCAATCGGACCACCGTTCACGCTTGTGTTCCTCCTTGTGTTCCTTAATGGCAGCCTACGAGTATAGGCATAAAGAACCATTTTCTTGCGGTAGGCAGCTTTTTCCTTACACTTTTATGGTCTTGTCATTACGGTTTTTTATGTCTGCTCCGGCTTCTTTAGGGATGCATTGGATTTCGTTTCATGGTGTTATACTGGTGAGATGCCAGATAATTCACAGGGTTAAATCTCTTTGGTTCCGTGTTTTAAGAAGAATTTCGATGGTCCTGTATGTACTGGTAAGATGTAATATGTGGGCATGTTTGCTGCCCTCCCCTTTCCGTTCCACCCTTCTTTTCCTGTACGTTTTATACTGTCATCCTGTGTAAAGGACTGAAAATCTGTTAGCCTTGCCTTCACCAGTTTTCCCCATAACCACCAATAGTGTTTAGGAGATTTGATAAAGAGCGGTTGTTAACAATCTTCGACCCGAAGTTGTTTTTGATTTTGGTTTTTTATTCAGTTTATTATTCCCCCAATTTCAGTGCAAAGGAAATGGTGACTGTGGTTGCAGGACGTCGAAAGGGTCATTGTTCTCACTAGGTCAAGCTTTTTTTTTTTCCCTCCGCTGCAATCCTGGCTCATTGTAAAGGGTAGCAACCCTGTACGTAAAACATTCACCCGCCAACAAAAAACAAATGTACCTCCCTATAACCTCGGCACGTGGACGTTAACGGCTAGTTTCCTTTATGCGTTGTCTTGCTCAAACATCTTGCGTTCCCTCAGTTATTGTAAGTGAACCCGGCGTGTCCTCCACTGGTGAGCGGTGAACTAAAGTGACGGGAAGAAGCTCAGAATATGACATAAAAAATAAAAGAAAATCAACTGATGAAAAAGAGAAGCCGGGAATCGTTCGGTAAGACGGCTTTCGAATGTGTTTCCGGCCTGTGGTGGTACCGCTTAACCCAGCAGACAACCCCACTACAGCTCCACCCAATCAACTGTAAACATTTCATCATGCATCAGTAGTGTCCCCGACGTGGGGCTGGGCTTTGATGGACGCTAGAGCTCGCAATCTATCTCGAACCCTTGTCGACTCTGTCCTGTGCTACAGGCTCGTGATGCGTTAATCGGTGCCACTTTCTGTTGGGACACACCCGCAGAATGGCCTTGGACAGGGCCGTCTTGGTGACTTAAGAGGCGAAGATGGCTGATTCTTGTCTACGCATGGAGTGGATGACCCCCCCCCCCCCCCCCCGCGCCCCGCCCCCCCCCTATGGGCCGACCGAAATGGTCACAGTACGTATTGATTTCTACACACTTTAGTTAAAAGCTCGCCCTCGATCTCGCGTTCTAGCTCGCTCTCGCTCTCTCTCTCTCTCGCTCTCTTCTCTCATATATATATTTAGTTATATTATATGATAGTTATATATATATTAGGCAGAATTATCGACCACTGCGATATGAGTGCTGATCTCCCCCTTTTGCTTCAAATCTATGGACTGAAGAGCAAGATCTTGTTTGTAGCATGGTGTTTTATAGTGATGAGTGAGAATTGGGAGGGTGACAGATCTGCGACGCGTCTGTCGCTTCTCTCTCTCTCTATCTTCTCTCTCTCGTTCTCTCACACACACACACACTCTCACACACACACCACACACACACACTCACACAGACACACACACACAAGTGCGCACGCACGCATGCACGCACGTGGAGGTCGGGTGGTCCGCAGTCAATGGTCACTGTCTGTTGCCCCCCGGAGTTGTGGTCATGAATTCGAACACACGAGGGGTGGGATTTTTGTTCGGCTCGGAAACTGTCTGTCTCCCAGCCATCGGTAAAATCGGGCTGATCGTCAGGCAAGCTTACAAGCGGCTGAGGCAGCATGACGCAGCCTTCGCATACCGCGCCCTGAATACAATGAGCTGACGACAGTGCACTGACCCCCCCGGTCAACAGGCTACCCCACACACACACACACACCCCCCCCCCCCCCCCCCCCCCCCCCCCCCCCCCCCCCCCCCCCCCCCCCCCCCCCCCCCCCCCCCCCCCCCCAACGGGAAATTAACACTGTTTTTCTTGTTTTGTTTTTTTTTCTAAATTTTCGTACTGACTACCTACGCACGCGGCGCACGCACACACACACACATACTCCACACCCAAAACACACACACACCACACAACACACACACACACACACACACACCCACATCACACACAAACAGACACACACACACACAAACACACACACACACAAAAGGTATGGGAAACGATGACAACAATGAAGAACGGAAGTAAATTACGTGCCCCCCCCCACCCCCCCCCCAGTGTCCAGTCCCACTGGTGAATTCAATTCTACCCTCTAATCTAGAAAAAAAGCAGAAAGCTTTGCCGATTGTTTGCAAACTACCCAGTAGAGATACAGGATTATCAGCTGATAATAGACCAATTATAGGAGAAAATGAAGAGCAAAATAGTATACACAGTCGTGATATATCAAGCCTTAAAATAAAAAAAGCTCCGTTAATTCTGATAATAACATTTGAGGAGGTAATCAAGGTATTTGACACCTGTGTAAGGCAAAAAACGTCTGTTGATTAGATGGACTATCTAATTGAAATGGTAACGCATTTACCTCCAATGTTATTCAGTTTTTACAGGTATTTTACAACAATGTTGGTCCCGTGGAGAAATGCCCTTATCCGGAAGCATTCATTGTTATTCCTATTCATAAGCAAGGGAGAACATATGGCAGAAAAACAAACAGCTATTGACCCATCTGCGCTAACGTTATGTTTGCAAACTTATGGAGAAAATAATATTAAAATAGATTAGTCCATTTCTGTGAAAAACAAGTATTATTCATTCACAAGCAAGCAGGCTATCGGGAAAGGCGGCTCGACCCATGAAATCTAGTAAACTAACGACGCAAATTAAACAACAGTTTGCTAGACGGAAAAATTATTCTTGGCCAACTTTTTTGATGTCAGGCAAAGCTTATGACCAAGTATGGCATTACGGATTATTACAAAAAATTCGGTCACACATTTAAAATGGTCATATGTATAAAACTATTCTACAAAATTTTTCTAGCAAAATGGTTTCATACAAGTAAGAGTTGGAAGCCATTCTCAATGCTTAGAGAATCGCTCTCCATATGGGGTTCCCCAGGTTCAGTTCTATCACCTATGTGAGTTCAATTTACTGTAGCAGGATCTTTTAAAGAATCTTTGAAAGATACAGTTTTAGCCAGTACGCAGATGATTTATGGTAAGTGGTTGAAGGTAACAAATGAAGCGTGATACCCCAATTAGAGTTTTAAAGTATACCAAAAAGTATACCAAATGAATTAGTTAATATTACCAGGTTCATGAAGGAACATGGATTATTCGGTATCATTAGAAAAAAACAACTATTGTTCTGTTAACTCAGGGTATAACCTGAAAATCTGCCAATTTTTATATCAATGGCAAGGTAATTAATGATGACAAAAGTTTAGTTCTTGTGTGGCTACTGTCATCTACAACTTACCTGGAATCAACATATACAGTTTACATATTGGAAAAAGGAGAAAGGCTTTAAAATTTCCTCAAAATCATTCCATAAACAACGCTGGGGTCAAAGATACATAAAGCACTTTTAGTGCCTTGCTAACTCCTTAGTTCGAGTCTCGTTTAATTTACGCCCAGGAAATAGTTTTTAGTGCTCCAAAATACTTATTAAACAAATTTACAAAGCTTAGATTGCAAAGCTTTCACACTCGATCTTGGAGTTCCAATCATGCTGCCAATCTAGGTGTTTATAAAGCGGCAGGTGTTCTTCCTCTTGAACGAAACAGGAAAAGCTATTCGCGAAATTTGAAATAATTTCGTTCCGCGAATGGACGCGTTTTGAAGATAGAAACTAGGTCGATTCCGAAAAAGTCTTTGTTAAACGAGCTTAAAACAATCAATCACTACAACCAATACACTTCGGTTTGTCTTGATGTGATAAATTTCCCACAGAATTTAAAAGGCAAAGCAATAGCACCGGAAAACCATCTTTTTCTACCTGTACCATCTTGGGAAACAAAATTAAACCCTATCTTTTGTATATTGATCATACAGGTTTGAACAAAAAGTCACCCACCATATGTTTTAAGAAATCTAGTCTATATGATCACCTAGTGAACCTATTGCTTGACTACATTAAAGTATATACTGATGGGTAGGTACTTGATATGGAGCACTAGGTGCAGCATTTGTAATGCCTACATTTGAAAGCAGTCAACGTTATCATATAGGTCAGCATTATTCTATTTTTACTGCAGATGTTGATGTCCCCATTTTAATGTCATTGCGCCATATTGACGAACTACCCGTATATGCTGTTAAAATCTTGATTTGTGTTGACTCAAATCGGCCATTACAAGCTAGCAAAGGTCATAATATCTACAAAGCGGGTTGGGAATGATCCTCGCAAATCAAACATTTAATTTCAAAATTGTTCAAACAAAGACATTAGTGTAACTTTTTTGGGTTCCGTCCCACTGCGGAGTATGCTTAATGAAACTGGGTGGACAGAGCAGCTGGAAGTGCTCCCGAAAGAACTGAAGGTGGCAATTCAACTAAACATTGATTAGATTGGCATGAATGTTATAGACACATTGAACAAGGAGCCGAGGGAAATTTTGTCAACATTTTGAACGCAATCGAGAGCCAATATGCTCTCACCTGCATTAAACGGGCTCCGAGACACGGGATTTCAAATATGATGCTAAGGCATTTGTCTGAGGCAGGGTCAAGACCAATTACATCTTTGATGTTTTAAGATTCGTTTAGATGCTTTCAAAACCAATACTGTAAAGAAGTCAAATGTGTATTGTGGGAACCAGATTTCAGTGAATAATTGCTCTTGCACTGTATTAACAGCTCAATAAGACCATTTACTGAGGACTGCAGGTAGCTTACTCGGTAAAAAGTCCGTTAACGATTGGAAGAATTGTGAAGATTTTCTTCTTTTTGCGAACTTTTGCTGAAATGATGGCCATTTAAGCCCTCTTGGGAGGGCTTTCGTTGAGTAACCGTATATTTTTGGTTGCAGTTGGTTGTAAGATTCGTTCTGTTGGTTATTTGTTGATTGTTGATTGTTGCTTATCCCGACACCCCCCCCCCCCCTCTCCCCCTCCCTCCACTTATTTTTTTGTTTTTCTACATATGCAGTCGTACCACACACAACACTCACTACACCACTACACACACAACACACACACACTCACGGATTTTTTTTTTTATTTTTTAAACAAATTAATTGAAGCATTTCACATGCACAATCAGGTCTCTACTTTCTTTTCCCTCCTCTCCTTTCTCATTTATCTCTCTGCCCCTGCCTGTCTCCACCTCTCCTCTATCTCCAGCCTTCTTTCCTACCCCTTGTCCTCCCCCCCCCCTCCCATCCCCCCGTCTAATATTGCACTTCAGGGTGAAACAGACGTTATAACTTAACTAACACAACACACACACACCACACGCACAAACACACACACACACAGGAAACCACCAAACACACACAGAAAACACGAACACACACGAGAACACAAACACACTACACTCACACACACACACACACACACACACACACACCACACACCACACACACAGCATGCCCGGCAGCGCAACCCGGACCGTGGTCTGCAGCGTGCCGACAGTGTGAACCTCACTTGACGGCTCCCTTGCTGGCCATGTCGGCTTCCTCTTAACCCCCCTTCCAGGATGTCCTCGGACCTCATCTGCCGGTGTCCGGCACTGACGGCCTTGAAGCCGTAGTATGACGGCAGGGTCGGCTTGTCCCTGGGGCCCTTTCTCCTCGTCATAGCCGATCAGGATCAAGGCTGAGGGGGAGAAAACACACCATATTATGATGAGAGGCCCACCCGGTGGACGAAATGGACCCGGAGCCGGCGAAACGGATGGGGCTCTGTCTTCATGAGGGGGGTTCCGATGGTCCCCAATGATTATGCTGCTAGTGAAAGGGTGTGAAAAGTTAAGAGTAGGGCTTCCGAATTTTCGTTTCTCATTGTCTTTCTTCCCTCCCTCCCCCCTCCCCTCCCCCCCCCCCCCCCTCCCCCCGCTCCCTTTTTTATATTTTATTTTGAGTCTTTCCGATTCATTAAAGCCATGACGATGGAATTTGTAGCCTGCCATTTGTTTTCCCTTCTTCAAGACTGTTTCACACACACACACACACCACACACACACACACACAACACACACACACGCACGCACGCACGCCGCACGCACGCGCACACACACACACACACACGCGCGCACGACACATACACACACCCACAACCACCACACACCACTCCACACACCCACACTCACGCACACACACGGAAAATGAAATGAGATCACAATGCACCGGCACGTTCCAACATGAATTCAGGGCGAAGAACGGGACCTGTCCCTTCAGAACGGTTCCTCTGGAAACCTTTCCACATTGCGTGTGCGATGTTCCAGGCTTTCCGTCCCAGTACAGACCGGTCCGCCTTGACACGCCCACCTGGTCAGCCGCGGTTGGGAAGCGTGATCGAGAAATGCTCGATGGCAAAAACGTCAATCGATAACTAAATTTAAATCGGAATAATATAAATCATTAAGTAAAATAAGTAAAAAGATATAAAAGATTACATAAATAACTAATGAAACGATGACACGATCAAAACCCACTTTTAGAAACTGGATCCCTCCACCCCTCCCCCCAACGTTTTTGCAGGACACCGGTGATCTAGCATTTGCTAACGAAACAAACTAGTTCTTTTACCTTCCCCCTCCCCCACCATCTGCCTCCTCCGACCCTCCTCCTCCCCTTCTTTCCCATCCCCCGCCCACAAAAGTGAGGGGGCGGGGTGGGGGTGGGGGTGCGGGCGGTGATGAAGTTTTTCCCTTCAGACCGTTCGGATCCCAACCTCGCTTCCAGTCGTAACGACCCCCCCCCCCCCCCCCCCCCCCCCCCCCCCCCCCCCCCCCCCCCCCCCCCCCCTTTTATAGCATGGGGAAGTACTGCGACTGTCGAGAACCAATGTTTACTTTGAAGGTGCATGCCCCCGTAGGGCAAATGAGTCAACCACCATGCAAATTTTTAGGAGAGATGAGAGGACAACTGCGGTTTTGTATGGGGAGGAGAGAACACGGACAACAAGTATCTAGGAAGAACATGAGGAAATTAGAATGGAAACGCTTAGAAGAGAGAAGAGCTTTTATCAACTTAACAACTTCTTTCAAAGGCAGAGCCTAACGTGATTGATATTTTCAATGGAACAAACTAGAATTGGAATAAAAGTAGCACCAGAGTGGCGATCAATATGTTATACCATACCTGCATCAAATATTGACAGCTCCTTACAGTCCATTTTATCCTAGTTCTGTCGGCTGTGGAACTCACTGCCGGGTGCCAGTCAAGATTGCCACAAAATGCTAAACCTCATTTTAAAAAAATACAAAGTTGATACGACAGTTTTTTAAATCTGCTTATTGCGATTTTCTATTTTAATTCCCATATATTTTACTGTTACCTGGGCGCTGAATTTGGCCTTGCTTTTTTAACTTTTGGAATATCGAGTGCGACCCCTTGTTGCCAAATTTGCTCCAGGGGGCAACAGGACTGAGTCGCACTATTTTATGTTAATTTAATTTTACTTTTTAACATGCGCGTGGTGACCTTACGCGTTTTTGAGTGAACCCGTATTGTAGGAAGAAGAAAGAGATCGTACAGCTGCCCGGAGAGACGGGCTGACAGACACGTATTGAGGTCTTAGATATCGGATCCCTAACTCACCGCAAGCCCGAGGGGGCCGCATCTCCGCGCCACTGCGTGTACACTGGTTGACGGTGGACAATAACAACGGTCACACAAGGGCGTCCACTGGCACATCGTAGGGCGTTACCTTGTACCTCCACTGGCGGCCTCATTACCTCGCCCAACTGCACCTGAGCGTTGCTGTTCTCCTGCTGCCCGAGACAGGTCCAGTCAGTCAGTCAGTCAGTCAGTCAGGTCAGACAGTCAGTCAGTCAGTCAGTCAGACGCCGGTGGCTTAGTGATTCTGTGGCAATCGGCTCATGTGTATTGCTATGAACACACATGTTGCATTGTTCTATGTTTGGGAGGGTTTTTTTTTTTTTAAATTATGGAGAATAGATCGAGGAAATAAGCCTAGGGCTTGGTTGTCAGGAAAAACTGTAAACTTGATAAAAAAGGAACATGCATGGATGCAGCGAACAAAGACTGAAGAAACGGGTGCATGTGGGAAGGAAGGAAGGATGAAAACCAAGAGAGAGAGAGAGCAGTGGAGAGAGAGGGAGAGAGAGAGAGAGAGAGAGAGAGATAGAATATTTATCTATTTCTATTACAGAATCAAGCCTCAAACGGGCCGTATCTGAGAATGTGTCACGCACGGTGGCATCTGATTCAGTATAACACAGCCAGGTGGTGTCTGCAGAACATAGGGTTATGGGGAGAAAGGGGAGGGGGAGGAGAGAGACAGAGGAGACAGAACAGACCAGAGAGAATTCTGTCCTTTGAAATAGAACCTCATCAGGTATTTAGAAGAAATAAACTGGGGAATGAATTTGAGGAAGATAAGGTATGGAGCAGATCACGAGTCATAAAGAAAAGAAGTGTGGCAGTTGTAACAGTCCAGCAGGCAACAACAACAAACAACAACAAAGACAACCAACAACATAGACCACAAGGACACAAATAACAAGTCAACAGAAGAACAATAAAACGATAAACAACAAACAAATGACAACACGAAGAGACAACAGAAGACACTAACCGATAAAAACAACAATGACAAACGAAGAGACAACACACAACACATACAAACAAAAAGCAAGAGAAATGAAGGAGAAAGCAACGTCCCAATGTGTAATAATGAAGAATTACAATTGTGGCATAAACATTACAAACTATCTGGGTGCAAGTATCCAAACACGTATGTGCGCGTTAAATTCACGCGTGACCTGTGGTGTGTGGTGATTGGGTGTGTGTGTGGGTGGTGTGTTGTGGGTTGTGGGTGGGTTGTGTGTGTGTGGTGTGTGTGGAGGTGTAGTGTGTGTGTGTTGTTTGTGTGTGTGTGGCGGGTGTGTGGGTGTGTGTGGTGTGGGTGTGGTTTGTGTGTGGGCGTGCGTGTGATCGTGTTCGTGCAGTGTCCTCCTCTCTCTTCCGCCGCGCGCGTCGTAGCGCGCTGCTCTCTCTTGGACACACACGCGCCGGCGCGCGCACACACACACAAACTTGCGTCAGCTCTCTCTCTCTCTTCTGCCTCTCTCTCTCTCTCTCTCTCGCTCTCTCTCTTACTCTCGCTCTCTCTCTCTCGCTCTCTCAGCGTGTGCGTGTGTGTGCGTGTGTTGTGTGCAGTGTGTGTTGTGTGTGTGTGTATCAGGGCGTGTGTTGCGCTGTGCTTGTGTGTGTTTCCGTGCGCGTGTGCGAGTGTGCGTGTGTGCATGCCGTGCGTGTTAATATCATATTGTCATGCAATCATGTCCACACATGTTTAGCAATGAAATGATGTGACGCTGGTTGGCCATCCTAGCACCCACCTGTTTCCCGTCATTCACACCGATGTTTTCAGTACACAGTGCAGGCGGTGACGGTGCTGCGTCGATCAGCTCCTCCTGGTGCCAGAATAGCAACGCTATGGTGATAACACAACACAGCTACAACACAAGTAACAACAATAATATTAATATAAAATAATAATATAATAACAACAACAAACATAGCCAATTATAATAACTGATTATAATAACAATCTGCTAATAATGATGATGATGATGAATAAGAAAACATAATGTGATGATCATGATAACGATAACAACAAGATTATCTTGATAATAACAAAAATGATAAATAGTCACAGATTTTCAAAATGAAAGAGATATACAGATGCATGTAACTACGGAATGCACGCATAGTACGTAAACAGACACGTACACATTCGCATATGCAACCACTCGCGCTCACGCGAGCGAGCGCGTACAGACCACACAGTCGCAGCACACACAGCACACACCACACACACACACTTATCACTTCACAAGGAAAATATGCACACACACACCACACACACACACACACATGCATTACTCCACTGGCATAGAACATAATTATGCACACACATACACCCTAATGCGCGCGCGCGCATCATGCACAAGTACAACGCACGCACGCTCTCGCACACACCACAACCACACACTACACACACACGCACGCACCCATACACAGCTCACACACGCTCATTCTCTCTCTCTCTCTCTCTCTCTCTTCTCTCCAGTACTCTACTTGCGGTGGACTGTTTTCACAGTGTCTTACCACAGCGCCTCTGTTCCTCGAACGCACTGAACGTCATGCAACTTTTAGCGATGGCTGTAAAGGCGTATTCTGTGAGAGAGGAGAGAGAGAGAGATGTTAGGTTATACTTATTATTACTTTATATATATATTTTTTTTGTTTATATATAGTTATGTATATGTTAGTTATATCTGTATAAACACACAACACACAACAACATAATATATACATATTTATAATATATATATATATATATTTATATATATATATTAATTAGTATATATATATATATCTTCATCGATGTGTGGTGGGCGTTGCGTGCGTCTGTGCGGTTGCGGGGTGCGGGGTTGCGTGCGTGCGTGTGTTGCGTGTGTGGTGCGTGTCTTGGCGCCCTGGATGCAGTTGCCTGCGCTCGGCTGGACTACACACACCTAAAGGAAAAGAGTCTTTCCCCGTTATCTGTAGCTTCAGCAGCTGCTGCGCACACGATTTTTCATAGTTCGTGCGCAAACTCGAAACTCTCTCCAGACCATGGATAGCTTCAAATGAAACCTCTCTCCAGGACCAAAGGATTGATCAAATGAACTCTCTCCAGGGCCCAAAAGGATGTATCACATGAACCTCTCTCCAGACCAAAGGATGCTATCACATGCACTGGAAACCTCTCTCCAGGACCAAAAGGAGGCTATCAAATTGAACTCCCTCTTCAAAGAACAAAGGATGCTATCATATGAACCTTTGCTCCAGGACAAAGGATTGCTTTCAAATGAACCTCTGCTCCCGGACCAAAGGATGCTATCAAATGAATCTCTCTACAGACCAAAGAATGTATGAATGATCTCTCTCCAGACCAACGGGATGCGGGGGGAATCAAATGAACCTCTCTCCAGACCAAAGGATGCTATCTAATGAAATCCTACTCTCCAGACCAAAGGGATGCTATCAAATGAATCTCTCTCCAGGCCCAAAGGATGCAATGAATGAACCTCTCCCAGACCAGAAGGAGCATCAATTGAACCTCTCTCCAGACCAAAGGATGCTATCAAAATGAAATTCTCTCTTTCCGACCAAAGGATGCTATCAAATGAACCTCTCTCCAGAACCAAAGGATGTATCAAATGACCTCCTCTCCCGAACCAATGGGATTGCTATCAAATGGAAACCTTTCCAGACCAAAGGATGGTATCCATGACCTCTCTCCAGACCAAAGGAGGCTATCAATGAACCTCTCTCCAGACCAAAAAGGATGCTATCCAAGGAACCTCTCTCCAGACCAAAGGATGGCTATCAAATGATCCACTTTCAGACCAAAGATGCAATCACACGAACTCCCTCCAGTCCAAAGGATGCTATCAAATGAACTATTCCAGACCAATGGATGCGATCAAATGATCCTCTCTTCAGACAAAGGATGACTATCAAATGGAACCTCTTCCAGGACCCCACAAGTATGCTATCAACATCAACCTCTCACCAGACCAAAGGATGCGATCAAGGACCTCTCTCCAGACCCAAAGGATGCTATCAATATGAAAATCTCCTCTCTCCAGACCCAAGGGGGCTATCACAGGAAACCTTCTCTTCCAGACCAAAGCCCGGGCCGGACCCTGCTATCAATGAAGGGGGCTCTCTCCAGACAAAAGGATGATATCTAATGAACTACCTCTCTCCCAGACAAAGGAAGCTATCAAATGACCCTCTCTCCAGACCTAAGGATGCTACCCATGAACCTTCTCCCGGACGGAAAGGATTCTATCAAATGAACCTCTCTCCAGACCAATGGATGAAGAAATGAACCTCTCTCCAGAACAAAAGATTGCATATCAAAGGAACCACTCTCCAGACCCAAAGGATGCTATCCATGAACCTTCTCTCCAGACCAAAGATGCTATAAAGGAACCTCTCTCCTGACCAAAGTTTGCTATCAATATGAATCCTCTCTCCAGACCAAAAGGATGCTAGGCACATGATACATCTCTCCAACCAAAGGATGCTATCCACATGAACCTCCTCTGACCAAAGGATTGCTATAACATGAACCTTCTTCCAGACAACGGGATGCTATCAATGTACCTCTCTCCAGGACCAAAGATGCTATCAATGAACTCCCTCTTCCGAACAAAGAATGCTATCAATGAACCTCTCTCCAGACCAAAGGATGCTATCACATGAACCTCTCTCCAGACAAAGGATGCTATCACTTACCCTTCTCCAGACCAACGGATGCTATCAAATGAACCTCTCTCCCAGACCAATGGATGCTATCAAATGAACTCTCTCCAGACCAAAGGATCCTATCAACTGATCCTCTCCAGACCCAAAGTGCTATCACTTGAATCCTCTCTCCAGACCAAAGGATGCTAGCAAATGACTCTCTCCTGACCAAAGGATTGCATGAAAGAACCTCTCTCCAGACCAAAGGATGCTATTCAAAGGAACTCTCTCTAGACCAATAGGCTGCTATACATGAACCCTCTCTCAGACCAACGGAGCTATCAAATGAAACGTCTCTCCCAGGGGACCAAAGGGATGCTATAAATGAACCTCTCTCCAGACCAACGGATGCTATCCCACATGAAAACTCTCTACCCAGGTCCAAAGGATGCTTATCAAATGAATCTCTTTTGACCAATGGATGCTATCAAATGAAACTTCCTCTCCAGACCAAAGGATGCTATCAAATGAACCTCTCTCCAGACCAAAGGGATGCTTGCAAATGAACCTCTCTCCAGACACATAGGGATGCTATTTCAATGAACCTCTCTCCCGTCCAAAAGGATGCTGTCAAAATGCACCTCTCTCCAGACCAAGGATGCTATCAAAAATGAATCTCTCTACAGACCCAAGAATGCCTATCACATGAACCTCTCTCCAGACAAAGGATGCATCAAATGAAACCTCTCTCAGACAAAGGATGCTATCAAAAGTCTCTCTCCAGCCCAAAGGATGCTATCAAAGGAATCTCTCTCCAGACCAAAGGATGTATGCAATGAACTCTTCCAGACAGGTGGATGCATCAAATGAACCTTCTCTCCAGACCAAAGGATGCTATCAAATTGAAAACCTCTCTCCAGACCAACGGAATTGCTATCACATCAACCTCTCTCCAGACCCAAAGGATGCTATCCAATGAACCTCTCTGCAGCCAAAGGATGCTATCAAATGAAGCCTCTCTCCAGACCAAGGGTTGCTATCCATGAACCTCTCCTCCAGACCAGGATGCTAGCCACATGAACTCTCTCAGACAAAGGATGATATCAAATGAACCTCTCTCCAGACCAAAGGATGCTATCAATGAACCTCTCTCAGACCATTGGGTGCTATCACATGAACCTTCTCTCCAGACGAAAGGGATCTATCAAATGAACCTCTCTCGACCAAAGGAGGCATGGACATGAACCTCTCTCCAGAACAAAAGTTGCTATCAATGATCCACTCTCAGACCAAAGGCGGTATCACATGACACCTCTCTCCAGACCAAAAGGATGCTATATAAGGTAACCTTTCTCCAGACAAAAGTGTGCTATCAAATGTACCTCTTCCCCGACCAAGGGATGCTATCCCATGAACGTTCTCCAGACCAAAGGATGCTATCACCATGAACTCTCTCCAGACCAAAGGGATGCTATCTACATGATACCTCTCTCCAGACCAAAGAGATGTATCAAATGAAACTCTCTCCAGACCAAAAGGATGCTATCAAATGAACCTCTCTTCGACACGGAATGCTCTATAAATCAGTCCATATCTAAACCACCAAAAACGAACCTATTCCAGACCCAAGGATGCTATCACATGGAAACCTCTCTCCAGACCAAAGGATGCTAATCACATCACCCTCTCTCCCAGACAAAGGATGCTATCAAATGAAACCTCTCTCCAGACCAAAGGATGCTATCAAATGAGACCTCTCTCCAGACCAAGGATCCTATCAAATGACCTCTCCAGACCAAAAGGATGCATCACTCATGACCTCTCTCCAGACCAAAAGGATGCTATCAAATGAACCTCTCTCCAGCCCAAAGGATGCCATGAAATGAGCTCTCGCCAGTCCAAAGGATGCTATCAAAAGGAACCTCTCGCTAGACCAAAGGATGCTATCAATGAACCTTCTCCCAGACCAAAGGATGCTATCAATATGAACGTCTCTCCAGACCAAAGGATGCTATCAAATGACCTCTCTCCAGACCAAAGGGATGCTATCAATGAAACTCTTCCAGACCAAAGGATGCTATCAATGAACCTTCTTCTGACAATGGAGGCTATCAAATGAAGTGTCTCACAGACCCAAGGATGCTAGAAATTGAAACCGCTCTCCAGACCAAAGGATGCTATCATGGACCTCTCCCAGACAAAGGATTGCTATCAAATGAACCTCGTCCAGACCAAAGGATGCGGTCAAATGAAACCTCTTCCAGACAAAGGTGCTTTCAAATGAAATCTCTCACTACAGGACCAAAGGATGACTATCTCTTGAACCTCTCTCCAGGGTCCAATGGATGCATCAAATGAACCGTCTCTCCAGGACCAAAGGATGCGATCCAAGAATCTCTCGCCAGCCCAAAGGGATGCGTATCAAATGAATCTCTACTCCAGACCAAAGGATGCGATGAAATGAACCTCTCGCCAGACAGAGGATGCATCATTTGAAACTCTCTCCAGACCAAAGGATGCTATCAAATGAAATCTCTCACCAGACCACAGGATGCTATGAATTGAACCTCTCTCAGACCAGAGGGAATACATCAATGAAAACTCTCTCCAGACCAAAGGATGCTATCAAATTGAACCTCTCTCCGACCAAAGGATGCTATCAATGAACCTCTTCCAGACCAAAGATTGCTCGAAAGGACCTCTCTCCAGGACCAAAGGATGCTGTCACTTGAACTCTCTCCAGACCAAAGGGGGCCTATCACATCAACCTCTCTCACAGACCAAAGGATGCTATGAATGTACCTCTCTCCAGACCAAAGGATGCTATCAAATGAACCTCTCTCCCATGACCAAAGGGATGCTATCAAATGAACCTCTCCAGACCAAAAGGATGCTATATACATTGAACCTCTCTCTCGACCAAAGGATGCTATCAATATGAACTCTCTCCAGCAAAGATGCATGAAATGACTCTCTCCAGACCAAAGGATGCTATCAATTGAACCTCTCTCTAGACCAAAGGATGTATCCACATGAACCTCCTCTCCCCAGACCAAAGGATGCTATCAAATGAACGTCTCTCAGACCAAAGGTTTGCTATCAAGTGAACCTCTCTCCAGACCAAAGGATGCGTCCCTTGAAACTCTCTCCAGGACCAAAGGATGCTATAAATGAACCTCTTTCTGACCTAAGATGCTATCAAATGAACTTCTCTCCAGGACCAAAGGATGCTATCAAATGAACCTCTCTCAGACAAAGGATGCTATCAAATGAACCTCTCTCAGGACCAAGGATGCTAACACATGAAACTCTTCCAGACAAAGGATGCTATCAAATGAACCTCTTTCTGACCAAAGTGCTTTCAAATGACCTCTCTGCAGACCATCTCTCGCTCGCGCTATCTATGACCTCTCCCTCCAGACCAAAGGATGCTATTCAAATGATACCTCTCTCCAGACCAAAGGATGCTATTAAACGATACCTTCTCTCCAGCCAAAGGATGCTATCAAATGAAACTTCTCAGACCAAGGATGCATGAATGAACCCTCTCTCCAGACCAAATGGAAGCGATCAAAAGACCTTCTCCGACAAACGATGATGGAAATGAACCTCTCTCCAGACCAAAGGATGCTATCAAATGAACTCTCTTAGGGCGCTAGAGAGGTTCATTGATAGCATCCTTTGGTGGGAGAGAGGTTTCTTTTCATGTCATCGTTTGGTATGGAGAGAGGTTATTTGATAGCATCCTTTGGTTGGAGAAGAGGTTATTTCATGCATCCTTTGGGTCTGTGAGGTGAGGTTCATTTGATAGCATCCTTTTGGTCTGGAGAGAGGATCGTTAATAGCAACCTTTGGTCTTGAGAGAGTTCATTTGATAGCATCCTTTGGGCTGGAGAGAGGTTTCATGTGATGCATCTTTTGGTCATCAGAGAGGTTCATTTGATAGCATTCCTTTGGTCAGAAGAGAGGTCATTTTGATAGCATCCGTTGGTCTGGAGAGAGGTTTCGTGGGATAGCTTCCTTTGGTCTGGAGAGAGGTTCATTTGATGCATCCTTTGGTCTGGAGAAGAGGTTCATTTGATAGCATCCTTTGGTCTGGAGGAGAAGTTCATTTGATAGCATCTTTGGTCAGAAGAGAGGTTCATTTGATAGATCCTTTGGTTGGACGAGGTTTCATGTGATAGCATCCTTTGGTCTGGAGAGAGGTTCATTTGATAGCAATCTTTGGTCTGGAGAGAAGTGTCATTTGATAGCATCCTTTGGTTTCTGGAGAGAGGTCATGTGTCGCATCCTTTGGTCTAGAGTGAGGGTTCCTTTGATAGCATCCTTTGTCTGGGAGAGAGGTTCATTTCTGCTATCCTTTGGTATGAGGAGAGGTTCATTTGATAGATCCTTTGGTCTGGAGAGAGGTTCATGTGATAGCATCCTTTGGTATGAGAGGTTAATTTGATAGCTTCCCTTTGGTCTGGAGAGAGGTTCATTTGTAGCTATTCCTTTGGTAGGAGAGAGGTTCATTTCATAGCATCCTTTGGTCTGGAGAGAGGTTGATGTGATTTGCATCCTTTGGTCTGGAGAGAAAGGTTCATGTGTCAGATCCGTTGGTCTGGGAGAGGGTTCTTTGATTGCATTCTTTTGTTGGAGAGTGGTTCATTGTGATAGCATCCTTTGGTTGGAAAGTGAGGTTATTTGATTAGCATCCTTTGGTTGGAGGAGAGTTTCATTTGATGCATCCTCTGGTCTGAGAGAGGTTTCATTTCATAGCATCCTTTTGGTCTGGTGAGAGAGATTCATTTGTTAGATCCTTTTGTCTGGAGAGAGTGTATTTGATGCATACCTCTGGTCTGGAGAGAGGTTCATTTTCTAGCAATCCTTTGGTCTGGTGAGGAGATTCATTTTGATAGCATCCTTTGGGCTGGAGAGTGATTCTTTTGATTGCATCCTTTGGTCTGGGAGAGAGGTCATTTGATGCATCCTTTGGTCTGGAGAGAGGTTCTTGGGATAGCATCTTTTGGTCTGTAGTGAGATTCATTTGGATAGCATCCTTTGTCTGGGAGAAGAGTTCATGTGACAGCATCCTTTGGTTGGAGAGAGGTTTCATTTGGATAGCATCCTTTTGTCTGGAGAGAGGTTCATTTTGATGCATCCTTTGGTTGGAGAGGGTTCATTTGATAGCATCTTGGTCTGAGAGAAGTTCAGTTGATAGTCCTTTGGTCAGAGAGAGGTTCATTTGATAGCATCCTTTGGTCTGGATGGAGTTTCAGGTGATAGCATCCTTTGGTCTGGAGAGAGTTCATTTGATTAGATCATTGGTCTGGAGAGACGTTCATTTGATGCCATCCTTTGAGTCTGGAGAGAGGTTCATGTGATAGCATCCTTTGGTCTAGAGAGAAGGTTCATTTGATAGCATGCTTGTGTTCTGGAGAGGGTTCATTTCTGCTCCTTTGGTCTGGAGAGAGGTTCATTTGATAGATCCTTTGTTCGTCTGGATAGAGGTTCTGTGATAGCATCCTTTTGGTCTGGAGAGGTTCATATGATAGGATCCTTATGGTCTGGAGAAGAGGTTCTTTATAGCATCTTTGGTCTTGGAGAGAGGTTCATTTGATAGATCCTTTGGTCTGCGAGAGAGGGTGATTGGGATGCATCGTTGGTCTGGAGAGCGGTTCATGTGATCGCATCCTGTGGTCTGGAGAGAGGGTTCATTTGATAGCATTCTTTGGGGTTCAGAATGAGAGGTTATTGGATTAGCATCCCTTTGGTCTGGAGAGAGTTCATTTGATAGCATCTTTGGTCTGGAGAGAGGCATGTGAAAGCACTTTGGTTCTGGAGAGAGGTTCATGTGATCGCATCCTGTGGTCTGGAGAGATGTTTCATGTGATAGCATCACTTTGGTCTGGAGAGGAGGTTTCATTTGATAGCAACTTTGGTCTGGTGAGAGGTTCATTTTATAGCATCTTTTGGTCTGGAGGAGGTTCATGTGATAGCATTCTTACGGTATGGAGAGTGGTTATTTGATAGCATCTTTTGTTCTGGAGAGAGTTATTTCATGCATCTTTGGTTGGGATAGGTTCATTTGGATAGATCTTTCGTTGGAGAGAGGTTTATGTGAAAGCATCCTTTGGTCTGGGATGAGAGTTCATTTGTTAGCATCCTTTGGTCTGGAGAGAGGTTCATTTGATTATCATCCTATTGTCTGGAGAGAGCTTTCTGTGATTAGCAGCCTTAGGTTGGCGAGAGGTTCATGTGATTGCTTCCTTGGTTTGGAGAGAGGTCATTTGATAGCATCCTTTGAGTCTGGAGAGAGGTTCATTGGATAGCATCCTTTGGTCTGGTGGAGAGAGGTTGATGTGATAGCATTCTTTGGTTGGCGAGAGGTTTCATTTGATAGCATCCTTGGTCTGGAGAGAGGTTCATTTGATGCATCCTCTGGTCTGGAGAGCGGTTCATTTCATTAGCATCCTTTGGTCTGGAGAGAGATTCATTTGATAAGCATCTTTGGCTGGAGAAGAGATTCTTTTGATTAGCATCCTTTGGTCTGGAGAGAGGATCATTTGATGCATCCTTTGGTCTGGAGGAGGGGTTCACTGTGATAGGCATTCTTTGGTCTGTAGAGGAGATTCATTTGATAGTTGTAAACCCCCCCCCCCCCCCCCCCCCCCCCCCCCCACCCCCCCCCCCCAACACCCTCCCCCCCCCCCCCCCCCCCAACATTTTGGTCTGGAGAGAGGTTCATTTGACAGTCATCCTTTTGGTCGTCTGGAGAGATGGTTCATTTGATAGCATCCCTTTTGTCTGGCGAGAGTTCATTTGATAGCATCTTTGGTCGGAGGAGAGGTTCATTTGATAGCCATCCTTTGGTCTGGAGAGAAGTTTCATTTGATAGGCATCCTTTGGTCAGAAGAGAGGTTCATTTGATAGCATCCTTTGGTCGGAGAGAGGTTTCAGGTGATAGCATTCCTTTGGTCTGGAGAGAGGGTCATTTGATAGCATCCGTTGGTCTGGCGAGTCGTTCATTTGATAGATCCTTTGGTTGGAGAGAGGTTCATGTGATAGGATCCTTTGGTCTAGTGAGGGTTCATTTGCTAGCATCCTTTGGTCTGGAGAGAGGTTTCATTTCATGCATCCTTTGGTCTGGAGAGAGGTTCATTTGATAGCATCCTTTTTTGGGGGGGGGGGGGGGGGGGGGTTCCCTTTTGAAAGAGGAGAGGTTATGTGATGCATCTTGGTCTGGAGAGGATCATTTGATAGGATCCTTTGGTTGGAGAAGGGTCTTTGTTTAGCATCCTTTGGTCCTGGGCGAGAGGTTTTCATTTGATAGACCTTTTGGGTCTGGAGAGAGGTGATGTGATATGCATTCTTTGGGTTGGTGACGAGGTTCATGTGGGGATAAAAATAGCTCCTTTGGTCTGGAGAGAGGTTCATTGGATAGCATTCTTTGGTCTGATAGGAGGTTCATTTGAATGCATTCTTTGGTCTGGATGAGAGGTTCATTTGATAGCCCATCCTTTGGTCTGGAGAGAGGTTCATGTGGGGGGGGGGGGGGGGTTTTTTTTTTTAGCATCTTTGGTTCTGGGGGAGAGGGGTCATGTGATAGGCAACCTTTTGGTCTGGAGGAGATGTTCATGTGTAGCATCCTTTGGTCTGGAGAGCGGTTCATTGATAGCAAAACTATGGTCTGGAGAGAGGGTCCTTTTATAGCTTTTTTGGTCTGGAGAGAGGTTCATGTTGATAGCATCCCTTTGGTCGGAGGGAGAGTGGTTCATTTGGTAGCATCTTTTGTTTCCGGAGAGAGGTTCATTTTCATGCACCTTTGGTCTGGAGAGAGGGTCATTTGTAGCTTCCTTTCGTCTGGAGAGAGGTTAATGTGATCGCATCCTTTGGTCTGGAGAGAGGTCATTTGATTAGCATCCTTTGGTCTGGAGAAGGTTCATTTGATTATCATCCTTTTGTCTGGAGAGAGGCTTCATGTGATAGCATCTTTGGTCTGGAGAGGGTTCTGTGATAGCATCCTTGGGTCTGGCGAGAGGTTCATTTGATAGCATTCCTTTGTGTCTGGTAGAGCGGTTCATTGGTTAGCATCTTTGGTCTGGAGAGTGGTGATGTGATTGGCATTCGTTGGTCTGGTGAGAGTTCATTTGGATAGCTCCTTTGGTCTGGAGAGAGGATCATTTGTCTTGCCATCCTTTGGTCTGGAGTGAGGTCATTTGATAGCATCCTTTGGTCTGGAGGGAGTTCGTGTGTTGCCATCCTTTGGTCTGAAGTGTGGTCATTTTGATTGCAACATATCCCTTGGGTCTGGAGAGAGGTTCATTTGATAGCATCGTTGGTCTGTCTGGAGGAGCGGTTCATGTGATATAGCATCCTTTGGTCTGGGTGAGAGGTTCCATGAGGATTGCATCCTTTGGTCTGGAGAGAGGTTCATTTGATCGCAGCTTTGGTCTGAGAGAGAGTTCATTTGATAGCATTCTTGGGTCTGGTGAGAGGTTTCATTTGATAGCATCCTTTGGTATGAGGAGCGATTCATTTGCTAGCTTCCTTTGGGTCTGGAGAGAGGTTCATTTGATGCATCCTTTGGTCTGGTGGAGGTTATTTCATTGCATCCTTTGGTCTGGAGAGAGATTCATTTGATTGCATCCTTGGTTCTGGAGAGAGATTTCATTGTTAGGCATCCTTTGGTCTGGAGTAGAGGTTCATGTGATGCATCCTTTGGTCTGGAGAGAGGTTCATTTCATAGCATCTTTGGTTGTAGAGAGATTTCATTTGATAGCTTCCTTTGGTCTGGAGAGAGGTTCATTTGACAGACTCTTTTGGTCTGGTGATAGGTTCATTTGATGCATCCTTTGGTTGGAGAGAGGTTATTTGATAGCTCCTTTGGTCTGGAGTAGAGGGTCATTTGATAGCATCCTCTTGGTCTGGAGGAGGAGGTTCATGTGATAGCATCTTTTGGTCTGGAGAGAGGTTTCATTGATGCATCCTTTGGGATCTGGAGAGGAGGTCATTTGATTTAGCATCCTTGGGTCTGGAGAGAGTTTCGAGTTTGCGCACGAACTATGAAAATCGGTGTGGTTGAAGCAGTCAGCTGCTGAAGTAACGTGGAACGGAAAGACCTTTCCTTTTTTTTTATTTTTTATGTGTTTGTAGTCAGAACGAGCGCAGGAAACTGCTTCAGGGCCGCTAGATACACGCAGCACACGCACACCACGCACGCACGCAGCACGCACGCACGACGCACACGCACGCACGCACACCGCACACATCGATGATAGATATATATATATAGATATATATATATTATATTATATATTATATTATATCTTATATATATTATGTTTTATTATGTGTGTGTTGTGTGTGTGTGTTTAACAGATATAATACACATATACATCACTATATATATACAAAAATATATTTATATATGAATTAATATGTATATACATAAACATTCTCGCCTCTTCTCTCTCTTCAGATTACGCCTTTAAGCCATCGCCTTAAAGTGGCATGAGTCAGTGGAAGGTTCGAGGTACAGACGGCGCTGTGGTAGCCACTGTGAAAACAGTCACCGTAAGTAGAGGGGCCTGAGAGAGAGAGAGTGAGAGAGAGAGAGAGAGAGATGTGCGTGTGTGAGCTTGTGTATGAGGGGCGTGGTGTGTGTGTGTGTGTTGTGTGTGTGTGCGAGCGCGTGCGTGCGTGTGTTCTTGTGCATGAGTGCGCGCGCGGGCAGTGTGGGTGTATTGTGTGTGATAATATTCTGGGTTTTGTTTTTCTTGCCACAGTGAGTAAGTGCATGTGCTGTGTGTGTGTGTGTGTGTGTGTGCCATATGTTCTCGTGAGTGAGTAAGTGTGTGTGTGTGTGTGTGTCTGGGTGTGTCTGCGTCTGTGTGGCTGTCGCGCTCGCTCGCTTGACGCCGGAGTGGTTGCATTTGCGAATTGTACGTGTCTGTTTACGATAAGCGTGCTTTCGTGTTACACTGCATCTGTATTTCTCTTTCATTTTGAAATTTCTGGGACTATTTTCATTTTTGTTATTATCAATATTAACCGTTGTTGTTATCGTTATTCATGGATCATCCTCATTATGGTTATTATCATCATCATCATATTTATTAGATTATTGTTTTTATTAATCATTATTATTATCGTATGGTTGTTGTTGTTATTATTTTGATTATTATTATTATTTATGATTATTTGTTTATTCTTGTTGGTGTAGCTGTTGTTGTGTTATCCACCATGTCGTTGCTTTTGGCACCAGGAGGAGCTGGATCGACGGCAGCACCGTCAGCCGCCTGCACTGTGTGACTGAGAAACATCGGGTGTTGTGATGACGGGAAGACTGGGTGGGTGCTAGGGATGGCCGAACAGCGTCAATCATTTCATTGCTAAACATGCTGTTGGACATGATTGCATGGACATATGATATTAAACACGCACGCATGCCACACACGCCACACTCGCACACGCGCACGGTCACACACAATGCACACGCACACACGCACACACACCACACACACCACACACGCCCACACACGGCACACATCACGCACACTCTGAGAGAGAGAGAGAGAGAGAGAGAGAGAGATTAGGAGAGAGAGAGAGAGAGAGCGAGAGAGCGGAGAGAGAGAGAGAGAGAGAGAGTTGTGTGTGTGTGCGCGCGCGCGCCGTACATGTGTGTAAGTGAGAGAGAGGAGAGAGAGAGTGAGGGAGAGAGAGAGTGAGAGTAGAGAAATGCACGATAACAACGCTCACAGCACGCACCACACCACACAACACACAACACACAAACAACACTCACACACACACACACTCACACACCACACACATACACCCACACACACACACCCACACACACCCACACACACACCACACACACACACACACAACACTACACACTGGTCACGCGTGAATTAAAGCGCACATACGTTTGTTTTGATTCTTGCACACATATGTGTGTATTTTGGTTTATGCCACTATGTAATTCTGCTTTTATTAGAACTTTGAGTTGCTTCTCCTTCCATTTCTCTTGGCTTTTTGTTGTTTGTTGTTGTTGTTGTTGTCTTTAGTTGTCATGTTGTTTTTTATGTTATTGTTCTTCTGTTGTCTCTTCGTTGTCATTGTTGTTTTTATCGTTATTGTTCTTCGTTGTCAGTGGTATTGTGTCCTTGTTGTGCTTTGTTGTTGTTGTCTGTGTTGGTGTTGTGTTGTTGCTGCTGGGGGATGTTACACCTGCACACACTTCTATTTCGTTAGACTCGTGATTTCTGCTCCATACCTTATTTCCTCAAATTCATTCCGCCGCAGTTTATTTTCTTTCAAAATTACCTGATGAGGGTTCTATGTCAAAAGACAGCATTCTCTCTGTCTGTCTGTCTCTCTTTCTCTCTTCCTCCCCTCCCTTTTCCCCATACGCTGTTTCTGCAGACATCCACCTGGCTGAGTTTTAGAATCAGATGCCACCGTGCGTGACACATTCTCAGTGAGGCCTTTTGAGGCTTCTTGATTTGTCAATAGAATTAGATTAAATATTCGTATTCTCTTCTCTCTCTCTCTTCTCTCTCTCTCTCTCTCTCTCTCTTCTATCTCTCGTGGTGTTTTCATCCTTCCGTTCCTTCCACATTCACCCGTTCTTAATTTCTTGTTTCGCTGTCATTCCATTCATGTTCCTTGTTTTTTCATGTTTACAGGATTTCCAGACACCAAAGCCCTAGGCTTATTTCCTCTGATCTACTCCAGGAATTTAAAAAAAAAAAACCCTCCAGAAACATAGAACAATGCATCCATGTGTGTTCATAGCAATACACATGAGGATTGCCACAGAATCAATAAGCCACCGGCGTCTGACTGACTGACTGACTGATGTCTGACCCTGACCTGACTGACGGACTGAGGACTGACTGTTTGGGGCTGCAGGTGTCAGCAACGCTCAGGTGATAGATCTTGGTCTGAGGAGGTTCGTGTATGCATTTTTGGTCTGAAGAGTTCATTGATAGCATCCTTTGGTCTGGAGAGAGGTTCATTTGATAGCATCCTTTGGTCTGGAGAGAGGTTCATTGATAGCATCCTTTGGTCTGGAGGAGGTTCTATTGATTGCAAGTCGATAGCTTTGGTCTGGAGAGGGTTCATTTGATAGCATCCTTGGTCTGGAGAGAGGTTCATTTGATAGCATCCTTTGGTCTGGAGAGAGGTTCATTGATAGCATCCTTTGGTCTGGAGAGAGGTTCATTTGATAGCATCCTTTGGTCTGGAGAGAGGTTCATTGATGCATCCTTGGTCTGGAGAGAGGTTCATTTATGCATCCTTTGGTCTGGAGAGAGATTCATTTGATAGCATCCTTTGGTCTGGAGAGAGGTTTCATTTGATGCATCCTTGGTCTGGAGAGAGGTTCATTTCATTGCATCCTTTGGTCTGGAGAGAGATTCATTTGATAGCATCCTTTGTCTGGAGAGAGATTCATTTGATAGCATCCTTTGGTCTGGAGAGAGGTTCATTTGAGCATCCTTTGGTCTGGAGAAGGTTCATTTATAGCATCCTTTGGTCTGGAGAGAGGTTCATTTTTGAATAGTCATCCTTTGGTCTGGAGAGAGGTTCATTTGATAGCATCCTTTTGGTCTTGGAGAGAGGTTCATGTGATAGCATCCTTTTGGTCTGGAGAGAGGTTCATTTGATGCATCCTTGGTCTGGAGAGAGGTTCATTTGATAGCATCCTTTGGTCTGGAGAGAGTTTCGAGTTTGCGCACGAACTATGAAAATCGGTGTGGAGCAGCAGCTGCTGAAGCTAAAGATGAACGGGAAAGACCTTTCCATTTATGGTGTTTGTAGTCCAGCCGAGCGCAGGAAACTGCATCAGGGCCGCAAGAACACGCACACACACGCACACACGCACGCACGCACGCACGCACGCACGCACGCGCACACGCACGCACGCACACGCACACATCGATGATAGATAATATATATATATATATATATATATATATATATATATATATATATATATATATATATATATATATGTATATATTATGTGTGTGTGTGTGTGTGTGTTTATACAGATATAACTACACATATACATAACTATATATATACAAAAAATATATATATATATGTATAATATGTATATACATAACATCTCTCTCTCTCTCTCTCTCTCAGAATACGCCTTTAAAGCCATCGCTAAAAGTGGCATGACGTCAGTGGCGGTTCGAGGAACAGACGGCGCTGTGGTAGCCACTGTGAAAACAGTCACCGTAAGTAGAGGACTGGAGAGAGAGAGAGAGAGAGAGAGAGAGAGATGAGCGTGTGTGAGCTTGTGTATGGGTGCGTGCGTGTGTGTGTGTGTGTGTGTGTGTGTGTGCGAGAGCGTGCGTGCGTTGTTCTTGTGCATGATGGCGCGCGCGCGCATGTGTGGGTGTATGTGTGTGCATAATTATGTTCTTGCCAGTGAGTAAGTGCATGTGTGTGTGTGTGTGTGTGTGTGTGTGCATATTTTCTTGTGAGTGAGTAAGTGTGTGTGTGTGTGTGTGTCTGTGTGTGTCTGCGTCTGTGTGTCTGTACGCGCTCGCTCGCTTGAGCGCGAGTGGTTGCATATGCGAATGTGTACGTGTCTGTTTACGTATATGCGTGCATTCGTGTTACATGCATCTGTATATCTCTTTCATTTTGAAAATCTGTGACTATTATCATTTTTGTTATTATCAATATTATCGTTGTTGTTATCGTTATCATGATCATCATCATTATTGTTATTATCATCATCATCATCATTATTAGCATTATTGTTATTATTATCATTATTATTATTGCTATTGTTGTTGTTGTTATTATTATTTATTATTATTATTTATTATTATTATTGTTTATTCTTGTTGTTGTAGCTGTTGTTGTGTTATCACCATAGTCGTTGCTATTCTGGCACCAGGAGGAGCTGATCGACGGCAGCACCGTCAGCCGCCTGCACTGTGTGACTGAAAACATCGGGTGTGTGATGACGGGAAGACTGGGTGGGTGCTAGGATGGCCGAACCAGCGTCACATCATTTCATTGCTAAACATGCTGTGGACATGATTGCATGACATATGATATTAACACGCACGCATGCACACACGCACACTCGCACACGCGCACGGATACACACACATGCACACGCACACACGCACACACACACACACACACACACACGCACACACACGCACACACACGCACACGCTAGAGAGAGAGAGAGAGAGAGAGAGAGAGAGAGAGAGAGAGAGAGAGAGAGAGAGAGGAGAGAGAGAGAGAGAGAGAGAGAGAGAGGTTTGTGTGTGTGTGCGCGCGCGCGCGTGTGTGTAAGAGAGAGAGAGAGAGAGAGAGAGAGAGAGAGAGAAGAGAGAGAGAGAGAGAAATGCACGAACACGATCACACGCACGCACACACACACACACACACACACACACACACACACACACACACACACACACACACACACACACACACATACACACACACACACACACACACACACACACACACACACACACACACACACACACACACACACACCACAGGTCACGCGTGAATTAAAGCGCACATACGTGTTTGGATACTTGCACACATATGTGTGTATATTGGTTTATGCCACAATTGTAATTCTTCTTTATTACACATTGACGTTGCTTCTCCTTCCATTTCTCTTGCTTTTTGTTGTTGTTGTTGTTGTTGTTGTCTCTTCGTTGTCATTGTTGTTTTTATCGTTATTGTTCTTCTGTTGTCTCTTCGTTGTCATTGTTGTTTTTATCGTTATTGTTCTTCTGTTGTCATTGTTATTGTGTCCTTGTTGTCTTTGTTGTTGTTGTCTTTGTTGTTGTTGTTGTTGTTGCTGCTGGGACTGTTACAACTGCCACACTTCTTTTCTTTATGACTCGTGATTCTGCTCCATACCTTATCTTCCTCAAATTCATTCCTCCGCAGTTTATTTCTTCTAAATACCTGATGAGGGTTCTATTTCAAAAGACAGAATTCTCTCTGTCTGTCTGTCTCTCTTTCTCTCTCCTCCCCCTCCCCTTTCTCCCCATACGCCTTGTTTCTGCAGACACCACCTGGCTGAGTTTATACTGAATCAGATGCCACCGTGCGTGACACATTCTCAGATGACGGCCCTTTTGAGGCTTGATTCTGTAATAGAAATAGATTAAATATTCGTATTCTCTCTCTCTCTCTCTCTCTCTCTCTCTCTCTCTCTCTCTCTCTCTCTCTCTCTTGGTGTTTTCATCCTTCCTTCCTTCCCACATTCACCCGTTCTTCATTCTTTGTTTCGCTTTCATCCATTCATGTTCCTTTTTTTTCAAGTTTACAGGATTTCCAGACACCAAGCCCTAGGCTTATTTCCTCTGATCTACTCCATAATTTAAAAAAAAAAACCCTCCAGAACATAGAACAATGCAACATGTGTGTTCATAGCAATACACATGAGCCGATTGCCACAGAATCACTAAGCCACCGGCGTCTGACTGACTGACTGACTGACTGTCTGACTGACTGACTGACTGACTGACTGACTGACTGTCTCGGGGCAGCAGGAGACAGCAACGCTCAGGTGCAGTTGGCGAGGTATGAGGCCGCCAGGTGGAGGTACAGGTACGCCTACGATGTGCCAGTGGACGCCCTGTGTGACCGTGTTTCCACCGTCAACCAGTGGTACACGCAGTGCGCGGAGATGCGGCCCCTCGGCTGCGGTGAGTTTGGTTCCGTTATCTAAAGACCTCAAGTACGTGTTCTGTCAGCCCGTCTCTCCGGGCAGCTGTACAGATCTTCTTCTTCTTCCTAAAATACTGGTTCACTCAAAAACGAGTAGGTCACCAGCGCGCATGTTAAAAAGTAAAATAAAATAACATAAAATAGTGCGACTCAGACTGTTGCCCCCTGGAGCAAATTTGGCAACAAGGGGTCGCACTCGATATTCAAGAAGTTAAAAGCAATGGCCAAATTCAGGCCCAGGTAACAGTAAAATATATGGGGAAGTTAAAATAGAAAATCGTCAATATGCAGATCTCAAAACTGTCGTATCAATTTGTTTTTTTTTAAAATGAGGTTGCATTTGTGGCAATCTTGATGGCACCCGGCAGTGAGTTCCACAGCCGTACAGAACTAGGATAAAATGAATGTAAGTGGCTGTCAATATTTGATGCAGGTATGGTATAACATTGATCGCCACTCCTGGTGCTACTTTTATTCAATACTAGTTGTTCCATTGGAATATCAATTACTTTAGCTCTGCCTTTGAAGAAGATGTTAAGTTTGATAAAAGCTCTTCTCTCTTCTAAGCGTTTCCATTCTAATTTCCTCATGTTCTTCCTAGATCTGTATGTCCGTGTTCTTGCTCCTCCCATACAAAACCGCAGTTGTCCTCTCATCTTCTCCTAAAAATTTGGCATGGTGGGTGACTCATTTTGCCCTACGGGGGCATGCACTTCAAGAGTAAACCATTGGGTTCTCGACAGTCGCAGTACTTCCCCATGCTACAACGTTACGACTGGAAGCGATGTTTGGGATTCGAAGCGGGTCTGAAGGGAAATAACTTCATCACCGCCCGCACCCCCACCCCACCCCGCCCCTCACTTTTGTGGGCGGGGGAGGGGAAAGAAGGGGAGGAGGAGGTCGGAGAGGCAGGGATGGTGGGGGGAGGGGGAAGGGTAAAAGAACTAGTTTGTTTTCGTTAGCAGATGCTAGATCACCGTGTCTTGCAAAAGCGTTGGGGAGGGGTGGAGGTGATCCAGTTTCTAAAAGTGGGTTTATTCGTTTCATGTATTCATTTATTTATGTATTCATTTATTTATCTTTTTACTTATTTACTTAATGATTTATTTTATTCGTTTTATTTATTTATCTATTGACGTTTTGCAATCGAGCATTTCTCGATCAAGCTTCCAAACCTCGCTGACCAGGTGGGCGTGTCAAGGGAGGGACAGTCTGTACTGGGAGGACAGCCTGAACATCGCACAAGCAATGTGGAAAAGGTTCCAGAGGAACCGTTCTGAAGGGACAGGGTCGTTCTTCGCCCTGAATTCTGTGGAACGTGCCGGTGCATTTGATCTCATTTCATTTCAGTGTGTGTGTGTGTGTGTGTGTGTGTGTGTGTGGTGTGTGTGTGTGTGTGTGTGTGTGTGTGTGCGTGCTGCGGCGTGTGTGTGTGTGTTGTGTGCGCGTGCGTGCGTGCGTGCGTGCGTGCGTGTGTGTGTGTGTGTGTGTGTGTGTGTGTGTGTGTGTGTGTGTTGAACAGTCTTGAAGTAGGGGAAAACAAATGCAGGCTACAAATTCCTTCGTCATTGCATTAATGAATCGTGAAAGACTCAAAATAATAAATATAAAAAAGGGGAGCGGGGGGGGGGGGGGGGGGGGGGGGGGAGGGGAGGGGGGAGGAGGGGAGAGAGAAAGACAATGAGAACGAAAATTCGGGGAAGCCTACTATTAACTATCAAACCCCTTTCACTAGCAGCATAATCATTGGGGGACCATCGGAACCCCATCATGAAGACAGAGAACCATTCGTTTCGCCGGCTCCGGGTCCTTTCGTCCACCGGGTGGGACTCTCATCATTTATGGTGTGTTTCTCCCCCTCAGCCATGATCTGATCGGCTATGACGAGGAGAAAGGGCCCCAGGTGTACAAGGCCGACCCTGCCGGTCAGTACTCCGGCTTCAAGGCCGTCTGTGCGGACACCGGCAGATGGAGGTCGAGGACATCCTGGAGAGGGGGGTTAAGAGGAAGCGGACATGGACAGCAAGGAGGCCGTCAAGGTGAGGTCACTCTGTCGGCCCGCTGCAGACCACGGTCCGGGTTGCGCTGGCCGCATGCTTGTGTGTGTGTGTGTGTGTGTGTGTGTGTGTGTGTGTGTGTGTGTGTGTGTGTGTGTGTTTGTGTTTCTGTGTGTGTTTGTGTTTCTGTGTGTGTTTGTGTTTCTGTGTGTGTGTGTGTGTGTGTGTGTGTGTGTGTGTGTGTGTTAGTTTAGTTTAACGTCTGTTCACCCTGAAGTGATATTAGACGGGGGGATGGGAGGGGGGGGGGGGAGTACAAGGGGTAGGAAAGAAGGCTGGGAGATAGAGGAGAGGTGGAGAAAGGCAGGGAAGAGAAAGATAAATGAAGAATGGAGAGGATGGATATGAAAGTAGTGACTGATTGTGCATGTGAAATGCTTCAATTATTTTGTTTAAAAAATAAAAATAAAAATCCGTGTGTGTGTGTGTGTGTGTGTGTGTGTGTGGTGTGTGTGTGTGGTGTGTAAGAATGCTTATGTAGAAAAACAAAAAAATATGTGGAGGGAGGGGAGGAGGGGGGGGGGGGGGGGGGTGCGGGGATAGCAACTATCAAGTAATCAACAAATAACCAACAAGAAGAATATTACAACCAAACTGAAACCAAAATATACCGGTTACTCAATAGAAGAATACCAAGAGGGCTTAAATTGCTATATTTCAGCAAAAGTTCGCAAAAGATGAAAATCATTCACAATTCTTCCAATCGTTAACGGTCTTTTTACGAGTAAGCTACCTGCAGTCTCAGTAATTTGGTCTTTGATGTTAGGACAGTGCAAGAGCAGATGATTCACTGAAATATGGTTCCCACATACACATTTGACGTCTTTACAGTATTTTGTTTTGAAAGCATCTAAACGAATCTTAAACATCAAAGATGTAATTGGTCTTGACCCTGCATCAGACATATGCCTTAGCATCAAATTTGAATTCAGTGTCTCGGAGCCTTTAATGCAGGTGAGAGAATATTGGCTCTCTGATGCCTTCAAAATGTTGACAAAATTTCCCTCGGCTACTTTTTCAATGTGTCATAAACATTCATGCAAATCTAATTCAATGTTTAGTTGAATTGCCCCTTCAGTATTTCGTGCTGCACTTCTAGCTGCTCTGTCAACCAGTTCATTTAGAGCATACTCCGCAGTGGGACGGAACCCAATAAAAAGTTACACTAATGTCTTTGTTTGACAATTTATGAATTAAATGTTTGATTTCGAGGATCATTCCAACCCGCTTTTTTGATATTATGACCTTTGATAGCTTGTAATGCCGATTATTGAGTCAACACAAATCAATATTTTACCAGCATTTACGGGTAGTTCTTCAATATGGCGCAATGACATTAAAATGGCAATCAACTCTGCAGTAAAAATAGAATAATGCTGACCTATATGATAACGTTTGACTGCTTTCAATGTAGGAATTACAAATGCTGCACCTGTGCTACCATTATCAAGTACAGACCCATCTGTATATACTTTAATGTAGTCAGCATAATAGTTCTCTAGGTGTTCATTAACTAGATTTCTTAAACATTTGGTGGGTGATTTTTGTTCAAACCTGTATGATCAATATCAAAGATAGGTTTAATTTGTTCCCAAGATGGTACAGGTGAAAAAGATGGTTTCGGTGCTATTGCTTTGCCTTTTAATTCTGTGGAATTTATCACATCAGAGACAAACGAATGTATTGGTTGTAGTGAGTGGATTGTTTTAGCTCTTTTAACAAAATCTTTTTCGGAATCTAGCCTAGTTTCTTCCTTACAAAACGCGTCATTCGCGAACGAATTTATTACAAATTTCGCTGAATAGCTTTTCCTGTGTTCGTCAAGAGGAAGAACACCTGCCTCTTTATAAACCCCTAGATTGGAAGCATGAGTTGGAACTCCAAGAGCGAGTTTGAAAGCTTTGCAATCTATGCTTTGTAATTTGTTTAATAAGTATTTTGGAGCACTAAAAAATTATTTCCTGGGCGTAAATTAAACGAGATCGAACTAAGGAGTTAGCAAGGCATAAAATGCTTTTGTATCTTGACCCCAGCGTTGTTTATTTATGATTTTGAGGAAATTTAAAGCCTTTCTCCCTTTTTCCAATATGTACTGTATATGTTGATTCCAGGTAAGTTTAGATGACAGGTAGACACCCAAGAACTTAACACTTTGTGCATAATTAATTACATTGCCATTGATAGTAAAAATTGGCAGATTTTCAGGGTTATACCCTGAGTTAAACAGAACAATATTTGTTTTTTCTATTGATAACGATAATCCATGTTCCTTCATGAACCTGGTAATTTTATCTAATTCATTTTGGTATACTTTTTTGGTATAATTTAAAACTCTAATTGGGGTATTACGCTTCATTGTTACCTTCAACCACATACATAAATCATCTGCGTACTGGGCTAAAACTGTATCTTTCGAAAGATTCTTTAAAAGATCTGCTATCAGTATATTAAATAACATAGGTGATAGAACTGAACCTTGGGGAAGACCCATATGGAGTTCTCTAAGCTTGTGAGTATGTGCTTCCAACTCTTACTGTATGAAACGATTTGCTAGAAATTTTGTATATAGTTATACATATTACCATTTAAATTGTGTTACCGAAGTTTTTGTAATAATCTGTAATGCCATACTTGGTCATAAGCTTTCCTTACATCAAAAAAAGTTGCAAGAATATTTTTCCGTCTAGCAAACTGTTGTTTAATTTGCGTCGTTAGTTTTACTAGATGTTCAGTGGTTAGAGCGGCCTTTCCGAAAGCCTGCTTGATTGTGATGAATAATACTTTGTTTTTCACAGAAATGGACTAATCTATTTAATATTATTTTCTCCATAAGTTTGCAAACATGAGACGTTAGAGAGATGGGTCAATAGCTGTTTTTTTCTGCCATATGTTTTCCTTGCTTATGTATAGGAATAACAATTGAATGCTTCCGGATAAGGGGCATTTCTCACGGACCAACATTGTTGTATAAATACATGTAAAAACTGAATAACATTGGGAGGTAATGCGTTAACATTTCATTAGATAGTCCATCTAATCCAACAGACGTTTTTGCCTTTACACAGGTGTAAAATACATTGTTACCTCCTCAAATGTTATATCAGAATTAACGGAGCTTTTTATTTTTAGGTTGTTATTATCACGAGCTGTTATACTATTTTGCTCTTCATTTTCTCTATATTGTCTATTATCAGCTGATAATCCTGTATATCTACTGTAGTTTGCAAACATGTCGGCAAAGGCTTCTGCTTTTTCTAGATTAGAGGGTAGAATTGAATTCACCAGTGTAACTGGACACTGCGGTAATTTAATTCCGTTCTTCATTGTTTTCATCTTTTCCCATACCTTTTGTGTGTGTGTGTGTTTGTGTGTGTGTGTGTCTGTTTGTGTGTGTGTGTGTGTGTGTGTGTGTGTGTGTGTGTGTGTGTGTGTGTGTGTGTGTGTGTGTGTGAGTATGTGTGTGTGTGTGCGTGCGCGCGTGCGTATGTAGTCAGTACTAAAAGTTTAGGAAAAAAAACAAAACAGAAAAACAGTGTTAATTTCCCCTAGCCTGTTGACCGTGGGGTCAGTGCACTGTCGTCAGCTCATTGTATTCAGGGCGCGGTATGACGGGAAGGCTGCGTCCATGCCTGTCCTTCAGCCGCTTGTAAGCTTGCCTGAGCTGAGTCAGGACCCGATTTTACCGATGGCTGGATACAGACAGTTTCCGAGCCGAACAAAAAATCCCACCCACGTGTGTTCGAATTCATGACCAGCAACTCCGTGGGCAAAGACTGTGACCATGTGACTGCGGACCACCCGAACCTCCACGTGCGTGCATGCGTGCGTGCGCACTTGTGTGTGTGTGTGTGTGTGTGTGTGTGTGTGTGTGTGTGTGTGTGTGTGTGTGTGTGTGTGTGAGAGAGAGAGAGAGAGAAGAGAGAGAGAGGAGAGAGTGAGAGGAGAGAGAGATATGTATCCATCCATATTTATATATATATATATATACAATGATAAACAAAGCTTGCTCTTATGTCTTAGATTGAAGAAATAGGGGGAGATAAGCAATCATATCTGCAGTGGTAGATAATTCTGCCTAATATATATATATATATATATATATATATATATATAATATTATAGGAGAGAGAGAGAGAGAGAGAGAGAGAGGAGAGAGAGAGAGAGAGAGAGATCGGAGAGCTTTTAAACTAAAGTGTGTAGAATCAATACGTAATGTGAACATTTCGGTCGTCCATTGGGGGCGGGGCGGGGGGGAGAGGGGGGGGGGGGGGGGGGGGGTCATCCTCTCCATGCGTAGACAAGAAACAGCCTTCTTCGCCTCTAAGTCACCATGACGCCCTGTCCAAGGCCATTCTGCGGGTGTGTCCCAACAGAAAGGTCGGCACCGGATTATCGCATCTCTAGCCTGTTGCACAGGACTGAGGAGATAGGGTTCGTGGAGAGATTGCGAGCTCTAGCGTCCATCAAAGCACACCCCACGTCGGGGACAATGACTGATGCTGATGAAATGTTTACAGTTGATTGGGTGTGGAGCTGTGTGGGGTTGTCTGCTGGGTTAAGCGGTACCACCACAGGCCGGAGAAACACATTCGTAAAGCTTCTTACCGAACGATTCAGCGGCTTCTCTTTTTCATCAGTTGATTTTCTTTTTTTTTATGTCATATTCTGAGCTTCTTCCCGTCACTTTAGTCTCTCCGCTCACCAGTGGTGACACAGCCGTCACTTACAATAACTGAGGGAACGCAGATGTTGAGAAAGACAACAGCATAAAGGAAACTATCCGTTAACGTCCACGTGCCGAGGTTTATAGGGGAGGTAATTTTGTTTTTGTGGCGGGGTGATGTAAACGTACAGGGTTGCTTCCCTTTACAATGGAGCAAGGGATTGGCAGCGGAGGGGAAAAAAAAAAAAGCTTGACCTAGTGAGAACAGATGACCCTTTCGACGTCTGCAACCACAGTCAACATTTCTTTGCACTGAAGATTGGGTGAATAATAAACTGAATAAAAAACCAAAAACAAAAAAAACTTCGGTCGAAGATTGTTAACACGCTCTTTATCAAATCTCTAAACACATTGGTGGTAGTGGGGAAAAACTGGTGAAGGCAAGGCTAACAGATTTTCAGTCCTTAACACAGATGACTGTATAAAGACGTACAGGAAAAAGAAGGGTGGAAACGGAAAAGGAGGGCATCAAAAATGCACATATTAAATTCTTTACCAGTAGCATACAGGGACCATCGAAATGCTTCTTAAAACACGGAACCATAAGAGATTTAACCCTGTGAATTATCTGGGCATCTCACCATTATAACACCATGAAAAACAAAATCCAAGTGCATCCCTAAAGAAGCCGGAGAAGGACATAAAACCGAAATGAAAAGACAATAATAAGTGTAAGGAAAGAAGCTGCATACAGCAAGGGAATGTTCTTTAGCCTATACTCGAGGCTCCATTTAGGAACACAAGGAGGAACAAAAGGCGTGAACGGTGGTCAGATTGGTCAGCTCTACTGCAGGACACGGGTGTGTGACCTTCTGTGGGCAGCTGGCCATCAGCTCCTTGACCATCGCCCTGCCTCATCTGCACTTCAAAGCCTCGGACATTGAGGTCGGGGTCGTCACCAGAGACAACCCCAAATTCAGGTCGGTGTGGAGGTTCGGGGCGTGTGGCTGTTGTGGGTTGGTGGAAGCCATAGGTGGTGTGTGTGTGTGTGTGTGTGACACATAAACACCTCCCTGAGCCAAACGCATCTTTTCTCCACTCCCCTTCCTCACCTCATCAA
>CM031605.1:9147494-9152494 GCA_018398815.1 Conus ventricosus | reverse complement strand
CACTGAAGACGAAGCGGATTTCAAACAGAGTTGATGCAGAAACTAAATTGACTATACTACGTTCTTGTTTTTCATCTCTGTGTTCTTAATGGACTTTCACATATCCGCCGGGCAGTGTGATTCTTCTTCACACATTCACATGCTGCTTTCATGGCAGTTTTCTCACAGGACGGGTGATTTCACAGCCCACCCAAAATATCAAACCGTGAAAACGCCGCGAACACACCTCCACCAATCAGAAGACGCGTTTTATTCAAGGTGTGGGAAGTGTAAGAGCACGACTGATAAAAGAGTTCCTTGCTGATCTTTGCACTTTCAGGACAGGCAAGGGCGTTGTGTCCATCCAGTCTCTGCCTCTGTCAGTGTCCAAATGTTTGTTTACATGTTCAAAAAGGCCCGGTCAGGACAAGGACGCATATCCTGCGCGATCATCTGTATTGCCCGATCAGGACAAGGACGCATATCCTGCGCGCTCATCTGTATTGCCCGATCAGGACAAGGACGCATATCCTGCGCGCTCATCTGTATTGCCCGGTCAGGACAAGGACGCATATCCTGCGCGCTCATCTGTATTGCCCGATCAGGACAAGGACGCATATCCTGCGCGCTCATCTGTATTGTCCGATCAGGACAAGGACGCATATTCTGCGCGCTCATCTGTATTGCCCGATCAGGACAAGGACGCATATCCTGCGCGCTCATCTGTATTGCCCGATCAGGACAAGGACGCATATCCTGTGCGCTCATCTGTATTGCCCGATCAGGACAAGGACGCATATCCTGCGCGCTCATCTGTATTGCCTGGTTTGGGAGATTTTGAACAATGTTCAGAATGAAAACCAGTTTGACATTACTATATGTGAATACGCGCGCACATGTGTGTGTGTGCGTGTGTGTGTGTGTGTGCGTGTGTGTGTGCGTGTGCGTGTGTGTGTGTGTGTGTGTGATCGCGCGCACGTGCGCGCGTGTGTGTTCATGTTTAGCGTATTTGTAGGCTAGCCTATAAAATGAGTTTTACCAAGTGGTCAAACACGTGGGACCTAGCGTGGTTTTTTTTTCAATCCTTTTTCTTTTCCTTTTTTTCTGTTTTCTGTTTTTGCCTCTCTCTCATAGGTCATAGGTCTCATAGGCCATACACAAAATGTCTCTCTCTCTCTCTCTCTCTCTCTCTCTCCCCCCCCCCCTTCCCCTTCCTCCTGGAAACCCAGTTTTTCTCAGTAATTGATCCTGGCATATTTTACCGTCGGAAATATGGTACACCTGAAATAGTTATACAACAAAAATAGATTTCTAACAAACAGATTTCCCATAATGCCCCTTCTCTCCCCCCCCCCAACACACACACACACACACCTGACTTTCTAAACTGTAGAGAAAAGTCCAAAACGTCGAAGACCATTATGATTTCGCCAACATGAAATTTAGTGTTAAAATGCCATGCGTGAATGTTGCATGCTTTTTCTAAATTTGGCCTACAATGGTCACAAAAATGATTTGAAATTTTAATAAACCCACTTTTATTGAGTGTGTGTGCATGTGTGCATGTGTGCGTGCATGCGTATGTAATATGCGCGCGCGCGCGTGTGTGTGCATGCCTGTATGCGTGCGTGCGTGCGTGCGCGCCTGTATGCGTGCGTGCATGTCTGCGCGTGCGTGCGTGAGTATGTGTCTGTGTGTGTGTGTATGTGTGTGTGTGGGTGTGGGTGTGGGTGTGTGTGCATGCGCGCATATATGTGTTTCTCTCTCTCTCTCTCTCCTCTCTTGCTCTCTCTCTCTCTCTCTCTCTCTCTCTCCTCTCTCTCTTCTCTCTCTCTCTCTCTCTTCTTGTGTGTGTGTGTGTGTGTGTGTGTGTGTGTGTGTGTGTGTGTGCTGAGGGATGGGTAGTTTCGGGAGAGAGTGGAAGCAAGAGATCAGGTGACTCACCGAATGCAGTGACCCTCCCCACCCCCCCCCCCCACCCCCCCCCCCCGCCCTCCACGAAGGGCAATAACCAAAAGAGACGTTCAGCGGTGTGTGGAAGCCTCTGCATGCACCGCTGAGACACCAGGGATCCACTGCGTGCTGGTTCAGATCAGGCCCGTGTAGACACAGCTGGTATCAGCACCGTGTTCACAGGACAAACTGGGTCTCTTTGTTTCTATACAATGCTTTTATTTCTTCGCCGTTTTCTTCCAGTGTGGAGGCAACAGATCGTTAAATTTACACACACACACACGCACGCACGCACGCACGCACACACGCACGCACGCACGCACGCACACACACACACACACACACACACACACACACACACACACACACACACACACACACACACAGAGGCGCAAGGACACACACACAGATACACAGACACAGAGACAGACACAGACACACACAGACATACACACATACATACATACATACATTCTGACACAAGAGCGCGCGTGCTCGCACGCCTGCGTTAACGTGCGCACATACATACATACATACATACAGACAGACAGACAGACAGAGAGAGAGAGAGAGAGAGAGAGAGAGAGAGAGAGAGAGGGGACAATGAAAATGATACCCTACTCCTGACCTGCTTCGGCTGCGCGCAGGATAATGAACTAACCGCGTGAAATAATGTGGTCGTGTCGATCGACTAGAATGGGTGAAACTGGAGCAGTGTAGATGCAGCATTTACAGTCGGTTTTGTTGTTGTCGTTCCAGTCAGTGGACTCGATTCGTGCTGAAGGTACGTTTCAGTATAGCGGGGTCCTGTTTAATTCATTAATTACTTAATCAGTTCGATTGTTTCTTTGCTTATTCATTCATTTATTCATTCATTCATTCATTTATTTATTTATTTATCTTATTCAGATAGTCAGTCAGTCAATCAGTCAGTCAGTCCGCCGTTCGTTTATCTATCTATATGCTGGTGATGTCGCTAGAAATAAGCCTGTTACTCAATATTGTGAACTGTATGCACAACACGTGACGCTTCAGTGATCAATTTTTCTTGAAGGCATTCGAAGAAGAATGGCTGAAATACATACATTCTTAAGGGATCTAGTCACATCACCCACCTAGCCAGGCGATCTGTGGTCGATCTAGAAAAAGATAGCTCGTGACGTTTATAAACAAGATGCAAAGCATATAAACGTACTCCCAGTTTATGTTAAATACGCGTGTACAGCGACAAAGAGGGGAGATAATTTCCAGTTAGTGGAAGAAAAAAAAAAACCTCGACAGTGCGGTGGTTATTTCCCCTTATTGGACTTCATTTTTTTTATTAGGCCATTATAGCCGTTAGTAACGGCTATTCTGGTAAAATAAAACATTGGGCATCATCCGTGACCCATAATGAACATACCTACAAATTTTCAGAAAGATCAGCCCAGCAGATTTCTCTGGAGCGAGTGGAACACATTTTGACCACGGACAGACACACACACACACACACAGACAGACAGCATTTCTTCGTTCCCATCCAAAAGTACTTCCTGTTCTATAAGAGCTGGAAGTACAAAAGACAGGCGCAAATCGTTTCGTCCAGGATTGAGGTGTGTGGGGAGGAAGGGGGGAGGGGGCTGGAGGGGCAGGGGTGGCCAACCGAAGTGCTATTCGTAAGGCTATGAAGCGAAGCTGGACAGAGGTACGACTGGACTTGTTCTGGTGGCACAGAAACTTAAAAGAGTCAGAGGGGTGGGGAAGGGACGATGGGATTGAGGGGTGTTGGGAGGACGGAGCACAATGTCGACCATGTACAGAGGAAATTAGGATGACTTACTTTGCCACCACGTCATAGTCTCTGTGTGTGTGTGTGTGTGTGTGTGTGTGTGTGTGTGTGTGTGTGTGTGTATGTGTGTGTGTGTGTGTGTGTGTGTGGCGCTTTTACGACGTCATTGATTTGTGTTTGTTTGTTAAACAGAATGGGACCAGGGGCTGGTGGGGCGAGGGGGTGGGGGGGGGGGGGGGGGGGAGTTGCACAATCCCTGTAACCACTCCATCCGCATCCTACCCCACCTCCGACACTTCCCTGCAAAAATCCATGCCAGCATTTCACGGCACTGAAACTCTCTCTCTCTCTCTCTCTCTCCACCCTACACTGCCCCCCCCTCCTCCCATCCCCCCCACGCGCGCGCAAATACACACTCAAGTGCGCGGGCTTGGACAGAAACTACTTATTCAATTAACCATTTTTAAATAAAACGCGCGCGCGCGTGCACACACACACACACACACACACACACACACACACACACACACACACACGCGCGCGCGCGCGCGCGCGCACACACGCACGCACACACGCACGAACGCACTCACGCACGCATGCACAACACACACACACACACACACACACACACACACACACAACACACACACACACACACACACACACGCACGCACGCACGGACGCACGCACGGACGCACGCACGCGCGCGCACGCACGCACGCACGCACGCACGCACACACACACACACACACACACACACACACACACACACACACACACACACACACACATTCGTGTAGGTGCACCACATACGCTCGCCGGAAAACTCACACACACACACACACACACACACACACACACACACACACACACACACACACACACACACACACCACTACCACCATAGTTTTCATCCGTGACGTTGTAAACACCCTGATGACGTTGCAGTGGAAGAACAATAACAGAGGCTCCCTGGTTAGAAAGTGGCCCACCACGAAAGATTGGCCGCCGGCGCTCTTTTGTCGTAGAGCCGCTCGTTTTTGCCCACGAACCACGCCGACATGCGCACACTGCCCTCTGAGTCGATCATCAGGTACCAGTGGAAGGCTTTGGCCTGAAGCTCGTACTCGTTGGGTTCCTCCGCCTTTCTGTCGCTGATGTGGTTCATGGCTTGAGCGTACACTATGGTGTTGACTTCGTCGATGCGTATGTTGTCTGGCTCGGTGAGAAAGTCTTTGGATTTTTCGTCCATCTGCGACAGAACCCAGCCATGGTAGTGAGGATGGATGGTGCGATGATG
>CM031605.1:9122015-9147394 GCA_018398815.1 Conus ventricosus | reverse complement strand
CACCCAAAGGGAGAAACCTCCATGGGAGGAAACTCACCAACATATAACTCCTGGTCAGATAAGATATTTCAAAAACTTGATTGTTTCTCCTCAGTGATCGCGGAAAGTGGTAATTTGACTTCTCTGCCTTTTTGGGTTTTTTTAAGAAGAATGCTATCCAGAAAAGGCTGGTGTGCAATACCGTAGTATTGTTTGTTGAGTTTTCAAAAACCAACAAAGGTGTCACGTAAGAAGCAAAAGAAAATAATGAAGAGCAAAACAAGCTACATTTTTTTGTGAAAGTAGCAATATATTTAGATAATCTGGAGCACAAACTTGGACACATTTGTAACAGATAGATGCCAAATTTCAATTGCAATCCGAGCGGACACGCACAACTTATCATTGCCTTGCCTGCAAGCGTGTCCACTCTCTCATTACCTTCAACACCGGCACTTCCTGGGCGGTGCATCCATAGGAGTCTTTCCGATGAAAGGTTGCGCCTTACGTTCATGCCAAGCAGGGCTTCCCATTCCCCCCCCCCCCCCTCCACACACACACACACTACCGACGCACGTGCGCGCGCGCGCGCGCGTGTGTGTGTGTGTGTGTGTGTGTGTGTGTGTGTGTGTGTGTGTGTGTGTGTGTGTGTGTGTGTGTGTGTTTGCATGCGTGTGTGTGTGTGTGTGTGTGTGTGGTGTGTGTGTGTGTGTGGTGTGTGTGTGTGTGTGTGTTTGATGGAAAAAGGAGGAGAATTCTAAGCTGCTGGATTATTAAGATAAAATCATGTCCTACTCCTTCAGTCTCCTGGGGATTTTCATTCCAATGGGTATGTTCGATACACCTTTGACTGACCCTCTCTGCCCAGTTGTAACATCAAACACACACAACAAAAAAACGTGTGCAAGACGATACAGAAGACAACGATGCCGATGATCTTTACTGTGCCTGATTTCCACACGGACCAAGCTCCGGCGCTTAACAATTCACTTGTTTTCCCTTTCCATCGTCGGATCTGAATCAGTCGCAGTGTAAATCCAACAGTTTCTCTCTTCTCTCTCTCTCTCTCTCTCTCTCTCTCTCTCTCTTATTTTCCTTTTGATAGGCATCGATGCATAATTCATGCGCCCAATAAACCACTCAGCTATAGAAACGCATTCCTCACTCTAAATGACAGACCAGAACAGACGAAATCACCATTGCATCCCCCTCCCTACACCCACCCCCCACCCCACCCCACCCCCCTTCCGCCTCCTGTGTCTGCCCTTGGACAGCTGTTATGAATGATTGAGGATTGTGGAACTGACGGCCGGATAAACATGTGAAACTATAGCAGTAGTAACGCCACCGAGTGTCAAAAAGAAAAAAAAGAAACAAGATGCAAAGCTTATAAACGTACTCCCAGTTTATCTTGAATTCGCGTGTTAAAAAAAAAACAAAAAAACACGTCACCATCAAACAAGCGTCATAGTGTATTTCATCATGAGATAAGAAATCGGCCAAGTACTTTCGGAGATATTCCAGAAAGAAGAAAAAACCGTTTGGGGCCGTTATAGCCGTTATTAAATAAAACATCGAGGATCATACGTGACCCATAATGACATAATCCTACACATTTTCAGAAAGATCGGCCCAGTCTGGGGCGAGTGGAACACATTTTGACCACGGACAACAGACAGACACACACACACACAGCATTTCTTCGTTCCCATTGTAAAGTACTCCCTGTTCTTTAAGAACTGGGAGTTCAAAAAGGAAGAGCACCAAACTGGCCAGTTGTCAATGTTGGGCGTGGCACTCTGCAATTTTACGAAGCAACAGCTGCTCTGGCATCGCAAGCGGCAGTGCCGACGTCGAAGAAGGAAGTCAACGGCGAGGGGCTGGTGCTTCCAGTTCAATAGATTCTCCATGGAATAATACACGTTTACACCATCTTAAGAAGAGATGATATGTAGTTCATTGACTACATGATCACACACATGCATGTGTGTGTGTGTGTGTGTGTGTGTGTGTGTGTGTGTGTGTGTGTGTGTGTGTGTGTGTGTGTGTGTGTTCTTCTTCTTCTTCTTCTTCTTCTTCGTCTTCTTCTTCGTTTCTTCTTCCACTTCTTCTTTTTCTTCTTCTTCTTTTTCTTCTTCTTCTTCTCTGGCTGTAGTCTGTTCATTTTCTTAAACAAAACAAACGTTCTTCTCATCCTCAGCTGACGTCGAGAATCTACGAATAAACTGCACTGACTGCTGAATAAACTGCACTGACTGCTGAATAAACTGCACTGACTGCTGAATAAACTGCACTGACTGCTGAATAAACTGCACTGATGCTGAAGGATTATCACGCTATTGATGACACTGCGGCACTGAAGACAGCATCAGACGATAGGCCTTGTTACAGAGTGTCACATCAGTTAGGATTCACTGCGGCACTGAAGACAGCATCAGACGATAGGCCTTGTTACAGAGTGTCACATCAGTTAGGATTCTTTTCAGTATCATTAGGTTGATCTGTTAATCGACCAGATTCTTATACCCTGCTGCTAAATACGCATGCTCACTCACTCACTCACTCTCACACGTACACACACAACACACACACACACACACAACACACACACACACACACACACACACGCGCGCGCGCGCGCGCGCGCGCGCGTGCGCGTACACACACACACACACACACACACACACACACACACACACACACACGCACACACACACACTACACATACACACACACACACACACACACACACACACACACACACACACACATCACACACACACAGCACGCACGCACGCACGCACGCACGCACGCACGCACGCACCGACACACACACACACACACACACACACACACACACACACGCACGCACGCGCCACACACACACACACACACACACACACACACACACACACGCGCGCGCGCGCGCGCTCGCGCGCGCGCACGCACCCACGCACCCGCACACACACACACACACACACACACACACACACACACACAACACACACACACACACGAGAAAGGAGGCGTGCTACTTTCGCCCGTTTGTCTCGACAGTCGTGCTACCGACCATAAATGGAGAAATCTCGGCGCACAAAAATAATCTTTCAATACAATATGCGTTATTTATTGCAGATTATTCAGACGACGATTCCTCTCACCGATAGATGATGGTCGTGACACTGATGGCGACAAAACGCCACCATCGTGACAGCGTGAAGCTTGTGATTCATTGCGATATGAAGTATTCATTGAGTCGTAAAGCTTGGGTCAGCACGCAAGTGGAGGAGTGGTGATGAGAGTGGGGTGGTGGTGGGGTAAGGGTGGGGTGGATGACGGGTGATCTATCCAATATTCATCAGGTACAGTGATGGGAACGGTGGTGGGAACTCTGCGATGGGTCCCTGGTGCTGGTTTTGATGGCAAGGGGCAGTGATTTTGCAGATACGGCTGTTAGCTGACATGAACGGAAGGTGGGACGAGTCTCTTCCAGCTGATGCAGAGTTATGTGCCTTGGGTCAGCCCGACAGCAATCACAGAGTGGCGAGGAAGGAAAGGGGGTGGGGGTGGAGTGCGGCACGTGTGTGTGTGTGTGGTGTGTGTGTGTGTGGTGTGTGTGTGTGTGTGTGTGTGGTGTGTGTGTGTAATCTCTTCATTGCCTAGTCTGATACGTTGTTTATTGTCCGTCAAAATATTGAATGTAATGGTTGTTAATTGTTTCATTGTTTTCATTACATTGTATATTTCTGATTTCTATTATGCATTGCTTCGCGTTTCCCTTTTCTTCATTGTTGTAATTGATATTTATTTTTGTGTGTGTGAGGGCAAGATGGAAAAAAAAAGCTGCAAAGCTTATTCTTTAACCCTCAATAAGATCATTTGACTTGACTTGACTTGACGTGACGTGACGTGACTTGACTTGACTTGACACAACATTCACGGGGAACTGGCCTGTCAGAGGGACTCCAGACCCGAAGTATCGCCAAGATTTATAACAGGTTGTTTTTTTTATTCGTGCGGGATGGGGTGTGGGTGGGGATGGGGTGTATAAGAGGATACATTGGCGAATGTTTGAGAAAAAGCTGCACATCAACTAGTGATCGACCACGAACAATGCACAGGGAAGCTCTCTGTTGCACACTCCTCAAATTAGGATACACTTTTCAAATCACAAAATCAGCTTTTCAAGAGAGAGAGAGAGAGAGAGAGAAGAGGAGAGAGAGAGAGAGAGAGAGAGAGAGAGGGGGGGGTGGGGAGAGAGAGAGAGAGAGAGAGAGAGAGAGAGATGCGGAGAGAGAGAGAGAGAGAGAGAGAGAGGGAGGGGAGAGAGAGAGAGAGAGAGAGGGAGAGAGAGAGAGAGAGGGAGAGAGAGAGAGAGGGGGAGAGAGAAGGAGAGAGAGGGAGGAGAGAGAGAGAGATAGAGGAGAGAGGGAGAGAGAGAGAGAGAGAGAGAGAAGAGAGAGAGGGGGAGAGAGAGAGAGAGGGGGGAGAGAGAGAGAGAGAGGGAGGGAGAGAGAGAGAGAGAGAGGGAGGGAGGAGAGAGAGAGAAGAAGGGAGAGGAGAGAAAGAGAGAGAGAGAGAGAGTGAGAGAGAGGAGAGAGAGAGAGAGAGAGAGAGAGAGAGAGTAGAGAGAGAGAGGAGAGAGAGAGGAGGAGAGAAGAGATCAGGGCTTACCAAAGGGTAACAAAAACAAGTTTATGTCTCAAAGCCTTCCGTAATTCCTGCATCTCCCTTTGTCTCGAGGAGTTCCACAGGATGAAAAACTGAACTTGAGGGAATCTTTCAAACAGTTCTAGGACAGAATTCCATCAAAATGTATACAGATGAATGCTTTTGTCAATCGGTTGGACAGCATTTAAAAATAGCTGCGATCTTGCAATGTTTTAATGATGAAAGAAAATGACACAATACAGATTTTCGATTTGACAGGATGTTAGACGTTATCTGGTGCTGGCTAAATTCTGAATGAACGAATGTCAATTGAAAGTGAATTTCCTCGTGCAATGTATTCACGAAGTTTTTGAGAGACAACTATGAAATAGAAAATTGCATCATTATGTTAATCAAAAAACTGTCATTCTATTTTTCACAACGGCTCAATGTAAGAATTAACTGAAAGTGAAGGAATTGAAATAAAAAGTATCTTCTTTATTCAATGTTAATGATAATAACAGCAACAACAACAATATTAGTAATAATAATAATAATAATAATTGTTATTATTATTATCATTATTATAATGACATGAAATCTCCGAGCCAGTTAAAAGCTTATAACGGTGACGTATCAGTATTATTAAAAAATGTTAACACTCTAAGAAAACGTCAACATGTAGTCCCATGTATTTTTTCAGACAGCGCTGTATATTTCCTTTTTCTGTATGTTATTTTGATTTGCTGTTGTTGCTCTTTCGTTCTAATTTTTCATTTCTACGGTCCCGAATGTTGTTATAGTTTACCTTACTTTTTCCATTTGTAAAATAAAATTACATGTTTGTTTTGAAGAAACATAATAATCAAACAGTGGCCTCACGACACCTGGGGAACTGTATAATAATAATAATAATAATAATAATAATAATAATAATAATGAATATTATATAGCGCCTATTCTCGGCTAGAGACCAAGCTCTAAGCGCTTTACAATCAACACTCGTTTACACAACGGGCTGCATACCAGGGTAGTGCCGATGAAGAGGTGCCAGGCCGGCGCTTCATCAGTCGTTTCCCGTGTCATCCAGTCTTGATCGTTCATTATCGATCTCTCATTTTCATTTTCTCCTTCATTTTTCCTTTTCTCACGCAGGTGAGCTATGTGTAAACGTTGTCATCCCTACAAACGGCCAAAATGGCCTACTCTTCGAAAGTTGGTGATGGGATTTTACGTGTGAGGCAAGATGTTGTGCAGTGCGTTTCACACACGGAAACTCAGTTTTATAGTGCATTCGTAGGACTGCTATATTGGCTACCTGGCCTACTACTAACGACGGTCCAAAATGAATCTTCACTCAGGTCAGCTGGCATGTAGGACAAAACTTCCAACAGTAGTCACTTTTAAAACAAAATTATGTGAAAAACAATTGTAACCAGATTCTCTCTCTCTCTTCTCTCTAGCTATCTCTCTCTCTCTTCTCTCTCTCTCTCTCTCTCTCTCTCTCTACCGTTATCTTATCGTCCGTCTCATGTGCTTGAAATCTTGTGAGCAGTTGCCATGAAGTGTTTGTTGTCGAGCCAACGAGTTTCTGTGATTGTGTTGCAGAAGATTTTTCAGCTATCGTGTGTGGATACTTCTGTTCCTTGGATGTACTGTTTTCGTTTAAGACAACGCGATGTGCGTTTTTTGAGCCTGACAACAGAGCAAGGATAGAATTTGACAAGACCAGAAAACAAACAAACAAAAAAGGGCAATGAGAGAGGTGTTTAGTGAAGCAAATGGGTTCTAGGACACTTTACACTAAACAAAGTGGACAACGTCCAGTTAATGACCACAAAGGTACATATCCTCTCGTTAAGTGCGACCATGGAGAGACCTAACAGCATCACTGACCAACAGAACAGTGATTGCGCGTTCATGGTTTCGTTGTCCTGATCGTTTTGCTTCTTGCATGAAGAAGACCTGAGGACGTCTCGAAACGCGTCGCGGTTTGGTCTTAGTGATTCGTTTGTCCACGGTTGTTTGTTATTACTGTGCGCTAACACTTACATTTAAGTTTAGTATAGAATGGAACTTCTTTCTTTTTACCTTCAAACGTAAAACGGAAATGGACACGCTGAGGGGGGAACGGGCGGATTGTCCAGGGTCAGAGGTCTCAACACGGAAGGTGGAAAGCCATCGTGGAAGCGTGTCATGAATGAACATGAGCAGCGTTGAAGGACAATGGCCTCCGTGCTTTTTCCCCTTTTTTTTTAAACTACTCCTAGATGTTTGGAGGACAAAAAAAAAAGATGTAGCTTTAACTTGCTTATTCCCATTCTGTCGCGCGTGTGCGCGCGTGTGTACGGTTGTTGTTCTTCAATTTAACGTCTTTTCACTAAATGTGATTTTAGACAAGGTGAGAGAGAGAGAGAGAGAGAGAGAGGAGGAGAGAGGAGAGAGAGGAGAGAGAGGGGAGAGAGGAGAGGAGAGAGAGAGAGGGGAGAGAGAGAGTGTGTGTGTGTGTGTGTGTGTGTGTGTGTGTGTGTGTGTGTTTGAGTGTGTGCGTGCTGCGTGCGTGCGTGAGTGCGCAACCGCGTGCTTTGTTTTATGGTGAGTGTGTGTGTGTGTGTGTGTGAGAGAGAGAGAGAGAGAGTGAAGAATGAGAGAGATGAGAGGAGAGAGAGTGTGTGTTTTGTGTGTGTGTGTGGTGTGTGTGTTTTGTGTGGTGTGTTGTGTGTGTGTGTGTGTGTGTTTGTGTGTGTGTGTGCACGCTCACGAAAAAAACAAATCATCAGGTTAAAGATGTTAAATTAAAATTGATGCCAATGGGAAGTATTGATTATTGCGACAAATGAAGATCTGGGCATGGTTGAACATCTCGGTTGTGGGGGTGAGTGGTCGTAGTAGTAGCATAGTGGTTGTATTATTACTTTTTTAAACAGCAAAAACAAAAAAACAAACCACTAAACACCTTTATTTAAGATATGGACACACAAAGGTGTGTGTGTGTTGTGTGTGTGTGTGTGTGTTGTGTGTGTGTGTGTGTGTGTGGTGTGTGTGTGTGTGTGTGGTTGGAATCCTTGTTTAAACGTAAAGTGCCCTTACTGAATATTTAAATTTACTGAAACTCTTTTCTTCTTCTTCTTTTCATTCATGGAAACGACCGCAATCAACCCGTTGATTATGCTGTCAAATGTGGAAGGAGGTTGAAAGCAAGCACACAAAAAGCCTTTCATAGTGAATCTGAAGGCCCCTTTACACAAAGGTTGGGCGATGGTTGTGGCCTCCCTGACGCTCTGGGGCAGGCTGTTCCAGTCGCGGATTGTTCTTGTTATTTGGGGGTCAATAAAGATGTCACGAGTGGTGATGTCTTTGATTTGATCATTCTGTTGGCAGAGGAGTGTGTATACTATTGTCAACTTGAGAAATGCAAACAGTACCCTCCGCCTTCAGAATACGAAGGGTCCCCCACTCCCTTTTTGTTTTACACCCCCATCCTTCTAACTCTTGAAATAGGAACGTCTCTGATAGGCCTACAAGGTCGGGTACATTCCACGTGGGAGAAGGGGGGGGGGGAGTTCAGGTAACAAGGGCTCTGTTTGGTCATGGAAAGAACTCACGCGGGCTGGTTTTGAGTCCCACGTAATACAAGGTATGAAGGAGTGTACCACAGGCACAAGATTCCCACGAAGCGAGACTCTCTGGGCCATACTCGCTCACAACACTTGACTTACTTGACTTAGTCCTCTGATTCCCTGGGGAACATAGGGCCGCAACCACTCTTCCAGTGGACACGGATTGGGAGATCTTCTTCAGCTCGGCCCACGACATTTCCGGCGGCCTTCACTTCCGCGTCGGTACTCCTTCGCCATGTCTGTCTTGGTCTTCCCACTTTTCTTTTGCTCTGAGGTTCCATTCAAGGGCTTGTCTTGTGATGTTGGATGGAGACTTTCTGAGGGTGTGGCCAAAGAGAAATTGAACGAAAGTATATGGCCATACAGAAAGTATATCTCTCTCACCAGCCGCCGTGGCGAAGCGGTTAAGGTCGTGGACTCCCGGCTGGGCAGTTCCTGTAACTCGAAATGTTGCTGTTTGCATGCACACATCCGCCACCCGACATCCCCGGATTGTTGATCTCCGGGTTCTCCATGCTGATCTTACTTGCTTTTTGAAGCCCACTCAAGAACCCCGGGGTGAGTGTTATACTGAAGACAGGTTTTTCCACCAATGTTCGTGGCTGGTCATTAAGGTTTTCTGGGCGCCGCAGGCCAGGTCCTTGATGTCCAATGGTGCTCCGCTTAGAGGCTTGCAACATTTCGCTGAATGCTGACCAGTTGTTTGTGTGTCCTCTGTGAGTGTTCCAGAGTGTGGCTACTCGGATACCTTTCGGTGAGTGAGTTGGAAAAGGCGTCTGATTAAGAAAACACCGGTGTGTGTGTGTGTGTGTGTGTGTGTGTGTGGTGTGTGTGTGTGTGTGTGTGTGTGTGTGTGTGTGTGCGTGCGCGTGCGTGCGTATGTGTGCGTGCGTGCGTGCATGCGTGTGGGAAAAAAGAGAGAGAGAGAGAGAGAGAGAGAGAGAGAGAGAGAGAGTGTGTGTGTGTGTGTGTGTGTGTGTGTGTGTGTGTGTGTGAGCGAGAGAGAGAGAGAGAGAGAGAGAGAGAGAGAGAGAGAGAGAGAGAGAGAGGAGAGAGAGAGGAGAGAGAGAGAGAGAAAGAGAGAGAGAACGAACGAACGAACGAACGAACGAATCTTTTTTAATGAGGATAAAGAATAAGCACAATACAGGCTTTTTTACATCTTGCCCTCGATGAAGCAGAAAAAAAAACAATATTATTTTCAAAATCAACCAACCTTTTTAAAATATGAAAAGAAAATTACCCCTGAAAACAAAAGGAAAACCAAAAATAGACATCCCCCTTTTCACACACACACACCCACACACACACCACACACACCCCACACACACACAAAACACACAAAGAGAAAACAACTTCCAGAAAAAATCCCTTTAAAAAAAAAAAAAAAAAAAAAAAAAAATAAAGGGACGTAAATAAAAGGGGACGGGTTAACAGTAGGGCATAAAAGGTAAAGAAAGGGGGTAACAAAGGGGAATCCAAATGAACATTCAAATACTTTAAAAACATCATTTTTTATTTAAATTTAAAAAACAATAATTTTGAAATACTTAAAAAGAAGGTTAAAATATTTTCCCTCATTAGTCAAAACGAAAAGGAAAGCAGAAATCAGAAATGAAAATATTTTTTTTTTAAAAACTTTAGACTAAAAATTACTTTAAAATTTAAACACTGGGGTCATTCCACAAACAACCACCAAGAAATGGGGCTAGATTTAAAAAGACCCAACCCCTCGTAGGGTACGAATTTTTCTGATATTGCAATCAGGTTTTTTTAAAAAATTTATTTTTCAAATTTGGTGTGGTTGTTTTTGGCTTTAAACAAAAAACTAAAATTGCTTTTTTATAAGTGATTTTCCATTTTAGAGGCAAAATTTCCCAAAACTTTATAAAAAAAAGGGATTTAAACCGTTTAGTTTTTAAAGAAAACGAGTTCACAGCCCTTTTATGAAGACGAAGAGGGGTTTTAAATTCAAAAACCCCCGGAAATTTCCCCAAGGGTAAAGAGAAATTTAAATAAGAGATTAAATTTTTACGAAGAAAAAAACATTTAAACGACAATGCGGTCTAAGAAAAAAATTAGTTTTGAAACGGGTAAAATTTTTTGAGCCCGACGTTTTGCAAAGTTTGGGGCCCAAGAAAAAAAACCCTACAAATTAATGCCCTACAATGACCCCCAAGACTTTAGATGAACAACTTTTTCAACAATTTCATTAATTATACAAAAATAGGAATCATAAAAATATTTTGACGCTTTTGTCTGGGGGTTAATTATCAAGTATTTCGTTTTTTAATGGAGACACATGTTTTTGATTTACCCGCCCAATATTAATTTTTTTAAATACTTTTTTAAATTTTCATATACATTTTCAATTTTTTTTTTACTACAGTGTTTTGGGTTTTCCCACCCGGGGGGAACTTTTCACAGAGACAACAATGAAAAAGGGAAAATTGGGTTTATATAATTAAAAAAAGATGGGTCCAGAACGGGCCCCTTGGGGCACACCATACAAAGGGATAATAGGAAAAACAAAACTTTTTACTGGGACCTTTTTGGTTTTAACCGGGAAAGTATGAAATAGATTCTAACAATCCTCTAAAATTTGAATCCCTTTAAACTTTTAAAAAAAATTTGGGCGCAATAACGAAAAGGGTTTCAAAAATTCCCATGAAAACCCTGAAATTTTGTCGTTATTTATTTTTAAGTGAGCCAAATTGATCAACTAGTTTTGTCATGTTTTTTTGGGCCGAGTGAAAACCCCAAAAAAACCGTTTTGGTTTTGATGAAAAAAATTAAAAAAAATTAAAGTAAACGAAAAAATTTTTATTCAAGGGTTTCCCAAAAGGTTTAGAAAAGGCACAGACAAAAAAAAAAGGGCCTGATTAAAACGGATGGGGTTGTAAACACCTTTTTTGGTAATGGGCCAAAAACTCTAAAATTTTAAAAAACCCTTTTGGGGAACTAAATTTTAAAAATGCAAGTTTTAATATATAAACGTAAGTGTTTCAGAAATTTAAAAGGGCTAACATTTGAAAATCTTTCCTCAAGCCTAAAGGGCCCAAAAAAAGTACTACGGGCTTTTAATAAATAAGACTTTAATAAACTTGGGGTTTTACACATAAAAAAACGAAAATTTTATAAATGTTGTGATATTTTTTGGATTTAAAAAAAATTTTAAAAGAACATCAAAATCGTTTTTGGGGGATCGTTTGTTTTTAGGGGGTAAAATTTGGGCAATATTGCAGAAGGTTTTTTCAAAAATTTAAACTTATACATTCGGGTTTTTAGCACGACGTTAGAATTTTTTATTGCTAAGCATTGATACCTTCCAAACTGATGGGTTTCTTTTTTTAGAGTAAAAAAATTTTTAAAAAATTTTTTTCTTTTTCCCCTGAGCTTTTAAAAGTTAACAAATTTCTTTGTTTCATAAATTCTATACATTACCTGAGGGCCTAGAATTTGATCCCCCTTTAAAACCAAAGGTTTTTTTTCCTAAATCACTTTGTAATCCAAGGTTTTTTGGGGGTTATTTTTGAAACAAAATTTTTTTTAAAATGGAGCGTGCTTATTGAAAACTTTGGGAAAAAATTTAAACCAAACTTCTAAGCTTCAGGGGTTTAAAGGGGAACTGATACACAGAGGAAATGAGGAATTCATCAGATCAAAAGGGAAAATCTTTTTTAAATTCTAAAAAAGTTTCTGAACGTGATATATTTGGGTGATTTTTTAGGGGTTTTTAAAACGCCCGTTAGCCCCAAGTAAAAAGACAGGGGGGGAAAATCGGGGCACCCAAAAAAACTGGTGAACATATTTTTTATTATGGTACGTACAAAAATTTTAAAAAGGCCCAATAAAAATTTTGGGGAATACCAGGGGTTTTCGTTTTGGGTTTATTTCGATTAACGTTTCAAAAAAAAGGAAGGTTTTTGAATCCAGGATTTTTTTTTTTTCAAAAGATCAATTTTAAAAAAATCACCCAGTAAAAAAAATTTTCTTTTTGAGAGAAAGGACCCCTTTTCCCTTTCATTAGAGAAAATTAATCAATCCAAAAACATGTTCTGCGGGGTTTCTGAAAAAAAAAGCCTAAGAAAGTCTTTTTGGGAATTTTAAAAACTGTAACTCTACCCAAAGGATTCTAAATGATATTTTTCAGCGAAGCGGCTCGATTAAATTTAATAATTCGTGAACAAAAAACAAGTAAACCTTTTTCTTTTGGTCGGAAGGGTATTTCGAACAAATTTAAAACCCCAGGAAAAATTTTAATTCCCAGCGCAAAATATGGTGTTTTAAAATTTTGTTTCCGAAAAACCCAAAAAAAAAAGGAAAAAAATTTTACCATATTATAAAAAAAACCCCCAGAAAATCGCAAAACTTTTTAATCAAATTTTTTTAATGTTCAGAAACCCCCCCCCTTAAGGCCATCTGAAATTTGGCCATACTTCTTTCTTTCGCAAAAACTTGACACAGTACAAAACAGGAATATAAATTGAAAAAAAAAAAGAAATACCAAATCCCAAACCCGGGGAAATTGAAAAAACCAAAATAATTTATTTACAAGCAACAAAGAAAATCCCTTGGAAAAACCTAAACTTCGGGGAAAAGGGGGGGAAATTTTAAAGGGGAAGAGGGGGGGGAAAATTTTCCCAGAGGCAAAGTGATATTGGTGTTCCTTACGGGGGGACTTTTAAAAAATTTTGTTAACAAAAGACGATGATTTAAACGACAAGGGGGTAAAATTTTAATTGCCTTGGGGTTGTGAAGTCTTGCAGAGGTTTTTGGGAAACGGGCCCTGAACAGGGGAAAATTTTCAGCAGTTTGCCCTTTCCCACGGGCCTTTTCAAGTTGTTTGCAACCTTTCCAGTACCTCAATTTTGGGGTAAAATTGAAATCACTATACAAATTTTATAAACTGAAAAAGGGAAAAAAAAAAAAAAATTTTTAAAAATAAGAGAAACTTCATGCGGGGCAAAAACGCTTCTTTTAGTTAACGATTTGACGGAAAAATGGATTTTGTTAAAGGGAAAATTTTTCCCCTCGGGCTCCCTAGGTTTGGAGCTAAGCCCAAACACGCAAAGGGAAACTTGTTTTACATAAGATAATAAATTTTAACCAGGGCACCCCCCGCCCTTTGACCTATGGACAAAAATTTTAATGCCAAAAAAAAAATTTTAAAATTTTTTTTTCCACTTTTAAAACAAACAACAGAAAGACAGCCATGAATGAATATCTTCAATGACACTCCGGGAACACAAATCTTGAATGGTTTTTCATAACTGGGAAAAAAACCGGGGGGTTAAAAAACGAAAAAAAGGGAGTCACCAACGAGCAGTCCCGCCCGTTTCTTAGAAATGGACATAGGGAAAAACGTGTCGATAGGATAACACTTGGAGAAAAACATCGGGCGGGTTTTTTTTTAACATTTTTTCTTCTTTTTTTGACGAGGGGGTTTTGGGATTAAGAATCTTTTTTATCTTTCCTGAAAAAAGAGTAAAGGGTTTTTGCTATCGGGACAGCGAAATTGCATGGAATTTCTTTTTGTTGTTGTTGGGTGGAAAAGGGGGGAAAAAGGGTTAAAAATTTTTGGGCATGGGCCAGTCGAATAGAAAGGCAATCAAAGCCGTAACTTCAACATTCGATTCTATGGGAAAGGGAGGGAGGGGCACTGCCTTTTTCATTAAGGGTGTTGTCTGGGACGTTGACCTAAACAACAGGATTGTAAATTAGGTTGTAAAGGGGAACGTTTCCCCAATTTTTTGGCTTTCCCCAACGTGTGGACATACCTTTTTTGGGGGTTGTAGAAAGTTTTTTGATTCGTTTGTTTTTCCAACTTGGGGAAAAAAAGTATAAACTTTGAAAAACTTAAACTTGTTTGTTTTTGGGTCGTAACAACTCCCGGTAGATTTCATTTTTTTCTTTGGGAACTGCAGTGCCCCTAGGGGGTTTTTGATACAATTTTTTTCTTTCAGGAGTTTTTTTGGGTTTTTTTCTAAATTTATTTTTTAAATTCTTTAATCATCAAATTTTGTCACAGATAGAAAAAAATTTGTCAAAATTATTTTTAGCAGGGTGTTCATTTTTAGCTGCATTTTTTTATATCTTCGGGTCACTAAAATTGATACTTTCAGGGAGAGGCCCTACAGCGGACATGGATTTCACACCCTTTTTCCCAGCTGAGTCTTTCCCCCTTTTAAAAAGGGGTTTAAAATGGCGGGGTTTTTGGTTTTGCCCTTTGGGCTGGTCTTGACAAAAAACCTTGAAAACTGGAGACGATTTCGTCTGCTACCAAACTTCCCTTTTTTTTTTTTGTTTTTTTAATTTTCCTGTGTCTGGGATTGAATCACTGATGGGGAAGTGGGAGGGAAAATCACAAACACCATCAAAAAAAGATTTAAACGGGGCCTGGATTTTAAATAGTAAATGAAAAGGAAACGGGAAAATGAGTCATTGCTGCGGGCCCTGATTTAAATTTAAATTTGAACAATAAAAGGGTCGGGTTAAATTTAGAGGCACAGGATAAGAAACTGAACCGATAAAGGTTAGTGGTGTTTCAAGTAAAGACTGAGACAGCTTTTGAATATTACTATTGACCAAAAAGTTGGAAATAAATTGTTTTAAAATTTCACATTCAGAAGTATCCCATTCCGGGCAGTCGATCCCTTGGCAGAGTAGCGTTCCATGTGACTGCACAGTGAAATAGAGAGTCAGAGTGATGGACTTGGCTGATGCACAGCAGATACGGAAGACGGATTTTGCAAGGGCTTGGGGCGGGGGGAGGGGATAATAGCTGACGACGAAACGTAAGGCGAGTCATGGTGGTCATATTCGGAGAAGTGGAAAGAAACTTCGCTGTCATTGTCGATCGCGGAATAGCGGAACAGAAGGCAGTTTCTCCATATGGTAAGTTCATTAGAGCTACAGTGAAATCGTTTTTGAAAATTGTCCATGGTGGGCTTTAATTTATTCCCATCCTGTTCGTCTTGTTCAGACACGGAACTGGCCATGTTAGCACACACAGGAACACATTCTACGCCACACACTAAAGTACTCACAGCACCGGACCGTCATGACTTGAAGGAACAAAAAAAAAATCACATGACGTTTACTGTAGCGGTATCCATCAACACTGTATTGCAGTTGAAGAAAAGGAATCCAAAGTGAAAACACTTGACACCACCACACTACAATACACTGTACATTACGCACACCACAAGGTCGTGCACAAACGTTGATGCTTCGAGAGAGAGCGTGAGAGAGAGAGAGAGAGAGAGAGAGAGAGAGAGAGAGAGAGAGAGAGAGAGAGAGAGAAGAGAGAGAGAGAGAGAGAGAGAGAGAGAGAGAGAGAGAGCACACACACACACACACAAAGATTAAAATTAGTGAAAGGTACAGATCTGAATAGTAGTAAAGATGATCATACAGTGATACACATTCTGTTTTCAAGGATTTCACGTGATTTTATTGTCTGAATGATATGCCGTAAATACATGCTTTTGTATCGCAAAAGACAGGTTTGAAAAGTTGGCTCTGTTCCTCCCTTCCCCCCCCCCTCCTCCTCTCTCTCTCTCTCTCTCTCTCTCTCCTCTCTCTCTCTCTCTCTCTCTCTCTCTCTCACACACACACACAATCACAGGAACGTGAACTGTAAATGATAGTTGCTCAGTTACATACTGACGACTGTGAAATAATGAGTCATTACACATTGTTTCCAATTGAAGCTGATAACGAATTTTATTAATACACACAACAATCGACATCCTACACACCCCCATACATCGTAGAGATGATTTTCTTCCAACTATATGCTTGTATTAAACTAGATGCTGCATTGCCAGTTAAATCGATTTGTCATTCCTCTTTTCTTCGTGACAACAAGCTTTGATTGCATCAAGTGAGAAGTCTCTCTTCCTGTCTCACTCGTTCAACCAACAACTGTAGTGTCGATAATCTTTTTGTTCATATGAACGTCAAATGAAATTTCTGTGTGAAGGACATAGTTATCTTTATATGATGATCAATGGAATTATTTTTTCATGAACATTTCACATTATTTGCTATGTTCAGTTACATCATAAAAAAATGCACATGTGGTGAAAACATAAGAAGCAGACAGATTGTGTATCTTATATCACATCACAATACATGAGAACGATGCATTGCATCATTTGTACTAAATTGCGTTTATATCCTACAAGCACATGTTTCGTTATCCTACAAGCACGTGTTTCGTTATCCGCTTAGAGTGCTGAATTGAAATACATATTGCGTTGATCCGAACTATGGCGATTTGCTAAAGATATCAGGCTGAAAATATGATGGGAATTCATATCAGCTGAAAAACAAAGACAAAACAAAGAGAGAGAAAGAAAAAAAAAGTGGGAGACACTGGCGCAGATGAACAGCGCTCAGAATAATATTAAGAACCGTATGAACTGGTCTGATACTTCACTCGCATAGTAAGAGGTAAATTTGCAGTTTTTCTTTTCTTTTCAATCGCCCATTCAGTTTATTAACACGACCAATACGAGCTACAGGCTTGCTAACAAAAATTGTTCTTGAACACGTACTTCCATTCATGAGTCGATTGTTGAACTTTGAAAAAAAAAAAAAAAAAAAAAACATTCAAGATAATGTGAATGATTCTACCTATGATTTAAGTAACAACGCTTGTTTTCTTCTGTAGTCATTCCCGTAGCATCCGAGTTGACCGGATCTCTCCCAAACCTATCAGTCATCCCCCCGTCTGTAAAAGGCGAGACAGCTGATCTGGAAGATTGAAACCTTTCCCCACCCGTCTGTAAAAGGCGAGTACAAATGTCACACACAATGAGATACGTATCAGAACATGTTTCAAGTTCATAAAAACCAGAGACATCTTCGCCCTCAAACTGTATCCTTTAAAATGGATGCATGTTATCTACAAAATGATGCAATGTCAGGTTTTTGTATAGTTCCTCCACATATAAAATCCGAGGTTATTGCGGGCCCATTTAATGTTTCAATAGCTAATTACAGTTTGTATTTGCAATTTGAAAACGGGTTGCAGCGTAATTTTAAAAAACGTGCTTTAAATCAGTATGGGTTTTTTTTCGCCTTTGGTCTAAATTTCATTTTCACTTGAGATCACATACTATTATTTTGCATCATGAATTGTGTTAATACCATGCTGTTAAGCTGTCAAACTGTCTGAAATTCGAATGAAAGAAACGGAAAAGGAGCACACTTAAAAAAACATCTTTAGCCTGACGACAATACAAAAAGGGCTTCAAAGCTAAACCACTTCACACAGAAGATTTTTTTTCTCTTGTGCCCGATTTTCTCATTACTAGTTTATCATGTACTACTGCGAATACTAGAAAGAAGATGCGTCAGTGCCAAATCCTGTTCGAACGCTCCTGGCAAGGGGATATCATTCTGCTCAATTCTGTCAAAGAACACTGAGCAGATCAGGCTCCGGGCAAAACGTGGCGGGAACAGACATGGTGCACCGAGGAATCCAGCCTCCTAGTCATGACGCTGGAGCCGCTTGCAGAAGAACAGCCTCCTCATCGCCTGATCGTATGGCTCCAGTGACCTCAGGGGTAGAGGGAGGTACTTCCAGTTCCTCAGCTTGGCCGGCAGGAGGGTGGGCTTCTTGACCTGGATCAGCTTGATGATGCCGACCACGACGAGGGGGAGAGTGATGGGGATGAAGACGGCGGCCAGGACGTACCATCCCAGGATGGAGAGACCGAAGACAGCCAGGGGCAGGAAGACGAAGACGGTGAGCAGGTAGACCAAGGCATACCAGCGGTACTCGGCCGTGATGTTGCCCAGGAACTTGGCGGCGTAGATGGGAGGGCGGAAACAGGGGAACGGGTAGAAGATGGCGATGCCGGAAATGTTAAAGAACAGGTGACACAGTGCCACCTGCAGAGACCTGGGGATGGATTCCGCGTTCTGCACCAAGGCCGCCATGATCCCTGTCAAGCAGGAAGAAGGTGAAGTAAACAACAACTGAGGCAACAACAACAACATCCTCTCTCTCTCTCTCTCTCTCTCTCTCTCTCTCTCTCTCTCTCTCTCTCTCTCTCTGGCTCTCTCTCTCCCTCCTCCTCCTCCACCGTTTCTCTCCTCCCACCCTCCAACCTCACCTGTGGCTGTGGTGCCAATGTTGGAACCCAGGGTCAGTGGGTACATGCGGTCCAGGTGAATCACCCCCATGCCCACCAGAGGGGTGAGGGTGGAGGTGAAGATGGAGGAGCTCTGCACGAGGATGGTGAGGCCGGCCCCGATGAGGATGGCCAGGTAGCCGGTCAAGTAGCCCAGGTAGCCTGGGAAGTTGGCGTTGACGAACGTCATGATCAGCCTGGCGATTGGACCCTATGGGAAACCGCCACGTCAAGTTAAAGGGTCTGAAGGTTGGGGGGTTGGGAAGATGGGGAGGCAAAATATGGCGAGATAATCGTGGTTAAACGAAGAATGAACAGTCACTTACCTCCTCTAATTAGGCGCAAAATAGATGTAGGATTCGATAATGAACAGCCACTTATTTTTTTTAACATCTCCTCAAATTAGGCGCAAAACAGATGTGGATTAGTAACGAACGAGCACTCATCTCCTCAAATTGGGCGCAAAATAGATGTGGATTCGATAACGAACAAACACTTATCTCCTCAAATTAGACGCAAAATAGATGTGGATTCGATAACGAACGAGCACTTGTCGCCTCAAATTAGACGCAAAATAGATGTGGATTCGATAACGAACGAGCACTTGTCGCCTCAAATTAGACGCAAAATAGATGTGGATTCGATAACGAACGAGCACTTGTCGCCTCAAATTAGACGCAAAATAGATGTGGATTCGATAACGAACGAGCACTTGTCGCCTCAAATTAGACGCAAAATAGATGTGGATTCGATAACGAACGAGCACTTATCGCCTCAAATTAGGCGCAAAATAGATGTGGATTCGATAACGAACGAGCACTTGTCGCCTCAAATTAGACGCAAAATAGATGTGGATTCGATAACGAACGAGCACTTGTCGCCTCAGATTAGGCGCAAAAAAGATGTGGATTAGTAACGAACAAGCACTTGTCGCCTCAAATTAGACGGACAATGAATGTTGAGTCCACATCGATTTTTCGCCCAATTTGAGATCAGTGACTGTTCGTTCTTCATTTTCATCGTCTTGAACGTCGTTGTGTGTCTTGTCTGAAGAAGACCAAAGAAATCAAAACGCGTCGGGTTTTGTCTTCTTTTTTGTACTCCCAGTTCTTAAAGAACTTTAGAATGGGAACGAAGAAATACTGTGTGTGTGTGTGTGTGTGTGTGTGTGTGTGTGTGTGTGTGTGTGTGTGTTGTGTGTCCGTGGTCAAAATGTGTTCCACTCGCTCCAGACAAAACTACTGGGCCGATCTTTCTGAAAATTTGTAGGTATGTTCATTATGGGTCAAGGATGATGCCCGACGTTTTAGTTTACCGTTACAGCCATTACTAACGGCTGTAACGGCCTGTAACGCTTTTTCTTCTCCATGGAATATCTCAAAAAGTACTAAGCTGATCTTTGTGAAAATTAGCAGGTATGTTCATTATGGGTCACGGATGATGCCCGATATTTTAGTTTACCCAGTGCTGTAACGGCCTGTAACGGTTTTTCTTCTTTGTGAAATATCTCAAAAAGCACTTGGCCGATCTTTCTGAAAATTTGTAGGTATGTTCATTACGGGTCACGGATGATGCCCGATGTTTTAGTTTACCGTTACAGCTGTTAGTAACGCTGTAACGGCCTGTAACGCCTTTTCTTCTTTATGGAATATCTCAGAAAGTACTTGGCCGATCTTTGTAAAAATTTGCAGGTATGTTCATTATGGGTCACGGATGATGCCCGATGTTTTAGTTTACCCCATTATAGCCGTTACTAACGGCTGTAACAGCCTGTAACGGTTTTTCTTCTTTATAGAGTATCTCAAAAACTACTCGGCCGATCTTTCTGAAAATTTGTAGGTATGTTCATTACGGGTCACGGATGATAGCCGATGTTTTAGTTTACCGTTACAGTCGTTACTAATGGCTGTAACAGCCTGTAACGGTTTTTCGTCTTTATAGAATATCTCAAAAAGTACTATACCCGATGCTTTAGTTTACCGTTCCAGCCGTTACTAACGGCTGTAACGGCCTGCAACGCTTTTTCTTCTTTATGGAATATCTTAGAAAGTAATTGGCTGATCTTTGTGAAAATTAGCAGGTATGTTTATTATGGGCCACGGATGACGTCCGATGTTTTAGTTTACCCCGTTATAGCCGTTACTAACGGCTGTAACGGCCTGTAACGGGTTTTCTTCTTTATGGAATATCTCAGAAAGCACTTGGCCGATCTTTCTGAAAATTTGTAGGTATGTTCATTATGGGTCACAAATAATGCCCGATGTTTAGTTTACCATATATACTGTTACTGACGGCTGTAACGGCTTGTAACGCTTTTTCTTCTTCATGGAATATCTCAGAAAGTACTTGGCTGATCTTTGTTAACATCAGGAGGTATGTTCATTATGGGTCACGAATAATGCCCGATGTTTTAGTTTACCGTTATTGCCGTTACTAACGGCTGTAACGGCCTGTAACGCTTTTTCTTCTTTATAGAATATCTCAGGAAGTACTTGGCCGATCTTTGTGAAGATTAGCATGTATGTTCATTATGGGTTACGGATGATGCCCGATGTTCTAGTTTACCAGTATACCCGTTACTAACGGCTGTAACGGTTTTTCTTCTTTATGGAATATCTCAGAAAGCACGTGGCCGATTTTTCTGAAAATTTGTAGGTATGTTCATTATGGGTCACGGATGATGCCCGATGTTTAAGTGTAACGTTATAGCCATTACTAACGGCCCGTACTGGTCTTCTTCTTTATGGAAAATCTTAAAAGGTTTTTGGCCGATCTGTCTGAAAATTTGTATGTTCATTATAGATCACAGACGATGGCCGATGTTTACCAGAATAGCCATTACTAACGGTTACACCAGTCGAAGACGGTTGTTTCTCTTTATGGAATGTCTCACGCGTATTCAGGATAAACTGGGAGTACGTTTATATGCTTTGCATCTTGTTTTTTGTAACGTGTTTGTCTTTCTCGGTCGACGGATTCGTCGTTTGTCTGAAGCGTGTTGGAATTTTACGCCCGCAATCACCTCACTTTGAAACTTACCTTTCAAGCAAACCCAAACAAATTTGACCTTTCAAGTAAACCCAAACAAATTTGACCTTTCAAGTAAACCCAAACAAATTTGCTACCAGTCTTGAATTTCATATGCCGCTTTCTTCTCAGCTGGATCTTCCATGTTTTGATCAATTCATGACATGCTGGCGGCAGAGATTGGTGGATTCAGAGCGTGAAGGTAATGTTTCTCCATATTATCACAAGCTCAGATTGAAAAGCGCGACGAAAGGGACTTCATTTTATACCAAGTTTTACCGACCCCAAAATGTCTAGCTGTGATCAGCGAATCTTTGTGCGGTGAATGATGACAACATCAGGATCGATTAAACTAAATACTCAAGGATCACGATTTCACAGATGATCGATCTTAATACTGAATGTGCGTGCGTGCGTGCGAGCGTGGGCGTGCGCGCGTGCATGTGTGTGTGTGTGTGTGTGTGTGTGTGTGTGTGTGTGTGTGTGTGTGTGTGTGTGCGTGCGTGCGTGCGTGCGTGCGCGTACATGTGTATGTGCGTGCGTGTGTGCGTGTGCGTGCCTGCATGCGTGCGTAGGGGTACATGTGTATGTGCGTGCGTGGGGGCGTGCTTGCGCACGTGCGTACGTGTGTGTGTGTGTGTGTGTGTGTGTGTGGTGTGTGTGAGAGAGAGAGAGAGAGAGAGACAAGACAAGACAAGACAAAATTCTTTATTTACGAGGATAATAGATAAGCACTGATGTGCTTTTTTACATCCAGTCCTCGCCCTGTGTAGGGTCAACAATATAAAATAAAAGGCAACAAAGGAAGCATGCAAAAGTGACTAGAACTACAATACAATAGGGATTAAAATTTAAAAAGGGGAAGAAAAAAAAAAGAGAGAGAGAGAGAGAGAGAGAGAGAGGAGAGAGAGAGAGAGAGAGAGAGACGCAGGAGCGAAGGGAGTGCGGGGTAAGCCTGCAGAGAGAGAGAGAGAGAGAGGGGGGGGGGGAGAGAGAGAGAGAGAGAGAGAGAGAGAGAGGGGGGAGGGGGGGAGGGAGGGAGAGAGAGAGAGGGTGGGGGAGAGAGAGGCTAGAGTGGGTGCGATAAGAGAGCATGTTTAGAACAATCTGACAATCAAAAAATTCCAAAGAGATACAAAACAATCAATTTTGAACACCGGGGAGGGGGGGGGGGAGAAATAAAGCACAAATGGAGGTGGGAAATGCATAATGATAGCCCAGTCGCCACGGGTAGGAAGGGATATCATTTGGATAAAAAATCAAATCATTCCAGCAAAACCGTGAGAGAGAGAGAGAGAGAGAGAGAGAGAGAGAGAGAGAGAGAGAGAAGAGAGAGAGAGAGAGAGAAAGTCACATAAGAACACAAGCATTTCGACAGAATGACAAGAGGGCAGGAGGTAGTAGGAAACACACGCACACACACACACACACACACACACACACACACACACACACACACACACACACACACATACATGTACTCATATAAGACATACTTACTAAACAAAATAACATACATGTGCATTTCAAGTACAAAAACACTTTCTAAATAGTCAGGTACATACATAAGGCAAAGAAGGTGGTGGTGATTGGTGGTGGATTTATGGCGGAGTATGCAAGTACTGGCACATAAGATGGTTGAAATAATGGTGTTTGAAGGTTGATATGCATTGGCGTTGTTTGGTTGATTCAGAGAGAGAGAGAGAGAGAGAGAGAGAGAGAGAGAGAGAGAGAGAGAGAGAGGAGAGAGAGAGAGAGAGACAGACAGACAGACAGATTCATGTACCTTGCCCTTCTATACCGTTCTTTCGACTCGCCCAAACATTCTAATTTCATACAAATACACACATATTTGTTTACACCCACCTCTCTCTCTCTCTCTCTCTCTCTCTCTCTCTCTCTCTCTCTCTCTCTCTCTCCATCTCTCTCTCTCTCCCCTTCACCTTTAGCAGGGACTGCAAAAGTTTGACGATGCAGACAAGACAAACGCAGAGGAGGATAAGGGAGAGCACCAGGAGTATGGCTCCTACACCTTCGTCGCTCAGTTCTCCCCCTTGACTCTCGTGAGCTGAGCGAAAGAGATACTTGCCTGGAAAAGACAATGGGTAATGCATTCAACGCACACATACACACACTCACACCCACACATACACACGCACAAGCACGCGCGCGCCCATATGCACACACATCCCCGCGCGCGCACTGTTTGCGCAAGCGATCACGTACACTCCTCCTCACTCCCATCTCACATGGTAGACAATCTTTCTCCCCCTTCTTTGGCTAACATTTATGAGAGAGAATATCGTTTTATACTCTCTCTCTCTCTCTCTCTCTCTCTCTCTCTCTCTCTCTCTCTCTGTGCCTGTCTCTCTCTCTATCTCTCCCTCTCTCTGTCCCCCCCCCCCCCCCCCCCCCTCCTCGCACTCCCTCCCCAACTCACATGGATCATTGCAGCGACTCTCCACCTTCTTTGCCCAGTCTTCACAGGAGAAAATGTCGCTTTCCGCTTCCTCCTTCCGGCCCAGGACCCACGAGCTCATGCACGCGCTGTAGACGTCACTTCCGGAGTAGCACGTGCTGTTCACACTCGCGCACAGAGTGTGCTGCTCAACGGATGATGCGTTGGCAGCGAACTCGGAGAAAAACGGGGCGTTCATCAACTCGTCCCCGCAGCACCCTGGAGAGGATTATTTTAAAAAAAGCAACAGTCGGAAGCGTGTCACGGGCAAGCGCAGACCCCCACCAACACTGGACAGATTCTGGTCCCACCCCTTTGATTCTAGATTCGCACCAAGGATTACTACCCAGATTCCATGCGGTCGTCGAGGGACCGCACTCCATCTATCCCCTGACACTGCGTTGAAAATCGATTTCTAAGTTGTTGTTTTTTTCCCCGTGATCTTGCTAAAAACAGACCTTGACCAGCCTTTTAAATCACATCCACACCATGGACTCGTATGAAAATGTATCGGGTCTGCTCTTGAGTCATATTCCATCTTTCCCTTCAGTGTCCTTCAGATCACCTGTCCCTGTGGCGAAGTGGTTAGCGTCCCGGACACCCGACTGGGAGGTCGCGGATTCAGTTCCCATCAGAGCCATTTATCTATTTAAAGAATTCAAGGGGAAAAGGATATGTCGCCTGTCAGAGGCATGAAGGGCCGCAGAGAACTTGAGACTTTTTTTTCCCTTCTATGCTGATCGATGAAGATGACGATGATGAAGACGATGGCAATGTATGTTCCGTCCCAGTATGAGACTGAATGACGGGGCTACCCTACACACTGACTTTCATAATACATCCCAGTGTCAGCCAGGCCCGGGAAGCACAGACACCCCGCAGTGTTGGTGAGGAAAGTGGAGCAGCGCTCTCAGGGACGCATCCATTCAGTGGATGGAACTCAGCTGGGCAGTTCCAGTCTTCCCAACTGATCTCATAGCAAACTCGGCTCTTCATAGAAGAAACAAGTCGGAGAAGAAGAAAAAAATATATATCCCACAAGTAAACGACGTTCATGGAAATCGAACCCACTACCTCCAAACCGGCAATCCGCAACGCTAGCCAACCACTGAGCCAGGTGTAATTGAACTCTATTTCACTACAACGTTATACTGTGATTATGACGCATTCATCAGTTTTGCTTGTTTGTTTGCTTGTTTGTTTGTTTTTTTGTTTGTTTGTTTGTGTGTTTGTTTGTTTGTTTAACCGGAAAGGCATCCAGGATAGCGCAGCCCTCTGTCAGGGTTCAACAGATCTGGATTTACCCATGATGCGGTTACGCAACCAAAATGTCATGGTTTCCCTCCAGAGCAACGTTCCGTCTTTCCAGCACATTTCCTCAAAAAATCTGTCCGGCAATTTTCGCCCCATCTTGCTGAGCAGATCCGCTATGTACCCTCTTGCTGAGCAGATCTGCTATGTACCCTCTTGCTGAGCAGATCCGCTATGTACCCTCTT
>CM031605.1:9108114-9113114 GCA_018398815.1 Conus ventricosus | reverse complement strand
GTAGGTAGGTAGGACGGTAGGTAGTTAGAAAGGTAGTAAGGTAGGAAGGTAGGTAGGTAGGACGGACGGTAGGTAGTTAGGAAGGTAGTAAGGTAGGAAGGTAGGTAGGTAGGTAGGACAGTAGGTAGGTAGGTAGGTAGGTAGGACGGACGGTAGGTAGTTAGGAAGGTAGTAAGGTAGGAAGGTAGGTAGGTAGGTAGGACAGTAGGTAGGTAGGTAGGTAGGACAGTAGGAAGGTAGGTAGGACGGACGGTAGGTAGTTAGGAAGGAAGGTAGTAAGGTAGGAAGGTAGGTAGGACAGTAGGTAGGTAGGTAGTTAGGACAGTAGGAAGGTAGTAAGGTAGGAAGGTAGGTAGGACAGTAGGAAGGTAGTAAGGTAGGTAGGCAGGTAGGAGGGTAAATACTAGAACAAAGAAATACACATTGCGCTCCTATGCATATGCATACAATTGCATATGTAAAGAGAGAGAGAGACAGACAGACAGGACGGAGACAGAGACAGAAAGTCAGAGAGAGAGACAGACAGACAGACAAACAAACAGACAGACAGACGAACGGACAGACAGACAAACAAACATACAAACATAAAAAGTTGGGAAAAAAGCGAAATACACGGGGAAGTGTGGGAGGGGGGGGGGGGGGGGGGGGGGGGGGGGGGGGGCGGGTAGAGGGAGCTCACTCTCTGCCGCACCATGTGGTGAGGATGGAAATGAAGGTGGAGGGGTAAGGGGAAGCGCGTCTGCCGCCACCATGCTGATGATGATCTCTGCCGCCACCATGCTGATGATGGATTTGGAGGTGGATGGTGGAGGGGTAAGGGGAACTCACTCTCTGCCGCCACCATGCTGATGATGATGGAGGTTGAGGTGGAGGGGTAAGGGGAACTCACTCTCTGCCGCCACCATGCTGATGATGATGGAGGTTGAGGTGGAGGGGTAAGGGGAACTCACTCTCTGCCGCCACCATGCTGATGATGATGGAGGTGGAGGTGGATGTGGAGGTGGAGGTGGGAGGGGGGAGGGGAACTCACTCTCTGCCGCCACCATGCTGATGATGATGGAGGTGGAGGTGGAGGGGGAAGGGGAAGTCACTCTCTGCCGCCACCATGCTGATGATGATGGAGGTGGAGGTGGAGGGGGGAAGGGGAAGTCACTCTCTGCCGCCACCATGCTGATGATGATGGAGGTGGAGGTGGAGGGGGGAAGGGAAGTCACTCTCTGCCGCCACCATGCTGATGATGATGGAGGTGGAGGTGGAGGTGGAGGTGGAGGGGGGAAGGGGAACTCACTCTCTGCTGCCAACATGCTGATGATGATGGATGTGGAGGTGGAGGTGGGGGGGGGGGGGGAAGTCACTCTCTGCTGCCAACATGCTGATGATGATGGGAGGTGGAGGTGGAGGGGGGTGGGGGAAGGGGAAGTCACTCTCTGCTGCCAACATGCTGATGATGATGGATGTGGAGGTGGAGGTGGGGGGGGGGGGGAGGGGAACTCACTCTCTGCTGCCAACATGCTGATGATGATGGATGTGGAGGTGGAGGTGGGGGGGGGGGGGACTCACTCTCTGCTGCCAACATGCTGATGATGATGGATGTGGAGGTGGAGGTGGGGGGGGGAGGGGAACTCACTCTCTGCTGCCAACATGCTGATGATGATGGATGTGGAGGTGGAGGTGGGGGGGGGGAGGGGAACTCACTCTCTGCTGCCAACATGCTGATGATGATGGATGTGGAGGTGGAAGTGGAGGTGGGGAAGGGGAACTCACTCTCTGCCGCCACCATGCTGATGACGATGGAGGTGGAGGTAGAGGTGGAGGTGGGGAAGGGGAACTCACTCTCTGCCGCCACCATGCTGATGACGATGGAGGTGGAGGTAGAGGTGGAGGTAGGGAAGGGGAACTCACTCTCTGCCGCCACCATGCTGATGACGATGGAGGTGGAGGTAGAGGTGGAGGTAGGGAAGGGGAACTCACTCTCTGCCGCCACCATGCTGATGACGATGGAGGTGGAGGTAGAGGTGGAGGTAGGGAAGGGGAACTCACTCTCTGCCGCCACCATGCTGATGACGATGGAGGTGGAGGTAGAGGTGGAGGTAGGGAAGGGGAACTCACTCTCTGCCGCCACCATGCTGATGACGATGGAGGTGGAGGTAGAGGTGGAGGTGGGGAAGGGGAACTCACTCTCTGCCGCCACCATGCTGATGACGATGGAGGTGGAGGTAGAGGTGGAGGTGGGGAAGGGGAACTCACTCTCTGCCGCCACCATGCTGATGACGATGGAGGTGGAGGTAGAGGTGGAGGTGGGGAAGGGGAACTCACTCTCTGCCGCCACCATGCTGATGACGATGGAGGTGGAGGTAGAGGTGGAGGTAGGGAAGGGGAACTCACTCTCTGCCGCCACCATGCTGATGACGATGGAGGTGGAGGTAGAGGTGGAGGTAGGGAAGGGGAACTCACTCTCTGCCGCCACCATGCTGATGACGATGGAGGTGGAGGTAGAGGTGGAGGTAGGGAAGGGGAACTCACTCTCTGCCGCCACCATGCTGATGACGATGGAGGTGGAGGTAGAGGTGGAGGTGGGAAGGGGAACTCACTCTCTGCCGCCACCATGCTGATGACGATGGAGGTGGAGGTAGAGGTGGAGGTGGGGAAGGGGAACTCACTCTCTGCCGCCACCATGCTGATGACAATGGAGGTGGAGGTGGAAGAGCTCTGCACCAGCACAGTCACCAGTACGCCCATCATCAGCCCCGCCACCGGGTTGTTTAGGATTTCCGAGCGGTGGAACACCTCGCCTGCCCTCCTCCCCTGCACCAACACATCATCGTCATCACGGTCGTCGTCGTCATCATCATCATCATCATCAGCAGCAGCAGCAGCATCATCATCGTCGTCATCATCATCATCATCGTCATCGTCATTTTCATCATCACCATCATCATCATCATGCACCACTGTCATCATCATCAGCATCGTCATCTTCATCGCCATCATCAACCACCACTGTCATTATCATCATCGTCGTCGTCGTTTCGTCGCCGTCCTCGTCGTCTTCCTCGTCGTCGTCGTCATCACAATCATCATCATCATCATTGTCGACGTCGTCGTCATCATCATCATCATCATCATCATCATCATCATCATCATCGTCATCTTCGTCATCGTTGTGGTCGTCGTCATCATTAGCAGCAGCAGCAGCAGCAGCAGCAGCAACATCATGGTCATTATTATCATCATCATCATCATCATCATCATCATCATCATCATCCCCATCGTCGTCGGCGTCGCAACTGTGGTCGTGGTCGTGGTGGTGGTCGTGGTCGTGGTCGTGGTCGTAGTGGTGGTTGTGGTCGTGGTCGTCGTCGTCGTCGTAGTGGTGGTCGTGGTCGTGGTCGTGGTGGTCGTCGTGGTCGTGGTGGTGGTGGTCGTGGTCGTCGTCGTGGTGGTGGTCGTGGTCGTGGTGGTCGTGGTCGTGGTGGTCGTGGTGGTGGTCGTCATGGTCGTCGTTGTGGTCGTGGTCGTGGTCGTGGTGGTCGTCGTGGTGGTCGTCGTGGTCGTGGTGGTCGTCGTAGTGGTCGTCGTGGTGGTCGTCGTGGTCGTCGTCGTGGTCGTCGTCGTCTTCTTCTTCTTCCTCTTCTCCTCCTCCTCCTCCTCTTCCTCCCTTTTCTTCTTCTTCTTTTCATTACAACCCAATTGAGCCACACAGAGTCTTTACAGAACTGTCAAATCTTTACAGGAAACTGACTTCAAATTCCGAACAGTTCTAATCACACACACAAAAAGAAAAGAATGATATCCGCGAAAAGAAACCAAGAACACAAGCAAATGGTGACACTGGAGCTGAACTGGTGACACCCTCAGAGCACACATAACCAGGCAGACACCCTCACAGCACACATAACCAGGCAGACACCCTCACAGCACACATAACCAGGCAGACACCCTCACAGCACACATAACCAGGCAGACACCCTCACAGCACACATAACCAGGTAAAGACACCCTCACAGCACACATAACCAGGTAAAGACACCCTCACAGCACACATAACCAGGTAAAGACACCCTCACAGCACACATAACCAGGTAAAGACACCCTCACAGCACACATAACCAGGTAAAGACACCCTCACAGCACACATAACCAGGTAAAGACACCCTCACAGCACACATAACCAGGTAAAGACACCCTCACAGCACACATAACCAGGCTGTGCTGACGGTGGCGCAGATCATGCTAAGCAGCTTGGTAGGCAGGTACCCAAGGTCTGACCAGCACGTGCTCTCAAGTCATCTTCTTGGACTCCAGATGCTTCTCAACCGAGATGTCGCTGCCCTCAGCTCGTCGTTTCTGTCCTCCATCCCCCCACCCTCCCCACCCCCCTCCCAGTAACTCTCCAGTGCCTTCTCGATCTCGCTTGTCGACGATCATGCCTAGGAAGATGAAGGCTTACACCTCTTCTAACAGACATATTCAGACAGGAATGCATGCTTAACAAACAACAACAACAACAACAACAACAACAACAACACACACACACACACACACACACACACACGCGCGCGCGCGCGCGCGCGCGCGTACACACGCACATGCATACAGACAGACAGACAGACGGACCGGAGGACTCACCCCCTAATAGTTTGAAGGCGGAACTGAGGAAGTCGAGAGAGCAGATGAACAGGTAGAGGAAAGCGAAGACGAGGATGACTTTGACCGTGTAGAGGATCGCCCGCTTCCACTTGCCCTTTGGAGTCAGCTCTGCACACATTGCAGTTGGTGCAGGATGATGATGATGATGATGATGATGATGATGATGATGTGAAGGGGATTCCCGCCTGGCCCGACTTCCCTTCCCCATCCATGCACAACGGCAGTGGTAAGTCAGGCTACGAGCTCACTCTTACATAAGCACAGACACACAGGAAAAACAAAACAAAACAAAAACAAAAACAAAAAAAAACGCAAGCACGGACATACACACATCAAAGCAACTTGCGATC
>CM031605.1:9097007-9108014 GCA_018398815.1 Conus ventricosus | reverse complement strand
TGCATCCATTTTCATCCCTTTTTTGTCTTTTCCAGTCGCTCACACTCTTCCCCTCCCCCCCCCCCCCCCCCCCCCCACCCCCCCCACCATCTCCGCCTCACCCCACCTTCACCCCTCACCCCCACCCCCCGAACTTCTGCTTTTGTGTTTTGAACTCAGACTTTATTTGTATACTGATCCTAAAGATGCCAGCAAAAAAACAAAAACAAAAACAAAAAACCTGGGTCGAGAAACAGTCAATCTAAACATTTGGACGCGAAAACTTTTAAAAGATCAGCATTTTGTACTTAAATTTTCCTTGATACCACTATGATTGTGTGGACAGGACGCCCTTGGCTTGCTAGTCCAGTCAGCAATGTGTAATGTTTGTACGCGTGCATTTGACACAGCCCTAGGTATGTAGGGCACTTTTACAATGAACTTAAACCGACAAAGAAAGAGCATGTGCGCAATCGCAGTGTCTGTGTGTGTGCGACTGCCCTTAGGTCTAAATCGTTTGCACTTGTTATGTAGTCAGTCCTTCATTTTTGTCCGCCAGTTGTCGCGCGCACGTGTACGTGTGTGTGTGTGTGTGTGTGTGTGTGTGTGTGTGTGTGTGTATAGAGGGTTGGGGGCGGGTTGCGTGGTGCATGTGTATGCTTGCGTGCGTACGTGCGTGCGTGCTTGCGCGCGCGCACGTGTGTGTGTGTGTGTGTGTGTGTGTGTGTGTGTGTGTGTGTGTGTGTGTGTGTGTGTGTGTGTGTGTGAGAGAGAGAGAGAGAGAGAGAGAGAGAGAGAGTGTGTGTGTGTGGTGTGTGTGTGTGTGTGTGTGTGTGTGTGTGTGTGTGTGTGTGTGAGAGAGAGAGAGAGAGAGAGAGAGAGCGAGAGAGAGAGAGAGAGAGAGATTCAGATTCAGATGATTTAATCATTTAAGGCCATAGCCCCATATGAAAGGAGCGATAACAATATTACAAGAAAATTATCATAAAGGCAGCAGTATCACGAGTCCTTACAATTACAAAATGCAGTCAATCAAGAAAGCAGTGTTTCTCTTAACTGGAAAGCTTTATATACATAAAGAACTAAACTACGAATCACGCTCTCTTTTTCTGATGCCATTAGCAAGGAAAAACGAAACATACATGGTTGGTTATAAAATTTTGTATGCATTAGCTGCAAACGGAGCTTACTATAAGCAGGGCACTGCAGGACAAAATGAACTTCATCTTCTACTGATTCTTTACAAAGGGGACAGAGCAATTCGTTGTAACTCGCATTTTTGAAGCGATTAGCATGTACCTTAATATCAGAGATTCCAAATCTAAATCTTGTGAAAGTAAATCGCAAGTGCATTTTCATATTAAACAAAAGGTAATTCTTAACTAAATGTGAGGAACTGTGAACTCTGTACACATCAAATCTGTTACTTGATTGAATGTGACTTTCCCACGCTTGCCATCTACTGTCGATCAGTCTTTGTCGAATTGTTTGAATAAACTTACGTTCTTCTCCTACTCCTTGGTATATCCATGCATATCCTAATCCCAGCTCACACAAACGGATACGAACATTTGAAACCCAACCATTTTTGCCCTTGAGTCGAGATCAAGTAGTGTATTGTACGCTTTTCGTGGTAATCTATCAGAGAGAGAGAGAGAGAGAGAGAGAGAGAGAGAGAGAGAGGAGAGAGAGAGAGAGAGACAGAGACAGAGACAGAGACAGAGAGACAGACAGACAGACAGACAGACATTTTATTCGTAAAAGCCATAGTCGCAGAGAGAGAGAGAGAGAGAGAGAGAGAGAGAAGAGAGAGAGAGAGAAGAGAGGAGAGAGAGATTGATTGATTGATTGATTGATCTTTAATACCCAAGGATGAAGATTTTAGGCCAAAGCCTAGTCTTACAATCTGTCCTTGTCATGCATACATTATTTCAGCACATATCATTCATACAGACAATTCAACATAGAGAGAGAGAGAGAGAGAGAGAGAGAGAGAGAGAGAGAGAGAGAGAGGAGAGAGAGAGAGAGAGAGACTGCGTGCGTGCGTATAGTGCGTGCACGCGCGGGTCTGCGCGTGCTCGCGCATGTGTGTGTGTGTATATGTGTTTGTGTGTGTGTGGTGGGGGGGGGGGGGTGGGGGGGGGGGGGGGGGGGGGGAGCCAGCTCACCATTCCAGGGCGTGTAGTTCGTTCCAAGTTGTTGACGGTCCAGGGGTCAGGTTTGGCCTCCGTCTCCTCCTGGAATCACTCCGTTCTCCGAGGTCTTGTCAGGCGCCTCGTCCTTCACGGCCTCGTCATCCTTCATGTCCACAGTCTGTCCACAGCCCGCATTATCATCATGCCCTCATCATTATCGTCATCGTCGTCTACCGTCGTCGTCGTCGTTGTCGTCCGACGGACGAGGGCAAGAGGAGGAGGAGGGTGAGCTGGAAAAGGTGTCATGAGACGTTGCATTTGAACGCGCTGAACGAATGCGCGCGAACGCGCATGCTTTCACGCTGTGTGTGTGTGTGTGTGTGTGTGTAACCAAGATCTAAAAGGCTGTGCCATTTCTTGACAAAATGTTAATTTGTGTATGGTCATGTGTCTAGTTGTTGTTGCCGTGTTTGTTGTCAGGTACAGGATATATGGGCACATGTGGAACGTCCTTTTGGGGGAAGGGGGGGGGGGTGCCTCCCTGTTTGTTGTGTGTGTGTTGTGTGTTGGCATTTCTGCAAGGCAACTTGGTGTCGTAAAGCTGCAATTGTTTGGAGTTATGGGCGTGGAGATGCTGTATCTGATCGTGGGAGCTAGAGTTATTCTACTTATTCGCTATTTACTGTTAGACTTGCATGCGTTATGGACTCACAGTCAGACTGATACTATGAAGTCCAGTTTCTTCTGATCCTTTAGAAAAGACAAAAAAAATCCTGCCCCCTCTCCTCTCTACCATTCTCTAGAGAACGGAAGGGGCATCTGCCTCCCTCCGTTTCGAGGTTTGTGGGTGTTGGGTTTTGGGGTAAGCGGGGGGGGGGGGGGGCCCCCCCCCTTTTCACGTGTTTCTTTTCCCCTTTTGTTGCGCCCGGGCGGGGGGCCCCGGGGGAAAAGGGGGTCTAAAGTTTAGGCTTGTTTTAACGCCTGAACAATGCGCGCAACCGCATTTTCCCCTTTGGGGTTTTTTGTTTTTGTCCAAGCCCCGGGGGGCCTTTCTGAAAAAAGGGAAAGGGGTAGGTTTTCGGGGTTTTTTTGCCTGGTTTCTTTAAGGATAATGGGGAACAGGGGAAACTTTTTTTGGGGGGAAAAGGGGGGGGGGGTGCCCCCTTTTTTTTTTGGGGGGTTTTTTTGAAATTTTGAAATTGGGTGTAAAAAGGCCAATTGTTTGGGTTTGGGGTGGGGGGGAAAAATTGATGGGGGAGTTTGGGGAAAATTTTTTTTTTTTCTTTTTTGGTTGGGTTTTGGTCCATCGCAAATTGGCCCGTTTTTGATTTTTAAAAAAGGGGCAAAAAATCCTGCCCACCTTTCTCCCCCCTTCCCTTTTCCTTCCCGCCCCCCCCCCCCCCCCCCCCCCCCCCCCCCCCCCCCCCCCCCCCCCCCCCCCCCCCCCCCCCCCCCCCCCCCCCCCCCCCCCCCCCCCCTCCCTCCACAAAGCTGCAACCCCCAAACGTGGGGGACCCCTGGAGGACTTTATCATGAATGGTTTGAACCCCCTTTGTTTTTTACCCTTTTCCCCCTTTCCTCTTCCTTCTCCTCCCCCTTTTCCCCTCTCTTTTTTTCCCCTCTCTCTCCCCTTCTTCTTTTCTCTCCCACCACCTCTTTCACTAAAATTTTAAATCGTCCGCAAAGGGGAATTTTGCCCCCCAGCAGACAGAAAGCCCCCCCGCCCCCCGGGGGTTTTTTTAAAATTTTTTTAAATTGGGGGGAAAAAAAGGAGGGGGAAAAATTCCCCTTTTAATGCCCAGGGTTTGGATTTAAAAAAAAAAAAGAAAAATAAAACCCAAGCAAATCGAAAAAGGGGGGAGCAAGGGGGGGGGGGGGTTGGGGGAGGGGGAGGATAAGAAGACAAAGGGGTTGTGTTTTTTTTTCCCTTTAAATTTGCACGAAGTGTCTTGCTGCAAATCATTGGGCAGGGGATCCTGTTTCTTTAAATCCACCAAAAACCTACCGCTCCAATTCAATCAAAACCCCCCCCCCCCCCCCCCCCAAACCCCCACCCCGACTGCATATAATGAGGCGAGGGTATCCCGTTTTTATTCAATCCAAAAGAGGCGAGGGGATCATGTTTCAATTTTACCACAACGCTACCGCCCAAAACAAAATTTCCCCCCCCCCCCTCCCCAAACCCCCCCCCCACCGCACCCCCCTCCATCACCTTTCTTCCTGTTGGGCTGTATGGATTAAAAAAAAACAAAAACAACCGTATGGAGTTAAACCCCCTTTCTTTTTTCGTCGATGGGGATGCTCGTTCTTCTCTGCAAGTGTTTTTTTGTTTTTATTTCTTCTTTCCATTAAAAAAAGGGAATGTTCATGTTGTTCAGGACTAGTTTGGTGTGAAGATTTTCCCGCACCTTTTGGCAATCTTTAAGCAGTTTCTACAGGGATTTTCTTGCACCTCACGTGCTTTTTTATTTCTTTGCTTGTTTGTACCTTCGAATGTTTGCCTGCAAACACAATTTTGGGGTTCGTCTACACTTCTTTGGGCATTTTCTTACTGTACAGATTTTCCGCTTTGTGGGATTTGTAGGTCATTGCTTTGGAATTCCAGTACGGGTTTTTTTCTGCACCCCTTAAATCCCCCCCCCTCCCCCCCCCCCCCCCCCCCCCCCCCCCCCCCCCCCCCCCCCCCCATCCTACATCTCCCGGTTTAGATGTTTATGTATTTGTTTTTTTGTGGGGGGGGGGGGGGGGGGGGGCTTTTTTTTTGGGTTTTAATTGGCAATTGTGCGTATCACTGACGAGTATTCCAACACGTTTTAAAAGATCATTTGTGTCATTTTCCCTCACCGGGATGAGGATCGTCCTTTTTCCCCCGTGGAATCTTCTCTTACAAAATCTGTTTTTTTTTTGACGATAGTTCATTTCCCCGGGGTTTCCCCGAATTTCTGGGGGGGGTTTGAAACCCCTTGACGGATTCCTCAGAAATACCATCCGCTCCTTGTTCTTTTCGTGGTGAAACGGGTTTTCTCGCAGCCTTTTTTTTTTGGGGGGGGGGGGGGGGGGGGGGGGAGGGGCGGCGATGACTCACTGTCAACATTCTGTCAAAAATCCCAGTTTCCAGCAATGTCTGATATGTATCAAGATGTCAGAAACATTGTTGTTTCAGCTGGAAGTTTGTATGACTGTGACGGGAAAAGAACACAATCCAGGGGAAGTCGGAATGCCACGTGGTCGCGTTTGACAGTGACGAAATATTAGACTACGCCATTGCTTACAATATATATACAATCGTCAATGGTTCTGTTGCCTGTAAGATTTCTTCGCCAGCACAAAGTGGCTCGTTTGGGTTTCTCTACATGTTCTGTTCCGCCACACCTGTCCACTATTCTCTGTGCATAGTACTCATTGTGTACTCTCCGATTCTTCAGTCTAAAGCTTCTTTTGGTGCCAAGACGACGTCTCCACTCGACTGGTGAGCGTCCTTTCATGTTACGCCCCAACTATTTGGAACTGTCTCCACCCCCACCCCCCCACCCCCATCCGATTAGCGAAATCTATCTCCCTCCGCTCACACTTTCTCATAGCTCCGCCTCTTCCTTCCGTTTCCCAATATATACACACAAAATGTAGCATTGTAAGTGTATGTCTCTTAGAATGAGTGAACGGGGTTTGAACAAGCAATTGATAATATATCACAAGACCAGCTACTATATGGACGCCATTTGTTATCATCGTTATTGAAAATAGTGCTCCCACACTCACGACATCTGTCTGCTCCGTTCTGCTCATCGGGATTCTCGGACGGTGTGCCCGTGCGGACACAGAACACGGAGGAAGGGGAGGCACGTCATGTTGGTTACAGCTCTAACGACCACAGTCGCCGTATTACAGCCGAGAGCACGTGAGAATCGGAACTATGTGCACAATCAACTTAAAAAAAAACAATACATGAAGTTCAAAGACTGACCCACAGAAAGTTTGTAACAAACTGTTGCGATTTAAAAGGGGAGACAAGAGAGGAGGAACTTTGGCGAAAGACGTCATAGCAAAAATGACGAGTTGCAAGCCTTCTTTTACTTACCGCTTTTAGATCTCTCTTTTTTTTTTTCGGTCAAAAGAGTGCTGTAGTTGTTGACTTATTTAAAACGTTTGGAAAGTGAACGTATGCATAATTGTTCAGTTTCGTTTTCGGATCGAGTGATAGGCCTAATGCGATTGGAATATTCGAGATTATGTTAGAATGTTTACCAGGCTTCTGTAAGTTGCTAGTGCATTACTAAGGGAAAATGTTGTAGAAGCTGATCGAATCACATTCACGTAAGCTTGTCGCGATTCAATCGGTTGAGTTTACCGATACGCAGAATATTCTAGAAAAGAATGATCAAGTGTGTTCGAGGATATTCTTTAGATAACATATAAACGGATGAGAGCTGTGCGACTGAGGGGGAGAGAGAAATGAGAGTGGCCGAAGAGTTCCAGACACTGGAACACAGAAGCGTTCGAGTCTTCACAAGTCGATGAAAAGCTGCCATCAGTAAAAATATTGGCTGCTGCATGGAGTCAGGACGATTGAGTTCCTGTACGACTTATTGAGCTGAAGGTCAGTTGACTGCTGTTTGTTGTTCCGATATTCTTCAACGTTTGTAAATAAACGGATCCTCTTCATTTGAATACCGTCTGGAAAATTTTGTCGTCTGTATGCAGAATGCCTACCACAGGCACTAAAGCAACTCATGCAAGCTACTGCGCTTACCTGTGCATGTTCAATTATCTTGTACGGAGGAAGTCAGCAGTCCAGCATGCAACATTTGGGGCCAAGACGGGATCCTGCTACATTGGTGGTTATTCCAGAGGCAGTATTCACTAGCCTGTACTAAACGCACTGCGATTTTGAAGGCGGCAGTCCAGCAGATCTACAGCGACAAATGCCGTCACGTAGGCTACTGCATCGGATGTCTGAGAAGAAACGAAACGTTAGATCAAAACGTTCAGCGTCAAGAAAGTCTTCAGCCATGTGTTTATACACACAGGGGGGGGGGGGGGGGGGGGGGGGGGGGGGGGGGGGGGTACAGCGTTTAGTGCATTGAACAGGTCCAGGGAAGTGGAGAAAACTGTCGCATGTGTCTGCAAGATGAATTAGGGTTCCAGGAAGACTGCTGCTTGTGTCTGTAGCTGAAGACTGGAAAGTATTGTTTAAGTGACTGATTGCTGACGTCAGTCTGAGTTACCATGGAATAGGCCTACGTGAAGACTGGAAAGGAACTGCGCCTTGCATGTGATAAACTCATGAAATATTTTCAGGAGGCTGAGGAAAAGGCAAGAGAACTGGAAAGAAGAAAACAGAACTGGCCGCTGAAGAGAAGAGAAGACTAGAAGAAGATGAAGGTGAAAACAGGAAAAGACAGCGAGATAGAGAATGAGAAAAACGAGCTGCTGAAAGAAAATTGAAAAGACTTGAATTAGAACATCAAGAGAAAGAGAGACAAAGAGAATTTGAACTGCGGATGGGAGAAGTGTAAGCTCGAAATGGCGAACGCTTTTCCCAGTCAGAAACTGCTCTGCCAAGAGGCTACGTCTTCTAACGTTCGTGGATGGGAAAGGGAACCTCGACCGTTATCTGGAACATTTTGAGCGCCATTCTGAAGCAATGAAATGGCCAAAACAGCAGTGGGCTACCAACTTAAGTGCCCTTTTGACTGGTCACGCCCTAGAGATATACTCCAGACTAGCCCAGGAAGAAGCAAATGAAACTGAACTTCTTGGAAGATTTTTTGAACAAGGCTTACAGAAACGTTTCCGACCCAGTAGGCCAGAGAAGAACGAAAGTCCTGCTCAATCCCTGACCAGGATTCATATCTAGAGAGATGACTGGAGTTAGTTGGAAGAAAGAAAGACTGTGATGACTTGTCATATTTGGTCCTGAAAGAACAATTTGTAGAATCCTGCCCTAAAGACTTCGCATCCCACCTTCTACAAGAGAAAGACTAGAGCCTGAAATCCCCGACTGAAACTACCCAGAGGTTCCTGGGCTATCACAACCGGTCCCTCGACACTAGAAAAAACCATCTACAGACCGGATACAACCAGTCCAGGTTCCAGGTACATCAAACCTACCGTTGAAATGCTTCAGCTGCGGACGCCTGGGTCACAAGGCTGCTGAATGTAGACTGCCCAAGAATCCAGATAAATGCAGACCTCAACACTTCAGTTATGAAGACCGGAAAGGCCAGTGCCAGGGTGAAAATAAAAGAAGCCTGACATCTGCCAATGTTGCCATCAGAGACAGGAGTCAGGAGAGACAACCATCACAGAGGAGAAGGGGATCTACCTCACGTCAAGCCAGCGACAGCCCTGAAGAGCATGAGAAAGCAGTGCAATGTGCCTCCTTAAACCGTGCCAAGAGTGATTTGAGTGTCATGCTGTGGTGAAGGGACATTAGGATGATAAGGAAGTACAGGTGCTCCGAGATGCAGAGTGCAGTGGAGTCATCATTCAGAAGGACCTTTTTTTTTTTCCTGAAAAACAGTTTACTGGCAAGAACGGCTAGCTACCTACGATGTGTCCATGGACATGATGAGGCCGTCGCCACAGCTGATATTGAAATTTCTACACCGTTCTTCGTTGGGAAGGTGAAAACTTTGTGCCTGCCCCCACCTCATGACGTCATCATTGGCAATATTGAAGGTGCCCGTGCAGCTGATGATCCTGATCCTGAGTGGCCACACACCTGTGCAGTAACAACCAGTGTGCGATCCAAGGAGAAAGAAGAGAGATCTACACCATTGAAAATCAGCAAGTCCATAGAAATTTCAGAAGTAACCAGAGAGAAACTGAATCAGCTGCAGCAAGCTGACCCTTCTCTGCGAAAATATGCCAGTAAAAAAAAAGACGCCATGACCATGGGCAACACCGAGGTATCCTTTGTGAAGAAAAATGGCGTCATGTACAGACAGCAGAAGAAAAAAGTGCGACTGATGGGGCCAAATCACTTGCCAAGTTCTTGTTCCAGCCAGTCTACGAAAACCCGTGATGGAGTTGGCCCATAACTCTATCCTTGGAGGCTACATGGGTGTCAAGAAGACCACAGACAAAATCGTAGCAGCCTTCTACTGGCCAGGTATCCAGGGCGATATTGCACGCTTCTGCAGATCCTGTGACGTGTGCCAGAAGACTGAACCCAAAAGAAGAACTCCAAAGGTATGCAGAAGATGCCACTAATCGACCGACCTTTCAAGAGGGTGGCCATCGACCTCGAAGGAGAAATCAGGCCAGCCAGTGAATCTGGACACCGGTACATCCTCACTTTGGTGGACTATGCCACCAGGTATCCTGAGGCAGTCCCACTGAAACGCATCGATACTGAGACCGTTGCTGATGCCCTGATGGACATCTTCAGCAGATTGAGTGTGCCTGACGAAATCTTATGTGACTTGGAGACCCAGTTTGTATCTGACTGCATGAAGGAGGTTGTCCGCTCAGTATCCACCAGTTGACCACCACGCCCTACCATCCCATGTGCAACGGCCTGGTAGAGAAGTACAATGGAACATTAAAGGCCATGCTGAAGAAGTTGTGTGCTGATCAACCGAGATAATGGCACCAGTTTATCAATGCCTTGTTGTTTGCTTACAGGGAAGTCCTCAAGAATCTACTGGGTTTTTCTCCCTTTGAGCTACGTACGGCCGGACTGTGCGAGGTCCAATGCACATCCTGAAAGAACTGTGGACAAAAGAAGTGGGATCTCCAGAATCAAGAACAGCTATCAATGTGTATTTGAGCTGCGTGAATGCATTGAAGATACCCTACAGTTAGCCCGAAGTGAACTAGAAAAGTCTCAAGGCAAAAGCAAACACTACTATGACCGGAAGACCAAAGTTAGGATATTTCAGCCTGGTGACAAAGTCCTCGTCCTGCTGCCTACTGGCAATAACAAGCTGCTGAAGCAGTGGAAAGGACTCTAACCTGTAGAAGCAGTCAAGGGGCTGAATGATTATGAAGTGAAAATCAAAGGCGAGCAAAAGATTTTCCACGCAAATACGCTCAAGAAATACTTTCAATGGGAAGAGAAGCCAGCTACAGATGCACATGCTGCTGAATTCCAAGAATGGGAACCACCTTACTCCTCCGGTGATGGTGACAACTTTACTGAAGAAAGTTCTATGAACGATGAAGAACTGTTGGAACTTAATGACTTCAAGTCCCAGAAAACTACTGACTGTAGCTTTGGGGCCCCAACTGAGTTATAAGAGAGTCCCGATGATCGCCATAGGCGTTGCCATTGTTGTCAAAAAGAAAGACGGTACTAACCGGGTGTGCATCGATTTTAGGCGACTCAACAAGCTGATTTACCTACATCCTGAACCTATGGCTACAGCTGCTGACCTGTTTCAGAGACTGAGTGGAGATAAAAAAAATTTCCGAGATCGATCTCAGCAAGGGATACTGACAAGTCCCCATACCAGAAGACATTCCAAGACTGCATTTATGACTCCAGATGGGACATACGAGTTCCTCGAATGCCTTCGGTATGAAGAACTTTAGAGCAACACTCGAGAGGGGCATGAGAAAAACTATTGGGCAACATGGAAGGTGTCATGTACTACTGGGATGACATCCTGGTCCATTCCAAAACATGGATAGAACACTGGAAATTCTTTGGAAGCTGTTCAAACGACTGTCTTCTGCCAACTTGACTGCGAGACCCAGCAAGTGTGTTACTGGTTTTAGACGATGTTGACTTCATTGGTCATCGTCTCTAGGAAGAATGAAAGGGGTTCTCAAGGATAGTGTGACAAAAATTCTGGAAGCTCTTCGTCCCCAAACAAAGAAACAGTTGCGGTCCTTTCTGGGCTTAGTGGGGTTCTACAGAGAATACATGCCTCACTTTGCAACTGTG
>CM031605.1:9072007-9092007 GCA_018398815.1 Conus ventricosus | reverse complement strand
CATTGTCTTTCTGTCTATGATTTTATGTGTGTCTGCTTGACTGTCGAAAGACAGACCTTTCTGTCTGTATTTCTCGCTCATTCTCTCTATGTATCGTCCTCCCTCTATCTGTTTGACTCTCTTTAGTTTCACTCGGTCCATCAAACTGTCTGTCAGTTGGTCTCTGCCATCCCCCCCTCTCTCTCTCTCTCTCTCTCTCTCTCTCTCTCTCTCTCTCTCTCTCTGGACGTGCAAGTATGTGTGCGAGTATGTGGAGAGAGCGCGACGGTGTGTGTGTGTGTGTGTGTGTGTGTGTGTGTGTGTGTGTGTGTGTGTGTGTGTGTTGTGTGTGTGTGTGTGTGTGTGTGTGTGTGTGTGTGTGTGTGTTGTGTGTGTGTGTGTGTGTGTGTGTGTGTATGTGTGTGTGTGTGTGTGTGTGTGTGTGTGTGTTGTGTGTGTGTGTGTGTGTGTTGTGTGTGTGTGTGTGTGTGTGTGTGTGTGTGTGTGTGTTGTGTGTGTGTGCTGTGTGTGTGTGTGTGTGTGTGTGTGTGTGTGTGTGTGTGTGTGTGTGTGTGTGTGTGGACCCTGAAACAACTGCATTCATGCTCAAATATATTTGTAATTCATTTGTCCATAATCACGCAATCTCTCTCTCTCTCTCTCTCTCTCTCTCTCTCTCTCTCTCTCTCTCTCTCTCTCTCTCTCTCTCTCTCTCTCCCTCCCTCCCTCTCTCTCTCTCTCTCTCTCCCTCCCTCTCTCATTCTCTCTCTCTCTCTCTCTCTCTCTCTCTCTCTCTCTCTCTCTCTCTTTCGCCCTCCCCTCCTCTCTCTCTCTCTCTCTCTCTCTCTCTCTCTCTCTCTCTCTCTCTCTCTCTCTCTCCCCTAGGATATCCCCGTGTCAGCCATCTCTTTACATACCCCACCCACTCTGAACACCTTCTCGTGCGACGATACTCTTTCCCCTAGTCAATTGAATAGAACCCTTAAGACTGCCCCCCACAAACCCTGCAAGTTACACAATAATCTCTTTGCAGAAGTGTATGTGCGTGTTTGAGTTTGTTTGTGTATGCCCGCGCATGCGCATGCGCGTTTACGTGTTCCACGTATGTGTGTGTGTGTGTGTGTGTGTGTGTGTGTGTGGTGTGTGTGTGTTGTTGTTGTTGTTGTTGTTGTTGTTGTTGTTGTTGTTGTTGTTGTTGTTGTTGTTCTTCTTCTTCTTCTTCTTCTTCTTCTTCTTCTTCTTCTTCAATTTAACGTCTTTTCACTAAATGTGATATCAGACAAGGTGTGTGTGTTTGAGTGTGTGTGTGTGTGTGTGTGTGTGTGTGTGTGTGTGTGTGTGTTTGAGTGTGTGCGTGCAGCGTGCGTACGTGTGTGCGTGCAGCGTGCATACGTGCCCGCGTGTGCGTGTGTGCGTGTATGTGTGATGAGGAGAAACTCTAAGTAAGAATTAAACTGTAAAAAAAAAACACGTCAAAAGTAAAAAACAAGCAACTGTACAAAATTAAGATCATGAAACAGCAATTACAGGATTGAGCCAACTGGGCTGAACATAAGAATTCGTACAAAATTTAAGAGAGACATGGTATCCTGGAATATGCACTTTGAAGCATCCTTTCTAAATTCTGACAAATCGGAATCAAAGCAGGGGCAAAAGTATAGAACGTGTGTTGTTGTACAATTATCAGGGCGCCGCAAGCACATCGAATATTCTTGACATATTTTGTTCTGAATGCATTTATTTTTAACCGAAAAAATAAGGAGAGAAGTTGTTTACTGTGTCTTGGATATAATCCTATGTTTGTATTACGGTTTACTGGATTTATTGAGGAAGCCCTTTTTAAAAGATTACTTGCTCGAGAGCTCGTACAACAAAGTATAGAAGACTCGGGTTTATGTATTCGGGGGAGAACACTTTCTTTGTAGTATTCCTCAAATTTTTCAAAAGAGGCTCTTTGTAAGAGAGAATATCCTTTATGTAAGCTCAAGGGAATATGAATAGTAGCCGTATTGTCAGAATTGTTTGCACCTGCTCGAGCAATCCTGTCAGCCCATTCATTTCCGGATATGAAGCAATGGGAAGGAACCCAACAAAAATTAACTACTATACCTCTTGACATAAGGTTGTGAATAAGTTTTAATTTTGATACGATTTCAGCACGATTTTTTGAATTTGTAGATTCTAAAGCTTGAAGAACTGACTTAGAATCTACACAGAAGAGAATACCATAACAGTCAAATGATAAATCATTTATGTACTCTACGGCCATTAATATTGCTATAAGTTCGGCTGTAAAAATATACAGATTTGCTCCAAGATGAAAGGACTTCTCAATTTTTAAAAATGGAATGACAAAGCCACAACCAGCATCATTGTTTAATAGAGACCCATCAGTATAGACTTTTACGAAGTTACGATAACAATCATTGATATGTGATTTTGCTTCGCAAGCTAGAATATTAATGTTATCAGTTTTAGATATAGTAGTATAGTTATAATCAAATTTTGGTTTGAAGAGCTCCCAGGTTGGTACGGGACTTATGGGAAAATGCACAGCAAGCTTTTTATGATCGATACCTGAATTTGTCAACAAGTGAGAAGAATATGTGAGTATCGTTTTAGTGGCTCGAATGTTTTTAGCACGTTTAGGAAAGTCTACATCAGACCTCATATCCAGTTCCGTTTGGTTAGCACTTTGAGTAGTTGAGCAGCGAAGAATGTGCTTAGCGCAGGCTAATTCACGATGGTCATCAAGACACCAGCTTCATGGTATGTTCCTAAAGCTGAAGCATGAAATGGAACACCAAGGGCTAATCTGAATGCCTTAGAGTCTATACACTGAAGCTTTTTTAATAAGTACTTAGGAGCACTAAAAAAAGACCTCTTGTGCATATGACAATTTTGATCTAACTAAAGCAGAAGAAAGATGTATTAAACTTTTTGTTTCCTGGCTCCAATTTTGTTTGCTTATAACTTTGAGCAGATTAAGAGATTTTCTCGCTTGGTTTATTATGTGTTCCAAGTGAAAATTCCAAGAAAGATTTGACATAAGATGCACACCAAGGAATTTAATCTCAGAAGTGTAGCTCAATGTGGTATTATGTACTTTGAAGTTAGGAGTATTGTGAGCAGACCCACCTGCATCAAATAACAATATACGGGATTTTTCAGCCGACAGGCATAAGCCATTATCAGACATGAAGTTCGCAATGTTGTCTAACTCTTTTTGATATATTCTTCTAATGTAGTTAACAGATCTTTTTGATGTGTTCTTTTTTTAATGTGGCGTTCAACCATAAGCAGATGTCATGCGCATATTGAATCAAGTTAAAGTTTTTTAAATGTATTTAGGTAAATCATTAGTTAAAAATATTAAAGAGAAGAGGGGCGATCACAGAGCCTTGAGGGATACCCATATCTAGTAATCTTTTGGATGAATAAGTATGACCTATTCTTGTCTGAATACTTCTGTTGGTCAGGAATGTTTTAACAAATTTATAGATATGACCAGAGAGACCTATAGTTTTTAATTTATATAAAAGCCTATCATGCCAAACTTGATCAAATGCCTTGTTGATATCGAAAAATGTGGCGAGAACGTTTTGTCTTCTAGCAAACTGGTGTTTAATTTGCGTAGTGAGCTTTACAAGATGATCAATAGTAGACCTGCCCTTTCTAAAACCGGCCTGGTTTGCGGGGATAATGCCAGCTTTTTCACAATGGTATGTCAATCTGTTTAGAACAATTATCTCCATTAGTTTACAGACATGAGATGTAAGAGCTATAGGTCGATAGCTATTTGTGTTTGTCATTGATTTTCCATTCTTTAAAATGGGAACAATAATTGAGTCTCTCCATATGGAAGGTATGTTCCCTTCAATCCAACATTTATTAATAATTTCATGTAGAAATAAAACAAAATTTCGTGGTATATGTTTTAACATTTCATTAGAAATGGCATCTAAACCAACAGACGTTTTCTTATTTGAGAATGAAGAAATAGCAGAGTGTAATTCCTGAGAAGTAATATCAGCATTTAGAAAATGATCATTATTTTCGTCAGGATCAGCGAACATTTCTTTGTTAGATTGGTTTTCCCTCATAGCTCTGCTTTTGTCTGATAAACTACAGAAGGAGCTGTTTTGGGAAAACATGTCAGCAAATGATTCTGCTTTTTGGTATGCCGAAGGAAGTTTTTCAGCACCTATTATGATTGGATATGCAGGTAAATGGATTCCGTTTTTCATTTCATGGATCTGTTTCTAAATTTTATTGATATCTTTATGTTCACTTATTTCATTAAAAACAAAATGATGACCAGTACTCGCGTTTAGCATTTTCGATTACTTTATTCCTTTGATTCTTAGCAGTTCTAACTGGTATGCTCCCTTTAACCTTTTTTACTTTTGCGTACAGTTTAAACGTGCTTTTATTTTTATTAACAGCGTTTCTGCAAGATTCTGTCCACCACACTTTACCCGTGTGTTTGGGAGATTTTGATTGACTAAGAATCGGAATTGCCTCACCAGCTGCATGCAGTAGTGAGAGAGTGAAATGACTCTACATAGATTCTATGTCAGATTAATCAAAAGAATTGACATCATATGAAGATAGCACAGATTGAAATTTGGCCCAGTCAGCTCGCTTGTAATCAAACTCTCACATGTGCGTGTGTGTGTGTGTGTGTGTGTGTGTGTGTGTGTGTGTGTGTGTGTGTGTGTGTGTGTGTGTGTGTGTGTGTAAGAGAGAGAGAGAGAGAGAGAGAGAGAAGAGAGGAGAGAGAGAGAGACTATGCACACACGCATGTACACGCGCATGCGTGGGCACACACGCAGACAAACTCACACACATACATTTCCTCACTCATGCACTCCCTTACAGTACAGGAGGGACACAAACCGTTGAAGGAGGTATGATAGGTCAGAGATACAGGAGGGACACAAACCGTTGAAGGAGGCATGATAGGTCAGAGATACAGGAGGGACACAAACCGTTGAAGGAGGCATGATAGGTCAGAGATACGGAGGGACACAACCGTTGAAGGAGGTATGATAGGTCAGAGATGGATGGGACAGAGAGGAGGTCAAAGCCGAGGGAACAAATCATATAATTATCCCCATAATATTACATAATAGGGTGACAGGGCTATGTGAATGTCAGTATGGATAGTCATGGGAAGACATATGGATAGTCATGGGAAGACATATGGATAGTCATGGGAAGACATATGGATAGTCATGGGAAGACAACGAGAGACACAAAATCGTTATAATAGCCCACTCTTATGTTATGGATTATCCTAATTCATTACATCTGCACCCAACTCTTAAAACTCCTTTCCTTCTACCTCAAATATCTCCGATTTTCTGATTTGGATCTTATTTTAAAGAAGAAACAAAAAAGAAAAAAAAATGATGAGTAGTAGTTCCATGGCATTATAGTATACTTATTACAAGTTGCAGCTTTTGGACTGCTCATTATTAATAGGCCTAAACAGTGTATGACGAAGAAAGAGAAATAATTATGACAATGATGTTTGGAGAAATTTGCGTTATTAGCTATTTAACCGCTTCGACCTTATTGGACTATGTGACCTTTTTACTTCTCAAACTTCGCGGCATCACAAAACGAACACATGTCTTTGATCTTGGTCAGAAGGAACTTCATCTTTTGAAAATTTCGCTTCTGTCTTCTACCGCAAGACTTCAGAGGTTCAAGATCCAGCTTTGTCGGCAGTGTGTGTGTGTGTGTGTGTGTGTGTGTGTGTGTGTGTGCGTGCGTGCGTGCGTGCGTGCGTGCGTGCGTGCGTGCGTGCGTGCGTGCGTGCGTGCGTGCGTGCGTGTGTGTGTGTGTGTGCGTGTGTGTGTGTGCGCGCGCACGCACGCGCGCGTGTGCGTGTGTGGCATCCACTTGTTTAGAAGAAACATATTCAAATATTGACGGTGCTTTGAATGTTTCTTTTTGTTTTCGAACATTAATTCGTTTGTCTTTTTTTAAAAGAACCCATCGAAAACAAAAGATAATTTATATAATTATGTTATGTTTCACATTTTTTTTATTTATTATTTTTTATTTATTATCATATTTAGGCTTAGGTGCCAAAAACGGGAAATGAAAGAAAATCATTTTGACGTTGCTTTCTGCATTTTTTCGCGTTGTTTTTTTCTTAAAACCGAAAAAGTTTAGGAAGAAATGGGCCTTTCAACCAAAATTTGTTAATTAATTTCAATCTGGCTTTTTGGAGTTTTGAACCCTTAAAAAAGGATTCAGAAAAACAAACCCAAATGGCCTGAAGCCTGCTTTAGGGCCTCTAAAAATTTTGGGTTTTCTTGTGAAAAAAGGGGTTTTCTTTGACTCTTTTTGTAAATTATGTTTTTTAAGTGCCCAGAAGACTGCAATTAAAGAAGACAACTAAACTGTCTGTTTTTCGATTTGGCTTGTTTTTGCTTTTAAAATCTATTTGTTTGTGTTTCTGTTCTGACAATTAAAGGATAATCATTTACTTTTTAAAGTTTGTTTTGAATGTGTTGGACCTCGTGTTTTAAATGGATTTCGAAAAAAGCTCACCTCTTACATGGCCAACAGACAAAAAATATTGGTTTGGGTTTATGAATAATGTGTGTGGGTTTAAAATATGGGCCCCGGGGCCCCAATTATACTACCCCCTGGTCATTTAACCGAAATGTGTCTAAGTGGGTTTTCTTATTAAAAATTTTTTGAAATAAAGTTTGCTTTGATGGTGTTTCTTTAAAGCTCTATGGTAAGTTTTACAAAAAATTTAACCCTTGAGTAAAGTAAATTTAGTAAAGGGGGTAGGGTGCTTTTAAAGGGGTTTTAAAAATTCCCCTATTTCCCCTCTTTTCTTGTGCTGAATGTCTGGCTAAAATTGTAAAAAATCACATTTCACATCCCACACACAACACCCACCACACAAACCACACCACACCGTTACAAACGCAACAACACACACACACCACACACACACACACACACACACCACACAAAAACACACACCCAAATTTAGTGATGGGTCGAGGGGGCGTTCAAAAAAAGTCTCTCCTCGTTAGGGAGATTGAAAGTTTTCCATAGATTCCGTTTGAATGCGTTGAAAAAAAAATAATTATGTCATAAATTTAAATGTATATGTGGGAAACCCTTTAATTAATGTAGTCTTTTGCGGTTCAAGCCCAAGGAAAGGAGCCCCAAAGGGGACATTGGGTTGTGGGTTTTACGATGGATGACTTCAGTGCCCTTTTCGTTATTTCAAACAATTACTCTGTTCTTGATCAGTTTGTAAGTGTTTGTTAAAAGTTCAAGGTCCCTTTTGTAGATCTTATCATTCTCACTTTAAAATTTTTAAGGTGGGGGGATGGGGGGGGGGGGGGTGGGGGGGGGAGGAGGGGATGTTATATTCTTCGTTTTGGAAAAATACACTTCATCACTTGCATACTTTATTTTTCCCCCAATAAACTGTCGGAAATTTACTATAGCGGAAAGGCATTAACGGCGACGACACTCACACCGAATGGAAATTTGACTTTCGTCAAAAAAATTTTTTGATAAAAAAAACACTTGCCAATTTTTCATTCAGGGAGGCTGCTTATTTTCTGTGATTTTGCGCTCAACGCGGCGCGTTTTTTTCCCTTTGCAGAAAAAAAAGTCGTGTGAAAAAATTTAAAGTGCGACCATATTTTCCCCGGGAAAAGTTAACCCCACGTAAAATTTCACTGAAAATGTGTCGCAAGCAACGCATTTACTTTTCTAAATTTTACGTGTCCTGTCGCAAAAAACTGTCGCAAAAATTTCGAGCGACGTTTTTATGGACGTACAATATTCATAGGCATTTTCGTGAAAAGTTGTGCGCGACAATTTTTTCCCGCAATTATTGTCGCGCAACAATTTTTATATTTAATTTCATCGTGCGATACAATTTTACGGCGACGTATTATATTCGCACCCGGCAAAATAGTATTGTAATTTGGGAGTTGGAGGGATGGGGGATTTTGCGGTAATGTTGAGGTGAAACCAAAGAATAAAACTGCTTCATGCTTTGTGAGGAGCACGGTATTTTTCTCCGCTGAAAGAGATTGTTGTGGCACTGTTTGCGGCTAACGTGTGAAAGAAACGTGTTTGTGAATCAGTGAACCTAATCAATATTTTGTATTGAAACGAGTGGGCGTGATTAAAATCATCAAAAATTACAGTAAGTAGTATTTCGCGTAGAGAACTAATAAATACCAAGCCTAGCTCAACCGCCCTCAACCAGTTTCGGGCGGTTGCCCTAGGCTAGGTATTTATTAGTTCTCTAACTAGTAAACCCTACAAACATGCATACTGTGTAGGATTATCTATTTTCAATACTAATTTACTAAACTTTTCAGATTTTAGTTTTTGCTTAATCCTATGTTTTTTCCTGATCATTTTCAATAACATCATTTTCACGCATACATTCATCAAATGCGTCTCTGTCTTTCATGTGAAATAAAACTACAGTCTTTAACTGTTCTCTAAAGTCTTTTAAAACTGAGTTATATTTTGACATAAAATCCACACACTTATTCCAGCATGTCCTTCCACTGAAAGCCAGTTTTGACAAAGTGTTTTCTTTTTTTAACTGTCTCTTTCTGCCGAACAGTCATCTATAATAAATAGTGTCTGCGTTCCTTCTTGTTTACTGACTGTGTGCCTCTGGCTATGGTAATATGAAAAGGTAAATGGCGGGGCAACACCCCTAATTGCTGGTGCCGACAGTAAGAACTTGTCCACATGACTGTTGTTCATCAGCTTGAACAAGTCTTTTTCTGAAGCATCTGTGGATTTAGTTCTAAGATCAGTGTTCTTCATGATGTATGGTTTCATGAACTGTTCTTGATCAAAAGCAATTACATGATGAACTGGTGTTAGCTTTAAACCATGTCTTAAATAAAATTGTAGAAGTCTGTAATGACAGACATAATTTTTTTTGGTTCGAAGATTAGGCACAAGTTTAGGCGGCTCTGTTGGATTCATCTTTAGACTTTCTGCTGCTAATGGGTAGTCATTATGTAGGTCATGGAGTTCAGAGGATATTCTAAGTCAACTTCTAGAATAAGACCTCTTTTACGATCAGCTGTAAGAGTAGCAGTTGTTCTACAAATTCCTTGAATGTTTTTAATACCGCCAGTGTACATTTTAAAGTTACGTAATGGAAGTGATTGCGCCATAGCCCAACCATACAGATTGTTTGCATCTAAATACATGAGATAGTTAGACCTTTTACTTGGATTATAATCATCTAGGTATTTGTTGTTTGCTTTACAGTAATGATGCGACGCCATACTAATTCCTCCACGCAATACGTTTTCAATCATCTGAATCATTGGTAAATCTGACAATAAATCAATCTGTATTCCAGTATATTTAAGAAAGCATCCCAACTCATCCCGGCGCAGAAATGTAATGCGCGGGATCCAGGCTATAATGTTTCATGCAGGTCTTTCTGTAATTTTCAAAAATGTCCGCCAACAAACATACATCGGCTATCAAGTATGAGTCATGATAGTCTCCCATCGTTTTACACTCTAACTTCTGCCATGCTTCTTGAGCATGCTGGTAATCAGAATCACTGATGTCCTTCCTCTAAGACTAGAAAAGAACGCGCCTTTAGGTGGAAGTGAATCTTCATCAAACCTTTCCCAACTGTTCATGTACTCATAAGGGTAAACGCCCTTTCTAACAAGAGTTGGGTCAAAATATTCTTCTGTTATTGGGCAGGACTTTAAGGACATAGCCAGTGACTCTAATGATCCCATCAGGTGTTGCATAGAGTCATAAAAAGACATGTGATCAGATTAAAACACATGTACTTTTCTGATGACTGTGCAATGCATTTTACCCAGAAGTCGCTGGTTACTGCTTGCAATATAAGATGAGAGTCGTAACCTCGCAAGTTATGAAAGAAGATGGGCAGCTTCCATTTCGCCGGTCAAACTTTAGTTGAAGATTGCAGTTGTTGTGCGCTGCTCCTCTGAACTTTCCGCTAATGTGATCATGGTCTCTTACTGTTGGATTGGCTTTCTCTGCTGTCGCGTCTTCACTGTTAGACTGTAGTTCTAAACCACAAATCCAACAATGTGTGGCTGAGTCATACTGTTGTTGGTCTTTAGGCGTCATCTTGATTTCAGATAAATTTCAGATATTAGAACAGGCGTTACGCACTTGCTGCATGCGTTCTAAGAAGTATTCTGCAGCATTAGGCCCTCTATATAATAATTCTGGCTCTGAATGGTCGCCATCTGACCTGACAATAATGAAGGCAAATGAACAAATCTGATGATTACTCATTAAGACAGTTTTCAGAAGTTTCTGTGGGGTTGGCCCCTCATAAGGAACAATAAGCGACTCGAAGTCTGCGTAAACAACATATGGACTCGTTGCAGCCGTTTCCAGTTCTTAAAACAAACCTTACTGCCTTCTCCTCGGTGTAATTAGTTCTGTATTACAGTCAACTGGGCTAATACAATGTTTTTTATGTTCAAGCGCGCTTTAACGGATGGAATTCTTGTTAAACATTTCTACAGAATTCTTGTTTGTGCCCATCTTTTGAAGTATGCTGCATTAGTCTACTCATTGTGCGTATCATGTGTAATGTGGTAGCCCTGTTGGTGAAAACATTAGGAGTAAGTCCACATGACTTTTGGCTGGATCCCCTATTGTTGGGCTGTCTTTAGACACTCTAATAGGCACCAAATTTGTTTTCTCAGACCATGTGTATACATTAACCACAAATGGTTTGTTTTGTTCTTCAAACTGATCAATTTTGTCCACGCTAACAGGAAAGGATATTCCACTAAAGTTAAGTTCATTGATGTAAGGTTCATAGTTAGATACTCTCTCTGCATTTTTAGCAACGTAATGCAGCCTTGCAAGAACACACCACATAAAACATTTGTTGTCTGAATTCTTTATGTTTAGAACTGCTCTTTTTTGCGACTAATGCTGGAGGTAGCGAAATGTAAGACTTGCCTACAATCGGCTCATACTTAGCCTGTTTTAATCTGATCTCTATGACTTCGCCCTCTTACCAACCAGAGCCTCTCATTTTGGCTTCTTCAGCGGCCACATCAAACTGTGTAAGCAGTTGGTCTGCCCAACCAGGTGTTAAGTCATTATGAGAAAGAATAACCTGTTGTTTAGTTGAGACCCAGACTTCTAGATTTTCTTTCATTTATTGTTATATAGTCGATTAAAACAGCTAACATTACTTTAACTGGCGGGTCTATTGTTAGTTTACCTGGAACTTGAGAAATAGCATGTGCAACACTTGCCCTCACGCTTGCTGAATCAATGACTTCTAGATTAATATCATTTAAAGCTTTTGACAAACGCTCTCCTTAAGCATTCCTTCAAACAATTCGTCTGGTCCTTCATATATCTTAGCCATGTTAAGTTTTCTTTTCTAACTGAAACTATTTATTTAAATTTAAAAAAAAAATACTTAATCAGAATCAATATCAACGGTCTTTTTGTGCTTGGACTCATAAACTAAAGTAAAACGCCCTTTGAGTTGTTAATGTGAGCTGTTTAGAACAAGTTTTAATGTCTCGTTTACTTTTTTTAAACATTCCTTTTTTATTCTGCTCGGTGTCTGGCTGTTGAGAAAAACTTGCCCTTGCCTTTTTTTGAAGATCAAACTTTTGTCTTTTATAGTCATCAAAATCGGCCTGTAAAGGACTAAATTCTTCATCCGTGATGTTTGAGTCAACTAGTGCTTTATTTATTGTTAGTTTGAACGAACTAAGTTTAGCTGTTATTAGTTGAACTATAGCTGTGTGCTTTTGGAGTTTAGTTTTTAATTTTTTTGCTAGCAGCACTTACAGCTAATGAACACACGCCAAGAGTTAAAGACAAACCGCCTAGTGGTAAAGCTGCGAGTGCACCTACGCCTGTTGCTAAGAGGCCTACGCTTATTCCTGCTGATAGACCACTCAAAGCCGATGCTCCAGTATAACATATGTAACAGCATTAAAGGCAGCAGAATACCTTCGTTTGGTTTTGCTATATTTTGAAAGGTCCTGCTCTAGTTTTTGTTGCATTTGTGTAATGTTGGTTAATCTGAAGGTTTTTATGTCGGGGGTTTCTACTATCCCTTCTTTTGGCGACTCTGGCGCTGTAGGTACTTTTGGATAATGCTTAACAGACATGCTTTTTTAAAATAAAAAAATAATTTAGTATGTATATCTTTAAATCTGTTATCTTGAATATTCAGCTGCGCATCATATATTAAAAACAAATGTACATTAAGTGGTTTATCCCCATCTTTTTCTTTATCAATTTGAATGTTTATTACGTCCTTTAACCGTTCTCCTCGCCACTTCCATGCAACTGATTATCCTCAGTTGACCTTAGGTCAATCCATAAACCGTATTTCGTTGTTAAATAATCATCAGTCTAACACTGTGAAGGTGTAGATCTTTAGACACAAGGTCAAACTGTTGGACTTCTACACCTCCCACCCCCAAATAATTTTCTTATTTCATCAAAATGCTGATAAGGTCTAAGCCCGCTAGCGTAGATTTGGTTAGGACTACCCTCAATTGAACATTGTACTTTCGTTATTTTAGGATTAATAAACTTTTCAGCTTGTCTTTTGAATGGTTCTTCATCTTCACACAGCAATAAAATACCTTTAAGTGATCTTGCTGCGGCACTAAAACTAAAATTCCATATAGTGTCTGCCTTGCTTTTAGGATATGTTGTATGATGAATCACTCTTTCGGTAGAAAGAAACTCATGGAGAGCGTGGCAGCAGAGAGTCCTCAGAAGAGAAGCCCCCTTCAAGCAAGTGTTTCGGCCCTTATCTCCTGACACTCTAGGGGGTTGGGCCACACCCGGTTCATGACTCCGGATGTCCCTCTGCTGCCCCTTTTTTTTTCCCATCTTGGGACGAGCCATGGCTGGGATTCGAACCCATGACCCTCTGGACATGCTCATTTTCTACTTAATGACTCGCGCTTTAACCACTGAGCCACAGGGACACCTGATATTTGTAGGGAAATTAAGCCTTATGAAGTTCACTTTTGTTCCTCCTTGACCAGATCCAGCTTGAACACCTCTCTGCCGCTTCTGCCATTGCTTTCAGGGCTCTGGTTTTTTCCTTCCCTGCAACTGAGAGCTGTTTCATGAGGCTGTATGCAGACGTTCCTACAAATCCCCTAGCTCCAAATTTTTGCAGTGAGGACTTTGACCTGATAGCCTTCTCTCCTCAGGCTGTTTGCCAGATCAGCATACTTTTCAGTCTTGTAGATTTGAGCTGCCTCCATTCTGTTCTCATATGGCACCGTGAGCTCGATCATGATCAGCTGTTTGGTTGACTTAGAGTGGACTACTATGTCTGGTCTCATGCCACTCTTGCTGATGATCTCTGGGTGACTCTTCCATTCTGGGAGGTCTGCATGCACCCCAGTCATCTGCCCCATCCAGCAGACTCTGCCTGCATGTTTCGAGTGGCACTGTTGTTCTTGGCCATGATTTGCTGCCTCCTGCCGTGAAGAATGTTGCGGGTGCTTTTGGAGTCCTGATTCTCCCTTTTGTGGTGTTGGTACTAGCCCAGACTACTTGTACAATTTCTTTGAGCACTTGGTTGTGCCTCCATGTGTACCTTCCTTGAGCCAGGGCTACTTTACATGAGCTTAGAACATGCTCCACTGTTTGTTTTTTCATGGAAAAGGGGGGCATGCAGGATCGTCTATTTTCCCCCACTTCACCAGGTTTGCATTTGAGGGCAGAAGGTCATATGCAGATCTGAGAATGAAGCTGATCCTGAGAGGGGCCATGTGCCAAATGTCATTCCAAGTTAGACTTCTTTGGAGTGCATTCTCCCACGTTGTCCATTGCCCTTGCTGGCTCTGCTGGACTGCTTTTTGGAGTCTTTTTTGGTCTTCTTCTTTTCTCTTCTCCTGAATCAGCATGTCTCTTTGGCTTTTCCTTTGGCCTTTGACCACCATTCAGTTTTGGTCACCCCCAGTCCTTGTCTGTTGGTCTGTGTGTGTCCTGTTATTTCTCTGATCTTGAGACTTTCTTTTGCAGAATCCATCGCCTCTTGAACTTTCCATTTTCTGCCTGTCTTCAGCTGGGGCTTGATTGCTTCTACCACCTTGTCTCCTGAGTCCTCCAGCATGCTTTGAAGTCTGATCTTCCCTGCTTTGTATTCCTCCAGGATGGATTTCAGTGGTAGTTTGAGCTTTGCTTGGCGACAGTACAGCGCGATGTCAGTCAGACAGGGTGGGACACCAAGCCATTTCCTTGTGAACTTGTTGATTTTGGCTTCCATTGCCTCCACTGTGCTGGTGCAGATGTCGTATATCATCAGAGGCCATAGGAGCATGAACTGCAGACACCAGACCTTGTATTTGCCAGGGAGCCCACAACTGGTCAATGGTCTCCAAGCCTTCTTCCGCCATCTGCTTGGTTTCTTTGCTCTTTGTGTGTCTTCAGCGTATCATCATACCATCTTCCAAGGCTCTTGACTGGCTCTTCTGTGACTGTTGGAATGGCCTGGTTGGCAACACTGAAGACCACAGATTCGGCCACTTTTCCTTTCCTCAATGAGAGACTCCGTGATTTCTTTGGCTTGAACTTCATTCTGGATGAGGCAACTATGTCGTCCAGCCTCTCCAGCACATGACGTGTCTCGTCTTCTCTGGATGAAATCACTGTAGTGTCATCCATGAAGGCCTTGAGAGGAGGCATCTTGTATCCATCGCCAAGGTCTGTTTGTCTCGCGTTGTTTGTTGCTGCTTTCAAGATGATTCCATTGCCAGCACGAACAGTATCGGGGAAATTGCACAGCCCATTGCAATGCCCACTTCCAAGTTGATCCAATCAGTTGTGTACTCCTTGGTAGAGAACCGCATTGAGAAGCCATTGAAGTACTTCTTGAGCATGTCGCGGATGTTCTTTGGCACATGGTACATCTCAAGAGCCAACTGTATCATCTCATTTCGTAATATATTGCTAATTTTGACTGATATTGTTGCTCAATCAGCCTTGCTAAATTAGGGTTGCTAACAACGTCAAACTCTAACGAGATGTCAAAATGCTGTACTTTGCTTCGGTGTCTGATGATCTGATAACACGTTTGTATTCATTAAAAGTTAGTTCATATGACAATCTGTCTTTTAATGCTCCTTGAAAGTATGGCGCATGCGCTTTTAACAACTCAAAATCTAACGGAATAGAAAAGCGATTTCCATACGCAAAATTTACAGCTACATACTTGTTACCGTCTTTAGCATCTTCAGCGCCTATTCTGTGTTTTAGTGCTTCATTATTTTCTATTCCTTGAAACGCAAGATCATCCCTTTCATTCCCGGTTAGCCATAAATCAGAATAGATTAAAAATATGTCTGCATTGTGTAAAGAAAATATTTCTTGCCCCTCAAGTTTATTAGAAATTTTCTTAACGATTGCCCGTCCCAGATTCTGGACAACTGTCCTGTTTGGGTCTGTTTCTGATTCGAGTTCTATTTTGAAAGTAAGTTGCGCAGAGCCTGGCACAATCACTTCATCTGCTCCTAGGTCTGGAAATTTGACAGTAAGAATTTGATCTGCATCAATAGTAGATGGATTATTTGGAACAGTAATATTCCGTTTATTTCCCTTCACGCCAAAGGGCTCTTTCAGTCTTCTATGCGGGTCAAGAATTGAACTATATGTTTGCGACATTTTTTATAAAACAAAATAAAAAGTTAATTATTTAAAACATGGCAGGTGAAGAAGATTATGATGTTTTTGATCCTGGAGACGACATGAGTGAAATGACTCCTTTGACACAGCATCGCTCAGCGCCCTCATTGCGGCGTGAATTAACAGAAAGTAAGGTCAGATCATTTTACCAAAGTTTAGGTCAAGAACCTCCCGAATTTATACCCCCTGATGATTTTGAAGTAAAAGATGACCATTTGTTTGTGAAAAGCGGCCCCGACCGAGAACAACTTGTTCAGCTTACAAATAAACGAGACCCATCAAAGTTTGTAGGCATGAATACAATTAGACAAAGACTAAGGGTGGAAGATCGAAATCGCCTTGGCATTTCTAAACCAAAATTAGACGGAGAGGCAGTTTCTAAACTTCAAAACACACTACAAGATCTCCCAACAGTTAACCAAATACAAAACATGGAACTTAAAGAATTAAATCAATCAGCAGGCGAATTAATAAATACAATAGAAGCAGAAACCAGTTTTTCAGAAGAAACAGCATTAAAAACTATACACGACCCACCGCTACCCATGCGAGAAATAGCGGCCCTTGATCATGCTTTGAGAAGCATCAGAGGCGAATTAACAAACAATTTAGCAAAACTGGGTGAACTAGATGAGCATATAAAAAGAGAAAAAGAAAAACTCGTTGAGGCTGATGACGCCAACTTAGGGCATGATATTAAAGAAAGAATAACCCAAAGACTAAAAGATCTTGAACAAGAAAGATCAGCAAGACTAGAAGTGTTGTCTACTAACCGAGAACAATTACGATCTCAAGTGAGCAGAATAAGAGAAACTATCCAAAGAATTTTATATGAAAACACAACGCTAGCAGAACGAATACGAACACTGTTTAGAGAGCAAGGAGTCACATTAGTAAGCGTTATAACGGCCTTAGGATTTGCAATAAGTACACTGGTGATGGCTATTACAGGCGGCGGTGGTCAAAACCCGGTGCCTCCACCGCCATCACCTCCATCACCACCTGATAAATCATGGGTAAAAAACAGCTTGATCATCTTGCGGGTTTATTAAAAAAATTAGCCAGTAAAGCCATGGACGCTTTACCCGGTATATTGGGGGTGTTGTTAGCTGGCTTTTGTCTACTGCAAGCAAAGTAGTTGGCTTTATGGCCGAGCACTTATGGACATTAGTTGTCTTAATAGTTGGGTTACTTTTTAGTAAGATAAAGACCAAATAATCCTAGGCCAGTTAATCCAAAAACAAGTGCTGTCTTTTCATGTTCATGGTCATTATTTTTTTTTACTTCAACGGTCTCTGGGCTTTGGGCCACGGGAATTAGATGACTTATTCTTTGGGGGTCGACTTGTTTGTTTACTGCTTGCAATATTACTGGCTCAGAATTTATTTCGTTTTTTCCGACCTTCTGTTCATTGCCTGCCACAAGGATTTCATTATTGTAGTTTATTATTGTGCCTATCTGGAGTCTGAGGTCAGAAGGCAGCATGTATAAACCAGTGCCAACAGCAAAGTCTACTTTCGATCTTGCGTATTGTAAAACATTTTGGTACCTTTTTATACTTGAAGGTAAATCAACTGTAGAATTAATGGCGTCCTCTAAATTTGCTAAGTATTGTTTTTGTGCATCAAAACCAGTAGAAGGATCAGTTATGCTCGATCTCGTTTGTGCTTGCGAACCTAGCAAACACCAAACGTAAGTACGAATAGAGTCGTTTGTTTATTCGTTCTATTCCTGCTTTAGTTAGGCCCTTAGAAGTGTCTAAGATAAATGTTGTCCATGCTGTTTTATGCTCTTGCTCTATGGACCCGAGTGAACAGCTGTGCCTGAAGAGAAAGATGTGTAAGGAGGATTCCAGTCATAGTTATACTTTCTGTGCACGCCCCAAAAATAAGGGGTGCCTAGACCATGATTAAGATCCAACTTTTGTCTAAAGTCTGTCTTAACCTTAATATTGAATTCGTTACAGATCCTTTCAAAAGCCTTCATGTCTATTCTGTTTCCGAATGGATTAAACGGTTTGTCATTTGGCAATGGCGCTTGCAATTCAGACAAAATACGTCTGAAGGTGTAATAGAAATGAAATCTATACACTGACCTCACCAAAGGATCAGGATGATTTAAGTGATCAGCATACGACACTCCACACCCAGTTGATGCACAAAACACAGCAAAGTTTAACTGGTTCTGATAAAACTGCATCGGATGACTAAACCACACTTTCGGGATGTGGTCGTTTTTAATAGGAGGGTTAAGATAGCTCTTCAATGGAGTACTAACCTTTACTTGAAAGGTGTCAGACTGAGTCACAGAAATGTCAAGAGTATCAGTTGTTATATTTTTAAGATTGTAGTGCGGCCCAACAGAAATTTTGAATCAGTATATTTAAATGCGCTCATTTTTATTTGTTTAAAAAATGTTTGTAACAATAACAACCCAAGACCGTCCTTCGTTTTTAGAACATGCTATTGATAACGATTGCGGAACCAGAACGGTCGCACTCCATGAAATATTTTACAAAGTCGTATGGTTTAATATAACCGAATCCAAGAAGAATAATAAGATTTAAAAAGTTGATAATGCAGGAAAATTAGTTAGCCAGTTAACAATACCTGATGGTTATTACGGGTTTTGCTCACTAAAAGAAGCAATGAGTAACTTTGACATTACTCTCAAACTTAACAATGCGAATCTGAAAACAATGTTGACCTTCAAACCTGAAGAAGAAGAAGTAGGTTACTATTTTGATAGAGAGCTAGCTAAAATGTTAGGCTTTACAACTGCCAATCGACCCATTCATAGTTTTAGAGTTACACCAAACAAAACTACTTATGAGGGAGAAAGTCCGCTCATCTTGCATTACATTCATTGCTCTATGTTCATTTGGACGAGCTGAGCACTGATGAAAACTTATATGATGGAAGGCCGTCAACTGTTTTAAGAGCTCTTCCGTCAGGGAAAGCTGCATATTGCGATTATGAAATTATACAATTCCCTAATTTACAGTTTAAAAGATTAGTTTGTGGGAGGGTCGGATCATTTAATATAAAAATCGCAGACAAAGCAGGAAAAGTTGTGAAATGTGATAACCTACACATTGTTTTAGAAATAAAATAATAAACTGTACTAAAAAATAATGTCGCATGGGCCAGAAGAATCAGGAGTTACATTAGCGCCTGTGAGGTGTATAACTTTAGAATTAAAAGACCTTGCAGACGTTGCGGACTTTGAACAGAATGGTGAGATAGGCGCTTTGTATGGTTTTGAGTACACTAAAGATGGTGATTATAAACGTAAAGAAGTAAGCGACAACAAAAAGTTTCCTAAACTAGAACAACTGCGCAATGTAGAAACAAATAATGCAGGTTATTATGAATATAAAATAGTTCGAAAAACTGACAACAAATGGCACTTAGAACCACATTTAGAATGGGATATAAAATTTGAATTCATAAGCCCATTTACATTTTTTGACCGTCAAAAAAGTTTCAGAAAAGCATTCAACTCTGGCCCTTTACATGTAAGTCTTATGCCAGAGGACAATTGTCGGAAAGAGATTGAAATAAAGCCGTATGGGAATAAACAGTACATCCTCCACAGAAGAGAATCAGTTTTGAAAGATGCTTCTACAAAATTACAGTTCATTCCACAAATAAAATTAGGAGACACGTTTACAATGATATTTGAAATTTCTGTCTTAAAAGATGTGGTGAGGGATGGGGTTGTGGGCGTTAGTGACGTCCTTCTAAAAAGAATTCTAATTAGCTGGCAAAACTTAGACGTTGAAAAACTTAAAGTTACTATCGTCGTTCTTTACAACGGTGGGGAGATTAAGGTCATTACAACCAGTGACAAAATCAATATTAGTCTAAATAGAAGCAATCTCAGAGAACTGACTTGGATTAATCTTACGCATTTAGATCTTATAGGATTTTATTATACTGAACAAGTTTTGACAGAGAGTATGATAAACATAATAACTGGATTAGATTAAATTCTGTTATAAAACTATGGAGCAGTTAAACTTTATGACAAAAACTCCTCATTGTTCATTGATTTGTGGACAGACTGGTTGTGGAAAAACAATATTTATCCTCGACCTATTACAAACAGTTTATCGCTATAATTTTGATCATATTGTGATTTTCTGTCCAACACTTAAATGGAACAAAGCATATCATGATAGAAGGTTTATATGGACAGATGATGACATATATTTAGTTGATCCTAGCAATAAACTGAGTGAGTGTTTAGAACACTTTTATAGACTGTTTGAAGGAACGCAGACACTATTTATT
>CM031605.1:9056015-9066907 GCA_018398815.1 Conus ventricosus | reverse complement strand
AGAAGGCCGGGTGAGAGGGAGGATTACAAATTCACTCGAGTCCCCCTGGAAGCGAGTCGCGCTGCCCTTTCTACTCAGACGATTTCGAGCACCTGTCTAAAAAAAGGCTATCTTCCTCCTCCTCTTCCTCTGTCCCTCCCACAGATCACCCCCCTGAAGATCGACAACAACCCTTCGCCAAGGGCTTCAGGGGAGCCCAACGCCCAGCGCGGCTACACGACAGCGCCCTGATGCCGCAGCAAGTGCCGCGCCCCCGCCCGCAGACGTGGTGGTGGTGTCCCCCAGTCCTCCCCCCCTCCCCCTCCCTCCTCCTCCCCCCCTCCCCGGGCCGCCACTCGCGGGTCGTGATGGGGCCAGCCCCCTGACTCACTACCCCCCACCACCGCCATTTACCAGCTGCAGTCTACGGGCGCCGGCCCTGTCCCCACCTCCTGCCCCCACTCCCCCGCCGCCCCGGGAGGAGGCTTGGAGGGCGGCCACGGGAACGGCAGCAGCCTGCACAATGGCCATGAGTCTGTGGGGGGGGTTCACCAGGCTCACCAGGTCCACCAGGTCCACCAGGCTCACCCGGTCTACCAACTCACCAGGTTTACAAATCACCAGGTCCAACAACCCCACCAGGTCCCTCAGCCCCACCGCTTCGCAGCCTCACCAGGTCCACCCAGCTCGCCCAGTCCACCCGCATTTTCCCGAGCTCGTCGCCCCAGGCTCCACCCTCCTCCTTTCCCCTCCTGCTCGGTGCTGGCCAGCGCTGAACAGGGGCAGCCCAGCAATGACCTGTCCATCCTGGGCGGTTGCGGCGCTCCTCCAGTCTCTGAACCCCTCGCAGGGGGGACACCGAGACCGAGTCTCCCCGGAAAGCAGCAGCGCAGCAGCAGCAGCGGCAGCAACAACTACCGCACCACCCGGGAGCCGCCGCTGCCGCCGCCGCCGCCGCCCGGCACTCGGCTGACCAACTGACCAAACCAATTCACGAAGCTACGAAATCTTCGTCTCGTGTGTGTTTGCCTGTGTTAGCATTCCCAGAAGAAGTGACAGACGTGGACGTACACTCATAGAGCATGTCCTGCACGTGCACACTGGGCATGAACACAGTCTCTCCTCGCCCACCGTCACCCCCACCCCATCCCCCCCCCAACATAAAAGAAAAAAGGAGGAAAAAAAGGAAAAGAAAAAAGAAAGAAGACCGAGAGAAAAAAACAACATGAATTTATGAAGACATGCAGGGGTGCAGGTCAGTCTTTCAAGGATGAAATCGATGACACGTCTTTTTGCATGCAGACACGTGCAACACGTGAATTTGCATACGTAGACTGCAGTGGTGCGTCAGTGGCGTGCAGCACGTGAATTTGCATATGTACACGTGCAGCACGTGAATTTGCATATGTAGACTGCAGTGGTGCGTCAGTGGCGTGCAGCACGTGAATTTGCATATGTAGACTGCTGTGGTGCGTCAGTGGCGTGCAGCACGTGAATTTGCATATGTAGACTGCTGTGGTGCGTCAGTGGCGTGCAGCACGTGAATTTGCATATGTAGACTGCTGTGGTGTGTCAGTGGCGTGCAGCACGTGAATTTGCATAATGTAGACTGCTGCGGTGCGTCATTGGCGATTTTTCAGACCCGTGCAAGCTGTCGGTCAAAGACGCTCAGTTCGTTGTGGTTGTAGATGCTCGTAAATGCTGTTTGTTTGGTTTTTTTTGGGGGGTGGGGGGTGGAGGGTGGGGGTTGTCTTCTGTATAGGTATTTAAGGTTAACGAGTTGTCTTTCAGCATAGCAGTTGTGTGTGTGTGTGTGTGTGTGTGTGTGTGTGTGTGTGTGTGTTTGGGTGCGCATACGTGCCATAGCCAGAAGTTTGCACAGTTGTGGCAGTAGATCTTCATCCATGGGTCACTATGAGGAACAAAAAACAAAAAAACAAAAAAAACCCCAAAAAAATCAGATACATGGGTGGAAGAGATTTCATGCTAAAGCACAATGACGTTGTCGAAACAGCTGGCCGAAGTTGACAGAAACCGGTAACTTCAAACCAGTTTTGAAATCACAATAGAAACGAAAGCAGCAGCAGCAGCAGCAGCAGCAGCAGCAACAGCAACTACAGCCATGCAAACCATCTGACCATCTGACCAAACCTTATATCAGCTGGGTTTGTGGGACAATCATCAGGAGACCGCAAAGTCTTCGTCTCTCGTGGGTTGCCTGCACCCGGAAAAAAGTGACCGACATAGACACGTACACTTACAAAGTATTCATGCATATGCACACGGGCATGTAAACAGTCCTTCCATGCCCACCCCCAAATCCCCACCCACGCACTCACTCCACCCCCCACCCCCACCCCCACCCAACCCCCCCCCCCCAAAAAAAAAAAAAAAAAGAGAAAAGAAGGAAAAGAAAAAGAAAAGGAAGACAAAAAACAAAGAAACAAAGAAACAAAGACAACCCAACACGTATGAAGACGTGTATTCGTGCGGTTCGGTTTTTCAAACATGGAATCATTGATGCGTCTTCATGCATGCATACAGGAAGCACGTGCATTTGCATAGGTAGACTGCCGTGGTGTCATTTGCATAGGTAGACTGCCGTGGTGTCATTTGCATAGGTAGACTGCCGTGGTGTCATTTGCATAGGTAGACTGCCGTGGTGTCATTTGCATAGGTAGACTGCCGTTGGTGTCATTTGCATAGGTAGACTGCCGTGGTGTCATTTGCATAGGTAGACTGCCGTGGTGTCGTTTGCATAGGTAGACTGCCGTGGTGTCGTTTGCATAGGTAGACTGCCGTTGGTGTCAGTAGCCATGTTGCAGACTCTTGAAAGCTGTCAGTCAAAGACGTTGTGTTCCTTGTGGTTGTAGATACTCGTAAATGCTTTGAGGTTTTTGTTTTGTTTTTGTTTTGAGGGAGTCTTCTGTAGAGGTGTGTAGGCTTTACGAGTTGTCTTTCGGCGTAGCAGGTGTGTGTGTGTGTGTGTGTGTGTGTGTGTGTGTGTGTGTGTTTGTGTGTGTGTGTGTGAGAGAGAGAGAGAGAGAGAGAGGAGAGAGAGAGAGAGAGAGAGAAGTTTGCACAGTTGTGGCAGTAGATAACCCCATGGGTCACTATGAGGAACGAAAAATCTTCAGCTTGTCGAGATAAATGGGTGGAGGAGATTTCATGCACATTAACGTCGTCGAAACAGTTGGCCGAATTTGCCGTGAACTGGTCACTTCAAATCCGTTTCTAAATCACCATAGAAACAACAACAAAAAAAGTCTTACCAGAATACCTAACATCGCAAGTGGGAAAACACTCCCGAGAACGACTCTCTTCCCAAAGCAGCAGCAGCAGCAGCAGCGACTCACACCACCACCAGCAACGGCTGCCACAACCGCAGCCAGGCAACTGGACGACTGACCAACTGACCAAACCAATGATCAGACAGGCAGGAAGCCTTCGTCTGACGTGTTGCCGGCATTGCTGCCATACGGGGGGAAACGTGACAGACGTGGATGTAGTACACTCACGGAGCATCCGTGTATTATAGGCACACCGGCGTGTCAACACTTCCCTCTCCCCCCCGCCCCCCCCCCCCCCCCCCCAAAAAAAAAAAAAAAAAAAGAAAAGAAAGAAAGACAAGAAGGAATACAGTGACAAAGAATGCGTGTCTGAAGACATGCATGACGACAATTCAGTCTTTCCAGCATGGAGACAAGCAGCGCGTGCAATTGCATTTATTGACATCTCTAGATCGCCGGGTGTCAACAGTGATTGTCACAGACTCTTGGACGCTGTCGATCAAAGACTGGAAGTTCCTTGTCGTTGTGGACGCTCGTTGCTACTTTGTTTTTGGATTTAGGTCTGCGTAAGTTGTCTTTCAGCGTACCATTGAGTGAGTGAGTGAGTGTGTGTGTGGTGTGTGTGTGTGCGTGCGTGCGTGCGTGCGTGCATGCTTGTGTGTGTGTGTGTGTGTGTGTGTGTGTGTGCGGTGTGTGTGTGTGTGTGTGTGTGTGTGTGTGATCAGAAGTTCGCATCGTTGTGGCAGGAGTACTCCATCCACGGGTTACCCACAAGGAACGACAAATCTTTATGAACTATAAACAAGTACTGTAACTCGACAACCTTTAGCTTGTCCAGTTGAAGGGGTGCCAGAGATTTCACACTAAAACACAATCCTGAGGTCAAAGCAGTTGCCATAAGTTGCCGGAAGCCCCGTTGCTTCAAACAGCTTTTATAATTCAGAATAGGAACAATCAAGGATACGCAATATAGCAAATGGGGAGGCATTATATTCAACACAGAATAGAAACAATCGAGGATACCCAAAATAGCAAATGGGGAGGCATTATATTCAACCCCCTCCCCACCCCCCACACCCCCCCCCACCCCCCCACCCCCATTTTTTTTCAAACTGTGCTTTTTGAAATTGAATATGGATGTTATTGTGGAACAGAGTACTTTTCAAAGGGCGGGGTGTTACTTTTTTTGTTCATGATCAGATTTCATGTCTGGAGGTAAGTGCCTCGATGCTCTTGAAAGTGAAATTAATGCTCATTTTACTGGCCCCGAGCTGAATTGTAAACTTTCCGTTGATTTCTCTCTTTTTTTTTTGCCAAGAGACAGTAGTGTTGATCTGGTATTTCAAAGAATAATGGACATACAGCTAAGGTCTTGCGGCATGTGTGTTCATTTTGTTTTTCTTTCTTTTCACTTTTTCTTCCTTCCTTCCTTTCTTTCTTTCTTTCTTCTTTTTTCCCTTTGTTTTTTTTCTTCTTTTTCCTTCTTCCTTTCTTTCTTTCTTCCTTCTTTTTTTCCTTTGTTTTTTTCTTCCTTCTTCCTTCCTTTCTTTCTTTCTTTCTTCCTTCTTTTTTTCCCTTTGTTTTTCTTCTTCCTTCCTTTCTTTCTTTCTTTCTTCCTTCTTTTTTCCCTTTGTTTTTTTTTTCTTCCTTCTTCCTTCCTTTCTTTCTTTCTTTCTTCCTTCTTTTTCCCCTTTTTTTCTTCCTTCTTCCTTCCTTCCTTTCTTTCTTTCTTCCTTTTTTCCCCTTTGTTTTTTTCTTCCTTCTTCCTTCCTTTCTTTCTTTTTTTTTCCTTCTTTTTTCCCCTTTGTTTTTTTTTCTTCCTTCTTCCTTCCTTCCTTCCTTTCTTTCTTTCTTCCTTCTTTTTTCCCTTTGTTTTTTTTTCTTCCTGTTCGTTTTTTGCTGAACTCAAAAGTGTTCAAATTATGTCTGAAATGTAAACGAGAGTAAGAAAGAATGATCTTTCTGTACAGGAACAATGATGACAACGATGCCTTAGTCGCTGCACTCGTTTCTAAAATGGCACCGTGTTGCATTTCTGTTGGTTAGCAGGAGGGATGAGGGAGAGACGGGGGGGAACGGAGGAGGGGATTAACCACTGAAAGAAATCAGGTAGAAAAAACAAACAACAACAACAACAACAACAACAACAAAAACAATGCAAGTATGAGGCTCAGGGGAAGAAACCCACAGGAAATTTTCATACATTTGTGACTTGAAGAGCTTTTTCATGCTTTTACCACACAACGAGATTTGATCGCATTTATGACAAATTGTTGTTTTTTTAACGTGCATTTACGACACAAAGAGATTTAGTCGCATTCATGACAAGAGTTTTACGCGCATTTACGACACAACGAGATTTAGTTGCATCCATGACAAGAATTTTACGCGCATTTACGGACACAACGAGATTTAGTCGCATCAATGACAAGAATTTTACGTGCATTTACGACACAAGCGTTTTACAAACATGTACGATACAGGTTTTATAAGCATAAGGACACAAAATACATGAAATTCATATTCATTCATTATTTCCTCCTCCTTTTTTTTTTTTTTTTAATGACACAAGAGTTTCATAAGAATTCAGAGACTGAGCGCATAAATTTCTTTTTATTTTTTAAATTCAGAGAAAAAATGTGCACGAAACGCGTGAAATGTGATTTAAATCCACATTTTTTTTTTTTTTTTTTAGTGGTACATGGAAGTAGTCTTCACGTCTCTTTCGTTATAATGAACAGGTGGTGTACACACACAGGCTTTGAGGGTGGGGGGGGGGGGGGGGGGGGGGGGGAAGGAACCGTCCGCTCTTTACTGAATCAGTTAACAAAAAAAAATCCACAATGAAACCAAGACGAGATAGCATAAGTGACACCATTCCTCCCTTTGTCCCCTCTCCCCCCCTCCTCCCTCCCTCCCATACGCACATGTACACACGCGCACGCGCGCAAACAAGCAAACAAACCGTCAAAATGATTATACCACACATGCGCGCGATCACACACACGTACGCACACGTGCACAAACACGCATAAATACACTTATGCTCTCTCTGTCTATTCCCCTCTCTCTCTCTCGCGCGCGCGCGCACACACTCACCGCGCGCGCGCGCGCGCGCGCACACACACACACACACAACACACACCACACACACACACCACACACACACACACACACACACTCAAAGCAAATTCTGTGATGCACCTGTTTGTTGTGGCTGGTTTTTGGTGTGTCAGTCAGCGTACACGCAGACAAACAAACGTGCGCGTGTGCACTGTTCGCACTAATAATTATGCTGTTTGCTTGCGCATGAGAGAAGAGAGAGAGAGAGAGAGAGAAGAGAGAGGAGAGGAGAGAGAGAGAGAGGAACATAACACTTCCAAAGTATTTTCAGTAAACCTAATTGGAGAGAGACGGATAGATAGATAGATAGATAGATAGATAGATAGAGAGAGAGAGAGAGAGAGAAGAGGAGAGGAGAGAGAGAGAGAGAGAGAGAGAGAGAGAGCATAACACTTCGAAAGTCTTTCAGTAAACCTAATTGGAGAGAGAGAGAGAGAGAGAGAGAGAGAGAGAGAAGAGAGAGAGAGCATAACACTTCGAAAGTCTTTTCAGTAAAACTAATTGGAGAGAGAGAGAGAGAGAGAGAGAAGAGAGAGAGAGAGAGAGCATAACACTTCGAAAGTCTTTTCTGTTAAACCTAATTGGAGAGAGAGAAGAGAGAGAGAGAGAGAGAGAGCGAGAGCGAGCGTAACACTTCGAAAGTCTTTTCAGTAAGCCTAATTGGAAAGAGAGAGAGAGAGAGAGAGAGAGAGAGAGAGAAGAGAGAGAGAGAGAGAGAGAGCGTAACACTTCGAAAGTCTTTTCAGTAAGCCTAATTGGAAAGAGAGAGAGAGAGAGAGAGAGAGAGAGAGAGAGAGAGGAGAGAGAGAGAGAGAGAGAGAGAGGTGGACGGGGAAAGGAGGGGTGTGAGTGCGTGCATTCGCGCAGTGTGTATGCCTTTGTACGCGCGCGAGTCCTTTTTTACTATTAATTTTTTTTTAAAACTAGTTAGTATTGGTTTTGATAATCGTGCATGTTTATATCTCAGATGTCGATGATACTTTTAAATGATGAGATGAAACATGCCTCTCCTTCCCACGTCATTCCATCCCACACCATTCATCCCTTCTCTCTGTCTGTCTGTCTGTCTGTCTGTCTCTTCTCTCTCTCTCTCTCTCTCTCTCTCTCTCTCTCTCTCTCCCTCCCCCCCCCCCCTCCCCCATGTGAACTGTCGCAGTGCCGTGTCTCACTTTTGTTTAAGTACTGTTGACAGTTTGCCTGTTTGTTTGTTTGATTTTAATGCACGGCCCGTTGATTTATCAATGTCAATAAAGGCCTGATGCTGCGTCGGTTATCAATGTCAATAAAGGCCTGATGCTGTCTGCTCATCGTGTGGTGCTTGTCAAAGGAATGACAGAAATAAAAGAGCTTTCAAGTACATGATTCAGATGTGCTATCTCTGTCTGTCTGTCTGTCTGTCTGTCTGTCTGTCTCTCTCTCTCTCTCTCTCTCTCTCTCTCTCTCTCTCTCTCTCTCTCTCTCTCTCTGTATTTGCCTGTCTGTCGGCCTGCTTGCCTGCCTGTCTATCTGCCTGCCTGCCTGCCTGCCTGCCTGCCTGCCTGTCTGTCTGTCTTGGTCTTTGTCTGTCTTTCTGTCCCCCCCCCCCTCTTCTCTCTCCACCTGTCTATCCATCCAGCCTTAACAGCATCTTATCAAAACAGCCACAAACGAAACTCTTATTATTTTACACTGTCCATCTACATAAGGGTCACGCCACAGCCGAGTGGCGTGAAACAATAGTAGTCTCTCAACCATAACATACGACAGAGGGTTCGAGACCCTGTGGGTGGAACTGTGGCAAGGGACTTCTCTTCCCATTTCTCAGGTCAACACTCCTCCTTCGTGTATAGAGGCGGAGCAGGTAGTGAGATATACATATTGAAGATCTTGTCATCTACGGAGTGATCGGATCCAGTTCGTGTGAATAGGCAGATCAGGTGAGCAGACACATCCCCCCCCCCCCCCCCCCCCCCGTCCCATCTCTGTGTCCCCTCAGTGGCATTGCACCCACGCCGCTCATTCCGACACCCCGTCCACAGACACAGCTCGGCGCCCGGCCCGCCGCAGCCCCGGCACCGGCAATCCACAGGGAGCAGTCACTGTCAAGCCGTCAAGAGGCAACCCACCGGAGGAGACACTGCACAGCTGCCGAGTCACTTCGTGGTGTTCAGTGGCGCCTGTTCTGATCCAACATACACAGAACATCACCTTCTAAACTCTCTTCTGACGATAATAATTACTCAGTCGCGGAGCCGGCATGAGTGAGCTGTCTCTCCAACGGGCGGAGCAGACACGTTTGCGAAAGAATCTTTTGATTTATATAAGATCGGATCTCCTTCTGTGAATATAGGGCAGATCAGGAGATGAAACATGCATGTGAAAGACCTTGTCATCTATGCAGGACTGGTCCTCCCTCGTGTGTGAAGGGCGCGGATCAACAGAGCAGATACCCATGATAAAGATCTTGTCATCTACGTGGAAAGGGCAGATCGGCAGAGCAGATACCCATGGTAAAGATCTTGTCATCTACGTGGAAAGGGCAGATCGGCGAGCAGATACCCATGGTAAAGATCTTGTCATCTACGTGGAAAGGGCAGATCGGCAGAGCAGATACCCATGATAAAAATCTTGTCATCTACGTGGAAAGGGCAGATCGGCAGAGCAGATACCCATGATAAAGATCTTGTCATTTGTAACGCGATCGAACCTTTTCTGGGTGTACGAGGCAGAGCATGAGATCAGAGACACATCATAAAGACGTTGATATCTGCCTCCGCAATCCATGGGTTAGGGAAACACAAGATGACCACGATGCACCAGAGTTTTGGAGAGGTGGTAGGCACCGCCAAGCTTTCGTCATTGCCCGCTGAAAGGCCTCGGTGAATAGTAAAGGAAATGGCAGCGATGTCCTTGTTCTCCCGTCTGTCGTTCCCCGTAACATCTTCGTTATGGTAACATCATCAATCATCATCATCATCATCATCATCATGATAAAACAATTTCTTCAAGAGCACTTTTCCAGATATTCAGATACTAGCCACGCTCAGTCCGAAATTTGGGAATCAACAGATAACCAGAGGGGGAGGGGGGGCTTAATCCAATGTCTCCAAGACATCTTAAAAATGGTGAAATGGGTAGATTCGCAGTATGCATACATACATATGCCAGGTGTTTCCAGTTCTGGCTAAAGTGGTTCACCCACGTACAGGAACTGTAACATGCATCCTGAGAGGGAGAAAAAAATCGTGACAAAGTACCACATAGAAGAACAAAATCATAACAAAGTACCAGATAGGAGAACAAAATCATGACAAAGCACCAGATAGAAGAACAAAATCATAACAAAGTACCACATAGAGAACAAAATCATAACAAAGTACCAGATAGGAGAACAAAATCATGACAAAGTACCAGATAGGAGAAACAAAATCATGACAAAGTACCAGATAGGAGAACAAAATCATAACAAAGTACCAGATAGAACAAAATCATGACAAAGTACCAGATAGGAGAACAAAATCATAACAAAGTACTAGATAGGAGAACAAAATCATAACAAAGTACCAGATAGGAGAACAAAATCATAACAAAGTACCAGATAGGAGAACAAAATCATAACAAAGTACTAGATAGAGAACAGAATCATAACAAAGTACCAGATACCTAGTTTTTGTACTCCCAGTTCTTATAGAACAGGGAGTACTTTACAATGGGAACGAAGAAATGCTGTGTGTGTGTGTGTGTGTGTGTGTGTGTGTGTGTGTGTGTGTCTGTCTGTGTGTTCATGCCAAAATGTGTTCCATTCGCTCCAGACAAAACTACGGGGCCGATCTTTCTGAAAATTTGTAGGTATGTTCATTATGGGCCACGGATGATGCCCGATGTGTTATTATACTGTTATAGCCGTTACTAATGGCTATAAACGGCCCATAACGGTTTTCCTTCTTTATGGAATATCTCAGAAAGTACTTGGCCGATCTTTCTGAACATTTATAGGTATGTTTATTATGGGCCACGGATGATGCCCCATGTGTTATTTTACCGTTATAGCAGCTATAACGGTAAAATAACACATCGGGCATCATCCGTGATCCATAACGGTTTTCCTTCTTTATAGAATATCTCAGAAAGTACTTGGCCGATCCCTTTTGAAAATTTGTAGGTATGTTCATTATGGGTCACAGATGATGGCGGATGTTTACCAGAATAGCCGTTTACTAAAGGCTATAACGGCCAAAACGGGTTTTCCACTTTGAAATATCTCAAGCGTATTCAGATAAACTGGGAGTACGTATATAATGCTTTGCATCTGGTTCTTTTTGTGATAATTATATTCCGGTGTCGACCCACGACGGACAGAAACGTAGACGCTGTTTACCCATTTACTCCTTATACATTCTTTTCTGCCCTGATGCAGAAAAAACGTGTTCTTGCCCCCCCCCCCTCCCCCATTACTCCCTTCCACCCTCTCCCCTCCCTCCCTCCCTTTCTCTCTTTCAAGCAAGCGCGCGCGTACACGCT
>CM031605.1:9048515-9053515 GCA_018398815.1 Conus ventricosus | reverse complement strand
TGTGCGTGTGTTGTGCGTGCGTGCGTGCGCATGCGTGAGTGCGTGCGTGCGTGTGTGCGCGCGCGCGCACGCGCGCGTGTGTGTGTGTGTATGTGTGTGTGTGTGTGTGTGTGTGTGTGTGTGTGTGTGTGATGTAAATGAAAAGAAACCCACAGTAGCAAACAGTAGAACCGTCTCACAGCCCGTTCCTGTTCCCGTTCCCCCTCTCCTCACCTCCTCCCCCTTCCCCTTCCCAGCCTACACACACACACACACACACACACACACACACACACACACACACACACACCATATGTTGATGACGAACAGCCTGGCCACAGGCACATGCTCTCCGGTCACAGGCACATGACCTATGACCTTCCCATTGTGACCTGTTCACCGCCACGCACTGGCGGGGGACTGGTGGGCCGGTAGTGCGTCAGGTTCTCCAGCACTTCAAAGACTCCCCACACCTCCACGGCAGGAGGGTTAGGTGTTGGGGTCACAAGAGCGGCGCCTGGCTCAGTGGGTGAAAGCCCTCGCTTCAGAAGCGGAGAAAACCCCCCAGTACCTCGATTCGAGTCTCGAACGGATTGTGTCCCCTTCCTCCCCCCTCTCTTCCTCCTCCTCCTCCTTCTCCTATCTCTCTCTCTCCCCCCCCCCCCCCCCCTTCCTTTCCTTTCCTACATGTACTTTTGACGGCTACATTTTGCGCTTTAGAAAAAAACATCTTTCGTCCATACCATACAATACAATTAGTACAATGATAGAAAGAAAAAATTGTCAGAAAAACCAATAGAAATGTAAATGAATAACACAGTTCATGATAACATTAATCTGCATTCTGAAGAACACCCGTGAAAGAAATACATGACGAACACACACACACACACACACACACACACACACACACACAGAGAGAGAGAGAGAGAGAGAGAGAGAGAGAGAGAGAGAGAGAGAGAGAGAGAGAGAGAGAGAGAGTATAAACCGAAGTTCCGTGTGTGTACGTGTGACGTTTTTAATAAGACCCCATTCATAAATGCTGGTTGAATGCTCAGGCAAGAACGATAGACCGTTGTAGGAAAGTCAAACTTTCGTCCACACCCTTCACTTTCTTTCTACAGATGGAATAAGAGGTTTGATTTTGATAACAACAACTGAATTTAATAAAGTATGAATAAAGATGATGATGATCTGCAGTGGATATGTCGTATTGTTGCTTTGAATGCTGATGTCCGTTTGTTCCCTATGAAATGAATTACACACAAAAGAAATTAATCGTGCATATACACTTGTAACAACAAAGTCTCTGTCCTTCTTCACTTCGCTTCTTGCAGTAGCACAAATATCGATTGTCCGCTCGTGCTACAAAAATATCTTCCGGAGAATACACACAGAATATAGTTATGCACAAGAAAATATACCAAAAAAAAAAAATGTCTGAGTGTGTTGTGGCGTGCTTGAATGCGGATGGATGTGTTTATGTGATTGCCACTCAGCTTCACGGAATCGTGTAGCGTTCCGGAGTTCCCGCTGACGTTCACAGTTCACTTCCAGATCCCGGCAAGGTTGTCACACCAGCACGTTCCTCTCAACGATGAATGTAGCAGGATAAAGATGTGTGACGAAGGTGAAGATAGAGATGCGGAGATGATCAGGATGGATGAAAAGGGAAGAGTAGGAGTACAAGTAGGAATAGGAGTAGTAGCAGAAGAAGTAGAACCTGCAAGATAACAATCGTCTTAGATCTTGCGCTTCAGTGGCACATCACTATTCCACCCATTACACGCTCTGAACACACTTTGCAATTGCACTAGCTTGTTCTATCATTTACAATTGATTTCCTTCAAAAATTGCTTTACGATAAAACTCGTTAACAGAGAAGGAAAATGTATACGAATATTCCAATCTGCCTTGACTGAGTTATTCGCCAAGGCTTAATGCTTGATAAATTACAATTATATTTAATCCTTGAACAGATTAAATCAAATGGCGTCAATCTTCATGTTACACAGATCACTTAGATCCGAGAAAATGCTTCGTTCATAATTTGAACTCGTTTACGATTCTTTAAATAATAAATCTGCATTCACACAATATCACATCTTCTAAATATGGTTGCATACAACGGTGAGCTGAAATAGAATTTACATAGTATGGGTTAGTACATGGCAACACGACATGATGAGAGCGAACAGATGAAAATGACACATTGACAGCTCTACGATCGATCATACGTGTTGACTGGTAAACCTGAAATATTTAATTCAGAGCATTTTAAATGATCGCGCGCACAAAATATTATTGAACCGGTAAATGTGCCTTAATACGAGTGTATTGAAATAAATTTTGTTGCGCTACACGAAAAAATGATTTAGACCTATTTACCTCAACACAGACTTCTTGACTACAGCTATCAGACTCGCCCAGGGAACGATGAGACTCGTTTAGCCTTTCCCCGTAAAGGTTGTGGGTGTCGTCGAACGCCCTGTAGTGCCCCTTCAGTCCGGCCTCGACTGATACCTTCAAAAGGTTTCTTGCTCTTCGAATAATTTGACCTTTCTTGCGGAGCCAATTCCACGTCGACCGGGTTGATCAAGATCGTACGATGCAACGGTCAATACTTACTGCACATGCGCGGACGGAGGAACCACTGACACTTGGATAATTGCGATTGGTCAGTACGATGGTTTTCCATACCCTACGATTGTAAATTATTTTATTACTAATACAAATACAAGTCTACATAACGTTAGAAATTGTAAACGTACTGCCTTAAAGCAAAAACTAACAATTAGTTTTGTCGTCTGGACATAGAAATATAAAACAAGCCCAGAGCGAATAGACGTCATGTATCGATTGCGTCATTTTCTTAATGAAAATGACCCGAGCTTATGAATGAATGTCACAGTACGCACGCATAACATCTTGCACACACGTAAAATCCCATCACCAACTTTCGGAAGTTTGGCCGTTGGTATGGATGACACGTTACACACAACATGCACCCTACGTGAGAAATGGAAAGAATGAAGGAGGTAAGGACATTGAGAGAACGATATTGAACGATACTGACTGGATGACACGGGGAAACGACTGAATGAAGCGCCATCTGGCAGCTCTTCAGTCGGCACTACCCAGGTAGGCAGCCCGTTGTGTAACCGAGTGTGGATTGTAAAGCGCTTGGAGTTTGGTCTCTAGCCGAGGCAAGGTGCTATATAAGTATTCCTGATAATGATAACAATAACAGGGAGCAACCAGAAGGAAGTTGCCATGAGACAACTTACCAGACAAGACACTGCGCTGCCGCCATTTTACTTCGATGGTGTTCAGTTGTGCCCCTTCTGACGACAATGCATAGTTTCGTTCCAGTCTCAGACTCCATGACGGGGCTGAACTCTCCGCTTCCTTTCAAAGTATAATTATTATACCCCGGCTTACAACCAGGACGATTCCTAGAGATTCTTCTGGGCGTTTTCGATGCTAGGAGATGACACAGTCGATGTAGACTTCAAGATCGAAGACATTCATAATTAATGTTTGGAATATCAGCGGTATGGCGGGAAGCAAGGTTTTGGTAACTTAATCGCGATTTGTTTGATTCTTATTTGTTTCTCAGTAGTGGGATTAGTCCCACTTGGCTTCGAAGTTTGTTCCCATGAGTCAGAGTGACCAAACGTTTTCACCACTGCGACGTGTCGCTATGTTCCTTTTGGATCGCTTCCTGGCTTCATGTAAGCCGTTAATATCACTAACCACAGCAGCTTACAGTCTATCTATGCGTGTTCGTAGTATGAGAGGGTATGTGTCTGTGAGGTGGAAAGGGGGAATGGGGGCCAAGGGTGGGGAGGACCGGAAAGGAAAGGAGGGAGGGGGGGGGGGGGGGGGGTGGGTGGAGAAAGGGAGGGCAAATAGTGGGGAGGTGGAAGAAGGGGCGGCAAAGGGGAAGGAGGAGATCAGAAAAGGTGTGTGTGTGTGTGTGTGTGTGTGTGTGTGTGTGTGTGTGTGTGTGTGTGCGTGCGTGCGTGTGTGTGTGTGTGTGTGTGTGTGTGTGTGTGTGTGTGTGTGTATGTGTGTGCGTATGTATGTGTGTGTGTGTGTGTGTGTGTGTGCGTGCGTGTGTGTGTGTGTGTGTGTGTGTGTGTGTGTGTGTGTATGTGTGTGCGTATGTATGTGTGTGTGTGTGTGTGTGTGTGTGTGTGTGTGTGTGTGTGTGTGTGTGTGTGTGTGTGTGTGCGCGTATGTGTGTGTGTGTGTGTGTGTGGTGTGTGTGTGTGTGTGTGTGTGTGTGTGTGTGTGCGTGCGCGCACGCGTGCGCGCGCGTGCGCGCATGTACGTAAGCGTTTGCATGTGTATGTAAGTGCCTGTGTGTTTATATGCGCACATACATGTTTTTTGTGTGTGTGTTCGGACAATATTGTTTTATTAAATTCAAACTTAAATGACCATCCAGACAGAAGCTGATACTATACTAAGCGCATTCACGTTGACCCATTCCCACGCTGATGGTCACTCATGCTAAATTTAAGACAAAGTTCGGTTCGGCTAAAAGACACACAGTCACATATGTTAAAACATCAACAGCTTGCGAGTACACGGAGGTGTGCCCCCCTCCCCCCCCCCCCCCCCCTCTTCCTCCTCCCCCCCCCTCCCCCCCCCCCCCCCCCCCCCCCACACACACACACACAAAACAGGTGCTGACGATCATGTGAGTCTGTTTGCACAAAGCACAATAGTTGCCACCAAGTTCGTTATTAGTTTTCAGTTCACTCTACAAAGTCAGCGTGCACAGCCACCCACGATACTCCACGACAGACGGGGACCCAACATCAAAGAGTGGTGGAAGGGAGGTAAGCGGCTTCACTATAAATACCACTCCTGGGCGAACGACTTCATCATTATCCCTACTGAACTCACCTTCTTTCCGCCAGGGCTTTTTCGAGGGCTTTCTGCGACCGTGAGGGGACAAAGACGATAGTTGGCCGATTCCAGACAACATGCTGGTCAAGATTGTGGTTGGT
>CM031605.1:9031015-9038515 GCA_018398815.1 Conus ventricosus | reverse complement strand
TCATCACCATTTACTCTCTCATGTTCGACTCCATTCGTCTTCTCTTGTCCAGTTCTGGCCATTCTCTGTTTGTCGCTACTGTCACCCTGTTTTGTTTACTGCTTTTCACCCTGTCTCTTTCCCCTTTCCCTATTCACCCTGTCTCTTTCCCCTTTTTCTATTCACCCTGTCTCTTTCCCCTTTCCCTATTCACCCTGTCTCTTTCCCCTTTTTCTATTCACCCTGTCTCTTTCCCCTTTCCATATTCACCCTGTCTCTTTCCCCTTTTTCTATTCACCCTGTCTCTTTCCCCTTTCCATATTCACCCTGTCTCTTTCCCCTTTTTCTATTCACACTGTCTCGTTCCCCTTTTTCTATTCACCCTGTCTCTTTCCCCTTTCCATATTCACCCTGTCTCTTTCCCCTTTTTCTATTCACCCTGTCTCTTTCCCCTTTTTCTATTCACCGTCTCTTTTTTTCTCTTAACCCTGTCTCTTTCCCCTTTTTCTATTCACCCTGTCTCTTTCCCCTTTTTCTATTCACCCTGTCTCTTTCCCCTTTTTCTATTCACCCTGTCTCTTTCCCCTTTTTCTATTCACCCTGTCTCTTTCCCTTTTTCTATTCACCATGTCTCTTTCCACTTTTTCTGATTACCCTGTCTGTCACGGTCAAAAATAAGACACAACCAAATTCGTGGTCAATCGCCACCAGCCCAGTCGGACTTAAGCCGAACTCAAATATTCTAGGCGTCAGGTAGACGGGCCCATGGTTCGGATCCAGCCAATTAAGCATAGGGGAGAGGCCCCACAGAGACGGTCTGTCCAGCCAGACGAACTAAATAGCTGACCGACGCCTCGATGTCTGGTCAAACGAGTCTCGACGCCCGGATCAGACTCATCCGGCCAATTTGAGCACAGCGAGAGGCTAATCCTAATCTTCCACGTAGACAGTCGGAGTGGTTGACCGACGCCTCGATGTCTGCCCAGACGGATCTTGGTGCCTGGGCCAGACTCATCTAGCCAATTTACGACCAGTGCCCACAACTAGGGTGACGTCGCCGGAAAGGGAGAGGGAGAAGGTAGTGTGTGGTGGGGGTGAAATCTAGCTAATCAATTAAATGACCAGTTGACCACCACAGAGAGTAAGGCGTGTAGGCGTGACTGTCACGATTTGAATATCCAATGGAATTAGAGGGAGATAACTTCGGGTACGAGGCGGTAAAAATACTGACCAATGGTACTGGCCCTTGGACACTAAGTTAGGGCATAAAGTAATGCGTGAGTGAGAGAGATGTGAACGAACAGATGGGAACGAACAGAGGGGAACGACAAAGAACGAACAGACAGAGAGAGAGAGGAAGAAGTTCGGGGAGTAGGCTCTCGCCTACAGGAAGGCAGGGAGAGGAGAACGAACAGAGAGCGAGAGAGAGAGAGGTTCGGAGTGTAAGCTCTGACGAGAGAAGAGCAGGGAGATGAGAGGAGAGAAGAGAACCAAGTTGAGAGATTAGCACGAGATAGTCTGCAGAGGAAGGACTAAAGAGAGATGTGGAGAGAGAGAGTTGCTAACTAATGAAGAGAAAAAGAAAGAAAAGAAAGGGAAAAGAAAAGCAACCATGTCCATTTGATAGGGCAGACTAGAAGAGAGAGAGAGAGTGCAATGCGTTAATGCAGGAAGAAGAAAGGAGAACAGATCGATGTTGATAGTCACTGTTCCATCTTAACCGGGGTTCGACCTCATACCTGGCAGCGTCACTTCGTCAAGCAGAACCACAGACCAACGCCAGTGCCAGCAGACCAATACCAGTGCCAGCAGTTGTGTCGTGCTTGTGAAAGTGACAGTGAAAAGAAAAAAAAAAAAAAAGAAAAGAAAAAGACAGTGATTCGTGAATAGTTAAGATCACCTGGCCAGGTAAAGTAGAAATCTATTCATACCCGGGTTAGTTAATGATGATTTAGATAAACGATTTTGTGAAGTTCAGGAAAGAGAGAATGTTTTATTTTGTTTGATTCCATATGCATTGATGTTTCGTTCTATGATCATGTGTAGTAAAGTTATAGACTTTACTAGTGGTTTGATGTGACGAATGCATGATATATGAATGAGATTGTAAGCAAGCTGTGAGTGTGTTTGGGCTGTGCGCTAGTCCTTCCTCCACTGACATTACCCGAGGTTGACAATTTATTGGCGAGCCTGCCAGGATATTCTGGCCCATTTATTATAATTGTTCAACTTCTCAGAGAGGAAGCTGGGTGGGATTCAAGTATTGTAATCCTAAGACAAGGGGTTGTCTTACTGTATGTTCCCAAGATAGTTAAATACTAGGCTTGGCATTGCTTCCAAGATAGTTAATACTAGGCTTGGCATTTCAGCCCCAGAGTACTTATTTCGCACAGATTTCCTATAATTCGCTCTCATAATTGGGTCAGGCGCTGGGCGTCTTATAAAAACTAACTACGTTGTCCCAAGCTAATATTATCATTCATAGGATTGTGCTATTACGTCACTCGTGTCGGTAACCACCAGTTCGGCTGTCGTAGTTGTAAAATCTTGTTCAAAAAACAAAACAAAAAAGAGAGACATAATGGCGGAAGAAAAGAACACCCCTATTGAACAACTCGTGAGCGTCGCTCGTGATTTAGGCTATTCGGGAGAAGAGTTGCGAGCATTTGTTGAAAACCAACAGAAGATGGAAAGGGATGAGAGAGCAGAAAGACGACGTGTCGCCGTAGAAATAGCAGAGCAGGAAAGGATTAAAGCTAGCGAAACGCAGGAAACAGAAAGATTAAGGATTCAGGCTAGCGTAACGCAGGAAACAGAAAGATTAAGGATTCAATTAGAGTTAGAGAGAGTGAGAATACAGGGGGAGACCACCGGTGATGGTAGTTCAGTTTCCAGTGACTCTGTGCGCAGTTATGCCCCCCGACCAAAGTTGCCAAAGTTCTCTGAAGGAACAGATTCGATTGATGCATACATCAGTCGTTTCGAAACGTTTGCGACCAGTCAGGGTTGGCCTGCAGAAGAGTGGGCAGTCATTTTGTCAGCGCTATTGACGGGTAAGGCATTACAGATTTTCACTGCGTTACCAGCAGAACAACAATCTGATTTTGGTGCTGTGAAGGAATCGTTGATGAAGGGATTTGACCTCACAGAGGAGGGGTTCAGAAAGAAATTTCGTTCAGCTAGATTGCAAGCAGGTGAAACGTACACTCAGTTTGGTGCACGTTTAGATCACTATTTTGATAAATGGTTAGAGTTGAGTGGAACGAAGAAGGAGTTCACTGAATTGAAAGACCTGGTTATGAAAGAACAGATTTTGTCAGGTTGTAGTCCAGAGTTAACCATACATTTGAAAGAGAGACAGCCAGAGACAGCAGGGGAGTTGTTGAAGTTCGCAGAGGTGTATAGAGAGGCACGTTTGGGCACTAAGGTGCAGGAGAAACAGGCGCTAGGCACAGGTGAGAAGAGTGCAAGGAGACTAGGGGAGTTTTCTGCACAGTCTGCAAACCCAGTGGTGGGGCAGAAAGGAGGACAAAGGGACAATAGGTGTTTCATTTGTCACAAGAAGGGACATGTGGCGAGGGATTGTCGCATGAGGTTCCAGAAGGCAGCAGCCTTGCAAGAGGTGGATAAGGGTCGTCAAGGGAAACGACCTGCAGTGGAACCAACAGGGATCCGATCTGAAGAGGGTGGAGTGCAGCCTATGGCTAGCACTGGACAGCAGTCAGTGTCAGGGATGGAGGGCACTAGGCTGAGTGGTTCATTACCGGTGGAAGAAGGGTGGATTGGCCAGCAGAGGGTGAAAGTGTTACGAGACACTGGTTGTTCATGTGGTGTAGTTAGAACAACGCTGGTCGAGGAAGGGGATTTGACAGGGCAAATCCAGACCTGTACTCTAATCGATGGCACTGTGAGGGAGTTTCCAGTTGCCAAGATAGAAGTACGTACCCCTTACTTCTCAGGCGAGTTGTCTGCGCTGGTGATGGAGAAACCCCTTTATGATTTGATCATTGGAAATATTCCAGGGGCAAGGGATCCAGGGGATCCTGAGTTGTTGACTGCTACAGGGGCAGCAGTTCAAACAAGGAGCAAGAAGGAGGAAAAGGTTGATAAACCGTTAGTCGTTCCAGCAAGGAAGTCGGGCATAGATGTGTCGCCTGATGAGTTTAGGGCAGCGCAGGAACAAGACCCTTCGCTCGTGAAGTCTTGGGAGTTGGCAAGAGGTGGAGAGAAACAGGAGGTTAGAGGAGGTGAGACAGAATTTCTTGTGAAAGGCGGGCTGTTGTACCGAGTGTTCACCAAGGGGAAGACAGGTAAGGTGACCACTCAGTTAGAGGTACCAGCAGGTTATCGTGACACTGTCATGTCAGTGGGTCACGAGTCGCTCATGGCGGGTCATCTCGGCACCAGCAAAACAGCTGACCGAATCTTTGATGATTTTCATTGGCCAGGGGCAATGGCAGACATCAAGCGTTTCTGCATGTCATGTGACGTGTGTCAAAGGTCAGCCACAAGAGGGGTGAAGAGGAAGGCGCCTCTTAAACATCCCCCTTTAATTGACACACCATTCAGGAGAGTGGCCGTTGATCTGATTGGCCCAATCTCACCCTGTTCCAAAGGTGGGCACAGGTATGAGACATGTAAGGTTGCAAAGGAAAGTTTGCAGAAGGCTAGGGTCGTTCAGAAGAAGCAATATGACAGGAAGGTGAGGAAGCAATCCCTCAAGGTGGGAGATCAAGTTCTGTTACTGCTTCCCACGGATCACAACAAGCTGCTGATGCATTGGAAGGGACCATTCACCATCACTGAAAAGGTAGATAAGGATTACCGGATTGAGGTGAATGGGAAACCAAAACTTTTCCATGCGAATTTTCTCCGCAAATATATTCAGCGTGAGACTCAGCACAAAGGCACAGCTGAAAAACAGTAGGGTTCTGCGTTGGGCAATGGCACTGCAGCCCTACAGGTATCGAGTGCAGTACATTCCAGGTCGACAGAATGTCGGAGCTGACTATTTAAGTCGCGTAGTCTAGCAAGCTGCAACTCAGAGGAAGTCAGTCATATCTGGGGTGCTTTGTTGATAATATGTGTTGATTACAGTTATGTTGATTGGATATGGGTTCATTCCCAGTTGGCTATGGTTCATATTTTTGTGTGAGACTTGTTCATATTTTCTTTGTGAGACTTGTTCATGTGAATGTAGTTATGCTTGGAGCATACAGTCGCTTGTGTAGTGATGCATTATTTGCAATAAGTGAGGATGGAGATTCCTCAGTGAAGTGTCATGGATCGTGATCATATTATATTGTGTTTTTCATAAAAATTGTGAAGAGAAGATGTGGCAAATCCGCAGGTAGGGGAATTGCATAAGTGCGCACAGAGGTCATTATAAAATGAGTTGAAATAACGCAAGAGCGCACGTCAATGATAACTCATTGGAGTGGTATTCACTAATGATATATTTTATAATTTATAAACCGTTGGTTGTAAAGTATTTTTTTCAAACTTTGCACGTGTAGCTGTGTGTCAGCAAATTCGGTTGTTGTCCTTTTTTTGTACCGTTGTTTTGAGACGATGCGGTGCATAGTCTTTTGCAAGAGGGAAATTGTCACGGTCAAAAATAAGACACAACCAAATTCGTGGTCAATCGCCACCAGCCCAGTCGGACTTAAGCCGAACTCAAATATTCTAGGCGTCAGGTAGACGGGCCCATGGTTCGGATCCAGCCAATTAAGCATAGGGGAGAGGCCCCACAGAGACGGTCTGTCCAGCCAGACGAACTAAATAGCTGACCGACGCCTCGATGTCTGGTCAAACGAGTCTCGACGCCCGGATCAGACTCATCCGGCCAATTTGAGCACAGCGAGAGGCTAATCCTAATCTTCCACGTAGACAGTCGGAGTGGTTGACCGACGCCTCGATGTCTGCCCAGACGGATCTTGGTGCCTGGGCCAGACTCATCTAGCCAATTTACGACCAGTGCCCACAACTAGGGTGACGTCGCCGGAAAGGGAGAGGGAGAAGGTAGTGTGTGGTGGGGGTGAAATCTAGCTAATCAATTAAATGACCAGTTGACCACCACAGAGAGTAAGACGTGTAGGCGTGACTGTCACGATTTGAATATCCAATGGAATTAGAGGGAGATAACTTCGGGTACGAGGCGGTAAAAATACTGACCAATGGTACTGGCCCTTGGACACTGAGTTAGGGCATAAAGTAATGCGTGAGTGAGAGAGATGTGAACGAACAGATGGGAACGAACAGAGGGGAACGACAAAGAACGAACAGACAGAGAGAGAGAGGAAGAAGTTCGGGGAGTAGGCTCTTGCCTACAGGAAGGCAGGGAGAGGAGAACGAACAGAGAGCGAGAGAGAGAGAGGTTCGGAGTGTAAGCTCTGACGAGAGAAGAGCAGGGAGATGAGAGGAGAGAAGAGAACCAAGTTGAGAGATTAGCACGAGATAGTCTGCAGAGGAAGGACTAAAGAGAGATGTGGAGAGAGAGAGTTGCTAACTAATGAAGAGAAAAAGAAAGAAAAGAAAGGGAATAGAAAAGCAACCATGTCCATTTGATAGGCAGACTAGAAGAGAGAGAGAGAGTGCAATGCGTTAATGCAGGAAGAAGAAAGGAGAACAGATCGATGTTGATAGTCACTGTTCCATCTTAACCGGGGTTCGACCTCATACCTGGCAGCGTCACTTCGTCAAGCAGAACCACAGACCAACGCCAGTGCCAGCAGACCAATACCAGTGCCAGCAGTTGTGTCGTGCTTGTGAAAGTGACAGTGAAAAGAAAAAAAAAAAGAAAAGAAAAAGACAGTGATTCGTGAATAGTTAAGATCACCTGGCCAGGTAAAGTAGAAATCTATTCATACCCGGGTTAGTTAATGATGATTTAGATAAACGATTTTGTGAAGTTCAGGAAAGATAGAATGTTTTATTTTGTTTGATTCCATATGCATTGATGTTTCGTTCTATGATCATGTGTAGTAAAGTTATAGACTTTACTAGTGGTTTGATGTGACGAATGCATGATATATGAATGAGATTGTAAGCAAGCTGTGAGTGTGTTTGGGCTGTGCACTAGTCCTTCCTCCACTGACATTACCCGAGGTTGACACTGTCCCTTTCTTTTTTCTCTCTTCACTCTGTCTCTTTCCCCTTTTTCTGATTACCCTGTCTCTTTCCTCTTTTTTCCATTCACCCTGTCTCTTTCCCCTTTTTCTGATTACCCTGTCTCTTTCCTCTTTTTTCTATTCACCCTGTCTCTTTCCCCTTTTTTCTGATTACCCTGTCTCTTTCCTCTTTTTCTATTCACCCTGTCTCTTTCCCCTTTTTCTGATTACCCTGTCTCTTTCCCCTTTTTCTATTCACCCTGTCTCTTTCCCCTTTTTCTGATTACCCTGTCTCTTTCCCCTTTTTCTATTCACCTGTCTCTTTCCCCTTTTTCTATTCACCCTGTCTCTTTCCCCTTTTTCTATTCACTCTGTCTCTTTCCTTTTTCTATTCACCCTGTCTCTTTCCTCT
>CM031605.1:9021269-9028411 GCA_018398815.1 Conus ventricosus | reverse complement strand
GATGTTTCAAGGCATATTGTCGAAGAAGCAGATAAAGCCTGACGCATTTCATCGTGGCAGTTAGCAAGAGTTACCACTCTTTGGTTTAAGCCTCCCCCCCTCCCCCCCCCCCCCCCACCCCGATCATAGTTCACGCTGCAAGAACACTGTTCAAGAACTTCGTCTGTAATCCCCCCCCCCCCCCCCCCCCCCCCCCCCTCCCCCCCCCCCCCCAGCATGTCTTATTTTCCTCAAGACATGTGTACAAAATACGGTGAAATGGTATGGGTAAACAGGTCTGTTTCCATGGTGTTGTATCGCCTTGTATTGGGTTGTATTGTATTGCATTGCATTATATCGTATTGTATCGTATCCTATTGTACTGAGGACACCGTAATCAAGTGGTTTCGCCCCGTACCGCCGCAAACATAATGGCGGTGAGTTCGCATCACTCGTAGGGTCTGGGTTTTACGGGTTTGAAAACCCTCTCCGTCCACCCGGCTCTGAATTAGTACCTCATTCAGATCAGGGAAGATCATGGAGGCGGAATGACAGAGGTGGGCTCCGACTCTTATAATGCCGTGCCCTGGACACGGTTATTCTGTAGCAGTTTATTGCCCCTAGAAGCATTACGCTATGAATCTTGTAGGATATACCGCTGTGTTGTAATGTGGGTTGTATCTTTCTGTGCATGTCTCAAATATCTACAAACACCATTACGATAGACTTTTCTTCCGATATCTGTGAGGTGCACGCATGGACTACATACTGCATTGTGTCTTGTGTTGAGCGCAGTTTGGCGAACGCCGGACACCCAAGGTTAACTCCCTTGCGACACGTGAATTACGGTCTTTCTGGGTATGAATCGCGAGCAAGTTTTCAATATTCGATAGATCAGTTAGCCCAACACATAGTAAATAAACCAACCGAAATGAGAGGGGCATGGGGTGACAAAGACGATGCTGGAACAACTATGCTGATTCAGCACTTTCTTTTCTCGCTTAAAATCCCCTTCATCTTCAAAACAAACAAGAGGGGCTAGAGGTTAAAAAATAAAAAAAACGAAAACAAAAACAAAACAAAACAAAAAAAGAAGCTATTCTTCTTATGATCTGCCCATGTACTATAAATAGTAACGATTTCTGATTGGTGCATGAAAGGATCGGCGATGATTCTCCCTGCTCCCTCTCGGCAGTGAGAATGCTGAGGTCTCTGAAATCTACCAATCAGAGAGCATTACTATTTTTTTCGCGCGGGGACAAATATAATGGCAGAGCATAATCGGAAAGATTCCCACTTGGACCTCTATCCCTTTAAGACACCCGTTTATCTCGTTTGTATTGAAGATGAAGTGGATTTCACACGAGAGAAAAAAAAAAGAAAAAAAGAAAAGAAATTGAATTAGACTTGATCTTGTTTAAAATTCTTCTTTTTTTTTTTCTTTTTTGTTTGTTTGTTCATTTCCATCTCTTTTTATTTAAAACTTCGAATTTCAGGCACCAGTCGGCCATGTAATCCGTCCAGTTGTGTCAACTTCCTTCTGGGAGGAAGAAACTTCGTATCTTGTTGGGAGAAATCTACTGGCTGCCCGATGCGGCATTTCCCTGCCCTGTCAACTGAAAAGCGTGTCTCACGTGTAGTCTGCATGATATTGCAGTGCGACATTGGCCGGTGAATAAGATAAGATAATGTTGCTTATAGCCCAGCCGACCTGGCCGGTGAATAACAATGTACGAAAATAATGATTTGTTTTAACAAGAGACAAGGAGGGGGGGGGGGGGGGGGGGACCACTTGGCAGTGTTACTTTGGCTGTTCTGCATGGACAGCCGAAGTAAACACTGCTCATGTTTTACTGAACTTACTTCTCAGCCAGATCACGCACAAGCATACATGACCATGGTGAACGTTTGCTTGCATTGAAGATCAGAAACAACAGTTTGTTTGTCCCGTCCCCAAACTTTTCCAGAAGACTCACTCACTATTCGGCTCTTCACCAAAAGCACATTAATATTTTGCAGTGGCAAGAGCGTCGAGTTACGAGTGACGCCGTTTCTTCGCGAGGCGAGTGGGGCCACACACACACACACTGATGAATGGTCCGCTAGAGCATCTTGGGGTTTTGTTAAAAGACAGACAGAAAATCCGTCATGATGCCAAACCTCTGATGGGTGCATTTAAAAAAAGAATGGGAAAGTTCTCCGATTGGAGCATGAAACGATCGCATTTTTACCTCTCCGCGACCGAGCTCGGAGGCCTCGAAGAAGAGGTAACTACATCGTTTTAAAAAGTACTGCCGTCTAACACTCGTTTCTTTACACAACTCTGCTATCGCGTCTCTCGCGGCAAATGGACGCCTGCAGCTCGCTGTTTCTCGCGCGTCTTTGAAACGTTCTATGCACTGGGTTCTCGCTTCTCTCGCGGTGAGCGCATACATACTAGTCGAGATGTCTCTCTTGTGTGTGAAACGCTGCTCTGGTCGTGGGCCATTACCTTCGTTCCATGAGCACTTTGGTCATCATGGGCAGGAATTTTTCGAAGCGGATGTAGCCCGTGGGTTCCTCCTCTTCAATCTGACAGGGAAACAACACGACAGCCATGAACCCTACGCAATGCCAACACCTTGTCTTCGTTAGTTCAGCTTGGAAAACTGATTAGAAAGCACAAGAAAACACAGTATTTGTGAATATTCGCAGTCACTCGTGCGCACGCATGCATGCACGCGCGCGAGCGCGCGCGCACACACACACACACACACACACACACACTGAGAGAGAGAGAGAGAGAGAGAGAGAGAGAGAGAGAGAGAGAGAGAAATTATGTATTCCAAGATTGATTAATAAGCATACATAGGCTACTGTAGCTTTTTTTTCCATCTATATGGGCTATACCAGTGAAAAGGAAAAGAAACGGAACGCTTAAACAAGAACAACACGCAAAATTAAAAAGAATACAAGAGAGAGAGAGAGAGAGAGAGAGAGAGAGAGAGAGAGAGAGTGAGTTATCTTTATCTATAATATCAATGAAATAATCAATGATGCAAGTGTCCAGCCCTCTTGTTATAGAAGTGAACTTCATAAGGCTTAATTTCCCTACAAATATCAGGTGTCCCTGTGGCTCAGTGGTTAAAGCGCGAGTCATTAAGTAGAAAATGAGCATGTCCAGAGGGTCATGGGTTCGAATCCCAGCCATGGCTCGTCCTAAGATGGGGAAAAAAAAAAGGGGGGGGGGGGGGGGCAGCAGAGGGACATCCGGAGTCATGAACCGGGTGTGGCCCAACCCCCCTAGAGTGTCAGGAGATAAGGGCCGAAACACTTGCTTGAAGGGGGCTTCTCTTCTTGAGGACTCTGCTGCCACGCTCTCCACGAGTTTCTTTCTACTGATGCATGGGTAAACCATTGACTTCCGGGAATAGGCCGGAGGACGTCCGGGAAAGACCGGAGGACACTGGGAAAGACCAGAACCAAGGGCTCTGTGGGCTGGCTCCCCACTTTGCCTTAAACATGTGGCTACTAAGAATAAAAGGAAAAGATGCTCCCAGGATTCACCGAAAGGGGGAGAGAATGATGAATTCATCGGTGCTCAACCAATCACGACTGCAAATCCCAAACGGACTATGAACATGGACCAAATGGAATATCCATGTGTCTGTGGAAAGCGTTTCGCTACCACCCGTGGCATGAAGATCCACAGAACAAAGATGGGATGTGTGAAGACTCATCTGAATGAGCAGCAGAGCACTGCATCAGCTGATAAGACGTCGGAAGACCAAGGCCAGGATTTAAACCACAGTGCCAAGGACATCCACGCTGTTGGTTCGGATGAGGAATTTGCACAGGCCCTCCATGCCTCAACCTGCCACGAGCAAACGAAACTGAAGATTGGGAGAAACTGGATGCAAAAATCGTCCAAAGACTCGATGCACTGATAGGGAAAAGCACCCTGGAACACAAACTAGCCACATATGGGGACATTGTGTATGCCACATGTAGAGACGCCTATGGAGTAAAACTACCCAAAGAGAAAAACACCTCCAAAGAAATCCAGACGCCAAGAAACTGGTCAAGGAGGAACAAAAGTGAACTTCATAAGGCTTAATTTCCCTACAAATATCAGGTGTCCCTGTGGCTCAGTGGTTAAAGCGCGAGTCATTAAGTGGAAAATGAGCATGTCCAGAGGGTCATGGGTTCGAATCCCAGCCATGGCTCGTCCTAAGATGGGAAAAAATGGGCAGCAGAGGGACATCCGGAGTCATGAACCGGGTGTGGCCCAACCCCCCTAGAGTGTCAGGAGATAAGGGCCGAAACACTTGCTTGAAGGGGGCTTCTCTTCTGAGGACTCTCTGCTGCCACGCTCTCCACGAGTTTTTTTCTACTATAGCAGTCGAAACAACCCCTTCTAGCACTTCCATCCCCACCACATCCCTTCACATTCCTCTCCATCCCACACGCCAATCTTACATTCCTTGCATTATACAGCATGACAAAACTGGCCTTGACTTGGAACGGCACAAATTCACATGGGAGAAAAGAACAGATTGGCCTGTCTGTTTTTGTTCTCAATAACATTACGTGGCAAGTAAACGAATGCGACTAAAACGTGGTCTGCTCTCACTTTTTAACCACTTAACATTTTCGGTCAGTGGTCGCGAGACCATGCAAGGGAAGCAAATATTGACATATAGCAGTGACAGCGAAACAAGTAGTTGTTTCCCTTTAGCCAGTCACCACCTATTCCTCGGTGTGGCATGGCAGTGACATGGGGAGATGCGGAGAAGGGAGTGGACAGCAGGATGGGGACTCTAGATAACAGGTTGCAGTTCAGATATAAATTTGGATGTATATAAAAGTACTGAAAGCACATAAACTAAGGAAAACTGCAATGCAGGACACACACACACACACACACACACACACACGCACTCGCGTGCACCTGTGCATGCACGTGCGCGCACTCACTCATTCAAACTTTTTTCTCTTCTGCATGCAGTACCAGGAAAGAAACAGAACACATTTTCTCAAACCAGGCATAACCAGAAATTAAAACACAATGTAAAGTATAAAACAGAGCAAATATAAACATGAATGTAATCAAACACAAACATGCGCCAACTTACAGACAATTATCTCTCTTGATCAGACCACTGCTGTAGCACATTAACACTGCTGCGTGTGAATGATCAGCTCTTTACATTCATCTCCCCTCACCTCTCTCTCTCTCAATTCACAACATATAGCGACAAGTAGAAAATACAGGATTATTACTTCATAAATATAGTTTCGTGAACGCACACACACACGTGTACGCGTGCACGTGCACATTCAACGAACTACTTTTATGATAAACAATTTTTTTGAGGTAACATTCAATATCCATGGCTGCACTGACACATGAAAAGCAATATCAAACGCCAAGCTCTACCATCCATCTACAACTAAGCTCTACCATCCATCTACAACTATATTAAGTGTGGACGTTCATCACTAGTTTAGATTTCTTGTAAATTAGTTCACTTTCCGGTTTACGCTATTTCCATCCCTACTGATTTTCAGTTTTGTTGATTCATTCCTAGGTTGACCATAATCTTGTTTTCTTAATTAATGTTGTGATTTGTCCCCCTTGGCACTAGGGCTGTAATAAAAATAATGCCAATAAAAATGTGTCACCTCTCTCTCTCTCTCTCTCTCTCTCTCTCTCTCTCTCTCTCTCTCTCTCTCTCTCTCTCTCTATGTAAGTGCTTTATTGTTAAAGAAAAAGATATTTTCCTTTTGACTTCCATACAACAAATGTTGGCATCATATTAATTAAAAAGAATACAACTAATTGTTCTTGTGAAGGAACAAAAATCACTAAATGCCTTGATAATCCATGTTCTTTTTTTTTTCCCTGTCCCAACCTCTGCGCCACCTCAGAGGCAGTGCACCCACACCGCTCATTCCGACACCCCGTCCACAGCCACAGCCCGGTCGGCCCCGTCACAGCCCCCTCACCGGCAATCCACAGGGAGCAGTCAATGTCAAGTCATCAAGAGGCAACCCACCGAGGAGACACTGCACTGCTACCGAGTCACTTCGGTGATGTTCAGTGGCACCTGTTCTGATCTAACATACGCTGGACACCACCTACTAAGCCCCCTACTGACGACAATAATTGCTTAGTCGCGGAGCCGGCGTGAGTGAGCTCTCCCTCCGGAGGGCGCCACTACATCCGTCCAACGACAGCCCCCATGGACTTGCCGATACCGGTGACCCGATGGAAACGAACCAAGGCCACAGACGTGGAGAGAACATCGAAACTGAGGTCACCATGAGAGCAGGGCATGAAGGGCCACAGAATTTGAGACATTGTTTTTTTATGCTGATCGATAAGAATGAGGATGATTAAGATGATGCTATGGATTTCCATTTCGGTCTGAGACTACATGACAGGGCTGTACTCTACGCTTCCTTTCACAATATATCCCAGCGTCAACCAGGTTTGAGTGATACAGGCACCTGCAGTGTTGGTCAGGAAATCTGAGCAACACTCTCAGAAACGCATCCATTAAGTGGATGAAACTCGACTGTGTGGTCCCAGTCTTCCCAACTGAGTCCGCAGCAAACTCAACTCTGGGTAGGAGCTGGTCGGGACAGAAAAACCCACATGACTGTGATGGGATTCGAATCCACGACCTCCCAGCCGAGAGTCTGCAACGCTAACCACTTCGGCATGGCGGCTGGTGATAATCCATGGTCTTCGTCTTTATGGCACATGAGGAGGAAAGGATGGGTAGGACAAAGGGATGAAGTGGGGTGAGGGTGGGAGGGATAGAAGAGGTGGTGAGGAATCCTAAACAGTCTAACACTGTGTGGATACATGTATAATGAATATATGTAAAATACTAATCAGATGATTATAAGTGTGTGCGTGTGTGTGTGTTGTGTGTGTGTGTGTGTGTGTGTGTGTGTGTGTGTGTGTGTGTGTGTGTGTGTGCATGCATGCATGTGCACAGCCCTTTGCGGCGGCTGGGCTATAAGCAACATTATCTTATCTTATGTGTGCATGCATGTGTCTGTACACATGTGCTCGCATGCACATGCATGTGCGTGTTTGCCCATGAGGATGTGTACGTGTGTAGATGCATTTGTGTATCTATCATAAATGATGAGGTATACACGTGTGTATA
>CM031605.1:8981269-9016269 GCA_018398815.1 Conus ventricosus | reverse complement strand
ACTTCATTGTGCTTTTCATTCCCATCTCTAGATCGATCTAGCGCGCGCACGCACGCACGCACACACACACACACACACACACACAACACACACACACACACACACACACAGTGCCGCACTGTGCCGTGCACCTGGGAAAAAAAGATAAAATGAAACTCATAAATTTTGTGTTTCTTTGCATAAGTATGAAACTATAAAAATAAAAATAAAAACTAAACCCACTATTGTTCTTCGCATCATGATCAAAATACAAAGCATAGCACTTCAAAGTTGATAAAAAATCCAACCAACCAAGCTACGTACTTGAGTAACCAATCAAAAGGAAACAAAACTAAAGAGGAATAACTAGAGAAACTAAAGAGGAATAATGGCGAAGAGGAAAGAAACTACTCCTTATTAGTGTGCTTGTTTAAAGGGCCGCGTTATATTTACCTGATTTCTTTTTTTTTTAAAGACGTGTGTGTGCGCCGGTGTGTGTGTGTGTGTGTGTGTGGTGTGTGTGTGTGTGTGTGTGTGTGTGTGTGTGTGTGTGTGTAGAGAGAGAGAGAGAGAGAGAGAGAGAGAGAGAGAGAGAGAGAGAGAGAGACTCGCAAACAGATGCACGGGCGCACATATATCTCACAACACACACACACACACACACACACACACACACACACACACACACACACACACACACAACCACACACACACAACAGCAGCAACGGAGACCACAACTACAACAAGAAAAAAGAACTTTTTAAACGTGTTAATTAACTTTCGGACTATCGACACGTCGGAACAAACTTTTCATCGGGAGTGTCGGATAAACGCTTCTTCGGACTGTTGAAACAGATTATTGTTTCGGAATTCCGAAGTATCGATAGTCAGAATGGATGTCGACAATCGCTACGTCGGAACAGAAAACGTCGGACTATTGACTTTTCGGACAGTTGAACATCGGAACATCGGCAGCGCCCGTGACGACTTGAAGAATGGATGGCACTGAAACTTAACCAAACAAGATCTTCTTCATGGTTACTTGTAACGGATCTCCATTCAGCGAGCAATACTCTCTACTTACAGAGAGGTGAAGGGACAAGGAGGATGAGAGTGAAACGTTTGAGCTTCTCCTTCAAAGTGATCCCGCAGGGACTGACAAGGAGGGGTCTGCTGATGCACGCGAGTGTCCTGGTGCAGGATGTTCCGCGTCCTTAGGATAAATGGAAGAAATGATTTAAATGCAGGTAGGCTACACATCTGTTCACGGATGTAGCACGTGGAGCTTCAAGTTCAAATGAATCGGTCCCAATCTTGTAGAGTACGAGACATGTGGAAAAGGGCCAGGGAGGCGTGATGACATTTGTGACGTCACCATGCTAGACTGTCCTTTCGCCGTTCCACGATTATGTCTGACTATTCTATGCTGAGTTTTTTAATATACTTTTTATCTTCATCATCATTATCATTTTTTTTTTGCTTTGCTTGGGAGAGAGAGGGAGTGAGGCGCGCACAGCTCAAAACAGTCATTGCGTAATTAGTAGTCGTGCACGCAACCATTTTTTAGTTCGTCGCACGACTAGTCGTGCCAATAGCCGGACTGGGTGCGAGTCGTATTATCGCACGACTAGTCGTGCACGCAACACCAGTTTTCTTCGTCGCACGACTAGTCGTGCCAATATCCGGACTGGGTTGCGAGTCGTATTATCGCACGACTAGTCGTGCACGCAAACACCGGCCTAGTAAAATATCTGGGAAGTAAAAATAGAAAATCGTCAATATGCAGATCTCAAAACTGTCGAATCAATTTGTTTTTTAAATGAGATTGCACTTGTGGCAATCTTGATGGCACCCGCAGTGAGTTCCACAGCCGTACAGAACTGGGATAAAAAGAATGTAAGTGGCTGTCAATATTTGATGCAGGTATGGTATAACATTGACCGCCACTCCTGGTGCTACTTTTATTCAATACTAGTTGTTCCATTGGAATATCGATTACTTTAGCTCTGCCTTCATCGCATGTCTGTCAACAGAATATTTACTCTTTCGGGTAAAATGTCAACACAGCCATGAGCATGTTGTACCTGTACTTATTCTCTTTCGCCTCTGTGTTGTCCGCCATGTTGTTGATTAGCGTTGCTATATTCAAATACCTTCTCCGCGAGAACTCGATATTCGACACATGCGCACTAGGCTACAACGCCGGCCATTTGTTTTTTGGATCGTGGACGCGTACAACTCCTTAATTCTCTTTAATCGCTTCAAAATGAGTGATATGGACCCTGAAAAGCTAAAGGTTGCAGAGTTACGTGATGAATTGAAGAACAGAGGATTGGATACTAAGGGAGTAAAGGCTGTGCTAGTGCAAAGGTTAAAAGAATCCTTGGATGCTGAAGCCGGTGGAGCTGCAGGTATGCTACCAAACAAGAACACCCAAGAGTGACTCAGAATAGGCAATACGAGCATGCAACTGGACGAGACGAGAGATTAATAGTTCTGAGAGATATTTGAATGCTGAATTATTGTCTGATTCTGTTTTATTTTGAAGTACCTTGCATTCAGACAAATATTGTGTGTGTGTGTGTGTGTTTCTTTTTATTAAACAGGGGGAAAAAACGGGACGCTGAATTGAACCCACGCGTGACCCCCTTTGGGTTAGCGGAAGTTCGAAAAGCCGGCCATTGCTGCTCGTCCAGAACGAATTTTGCTCTCTGGTTATTTGATTGGCTGATTGTCCACAGTTCTCGTTCATGACAATTCGACAGTTTTAAATGCAATTTATCTCCCGTTGGTTTCTTTTGTTTCTGCTGGCATGGCGACTTGTGGGTCTGGCCAACATCATTTTTGGTTTCCCTTTGTTTTCAAACCCACCAGGAAGTCACGGCCCCCCCAAAGTAACAGCAGCAAAAAAAACAAAAAACAAAAAATCAGCAAGTTGATTGTGGCTGCTGAACCCGAAGAAGAAGTAGAGCGATTTATGAAACCTTGTCATTTTAGTTTAATTTAACGCACCCCCCCAACCTGTCCCCTGCTCCTGTTTCTTACGCTGTAGTACAGTCTTGGCCTTGGTAGTTTGCATACCCAACCAATGCTAGACAGCTTTTTTCTTCTTCTTCCCAAAACACCGGTTCACTCAAAAACGAGTAGGTCACCAGCGCGCATGTTAAAAAGTAAAATAAAATACCATAAAACAGTGCGACTCAGAGACTGTTGGCCCCTGGAGCAAATTTAGCAACAAGGGGTCGCACTCGATATTCAAGAAGATAAAAGCAATGGCCAAATTCAGGCCCAGGTAATAGTAAAATATCAGGAAGTAAAAATAGAAAATCGTCATATGCAGATCTCAGAACTGTCGAATCAATTTGTTTTTGAATGAGATTGCATTTGTGGCAATCTTGATGGCAACCCGGCAGTGAGTTCCACAGCCGTACAGAACTGGGATAAAAAGAATGTAAGTGGCTGTCAATATTTGATGCAGGTATAGTATAACATTGACCGCCACTCTGGTGCTACTTTTATTCAATACTAGTTGTTCCATTGGAATATCAATTACTTTAGCTCTGCCTTGAAAAAGGTGTTAAGTTTAATAAAAGCTCTTCTCTCTTCTAAGGGTTTCCATTCTAATTTCCTCATGTTCTTCCTAGTATTCCCCTTTTCTCTGATGTGGTTCCCTGTTACGAACCGTGCTGCTCTCTTCTGAATCTTTTCAAGGTTATCAATGTCCTTTAGATGGTAAGGATCCCAAACTGAGCAACCATATTCCAGTACTGGTCTAACCAGTGTTTTGTAGCAGTCGTCTTTAACCTTTTGGGGGCAGTCATTGATTCCTGTGTAAGAAAGCTAAGATGTTATTTGCTTTCTTACATACTAAATTGTAATGTTCTTCCATTTGAGACGACTATCTATAATCACGCCTAAATATTTTGCAGCATTAGTTTCTTTAAGATAGTATTATGATAGAATAATCTGATCTAATTAGTGAGCGTTTGTTACATATACCAACACTTGGCACTTTTGAGGGTGAAATTCCATTTTCCAAGTTCTTTCCCACTCTTGTAAAGCGTTTGATCTTCTGTAGAATGCGTGTATCATTCTTGCTTCTGATTGTTCTATATACTAAACTGTCATCTGCAAAAAGCCTTATAGTAGTTCCAGGAGAGAGATTTCTACTTATGTCATTTATATAAATTAAGAAAAACAAGGGCCCCAGAACAGTTCCCTGTGGTACACCTGACAAGACTGGTTTACAATGGGATGACGACCCTTCCACAACAACTTTCTGCGTTCTCCCAACGAGAATGATCTAGCCCATTTAGCAAAGAACCGCCAATGCCAATGTGTTCTAATTTAAGCAGCAGGCCCTCATGGTCAACCTTATCAAAGGCTTTAGAAATGTTATTCATTTTTATGGACATTTGTAAATGGTAGGCCTACAGTAAACTTACGAAAATCCGAGAGATTCAATCACATATGTTTGTAAATGATAAGGTAAATTGATGTATATCCGATAGATTCAGTCACATAACAGGGTTGTACATCCTTAGCAGTATCTATAGGACAAATGTCCTGGACCACCCTGAAGTAATAGGACATTTGTCCTCTTCATAACAAAATCAATCGGACATTTTGAACGCAAGCCAGATTGAATGTATATTAAGTTTTATGCACACAAAAATGGTATTACAAAAGCTGACTATATTCTTAGAGTGGGAAGCCATGTTTGGTAAACATACTATTACTAGTCCACACACACACACAGTCACACACACAGAGGCAGTGTCTTTCCTAAATCACTATTCATTGCTAATGCTAGTATTCAAGTACAATATTGATTCATTTGGAGTCGTCTTTTTGGTTGAAGAGCATTCTTTCCTTTTCTCTCCCCACTTTTCTGTCACCCTGAACACCCATTCTGATTCCCCATTGACATCACTTGGTCCTTCCATTTGCACCCTCATCAGCATGGCCTGGTTTTCTGCTGTCAGTCTGTTCCTTTGACTTGTCAAAATCAATTCTGAGTGCTGAACCCTCTTTCTCAGCTGCGAGCCGTGTACTTCGCTGGCTCAGCCTCTGCGAGTCAGGGAGGCAGAGTTGCAAGCCAACGAGCTAAAAATAGACCGCCACGGCTCGCCACTAAGCTTAGTGCCAGTGGCACACGGGACTAGTAATACGCCTAGTGATTCACTGGGCAGGGGCTTACACTAAAGTTACAGACTGGAGTTCTGTACGACGGTCGGACTCAAATAATTATGCGGGCTTGATATAAACGGCCGGGGCAATGTCCGTGAGCATCGGAAAGCTATAGGGCAGTGACCGCGTTTTCGGCAAAGTAATGGGACATTTGTCCTCTTCACTGCCAGTTATAATCGGACATTTTGCATGTGCAATCGGTCTATGTCCGATGTCCGACGTGGATGTGCAACCCTGACATAATACACTTGCAAACACAGTTATCATACTTTACAAGTATTCATAGATGACTAGTATAGCAAGAGCAGCAGGATGCCATTTGTAGACTTTCTTTGATTGTTGGCCTTAGCCATATGACTGTATATCTGCGCTGAGTAGATTTTCAATGTTGGCATGTTGCTCAGTGTGTTTTTTAGTAGCTTGGAAATTAGCTATTTTTAAGATGTCCCAGCTGGACATATTTTTGGCTACGTTTAGGCCTACTTATTTAAAATGAGTAAAGAAATTTAGTGAAAGTCCATTGAAAAGAAACATTTTCTAATTTGGCGTGCAAAGTGAACTGTGAGTGGCTGGAAACAAAGTTTGTTTTTTTCCTTCTTTTTTTTGTTGTAATTCTAATTTTTTTACTTTTCAACCGGATATGACATGGCCATGTTTGTAATTCAAAATAAGTAGTTAGTCACAGTGTCATTGGTACAAGCATCTTTGATCTGTTTCATTTACATTCATTTGACTTTCATCATAGGAGACACTGACTCTGATCAGCTGCTCGCAGCACTTCCACAAGTCTTTGTCATGTCTGCGTAGTCACCATTTTCAGTTAAACTTATTGATATTGGATGCTTTGTTCCTGGTTTCAGTAAGTCCATATTGGTTTTGATCAAATGAAAGCAATCTTGTTATCAAAGGGATCTTATTTCTGAGTTAAATTATATAGCAGTTTATTGAAGTTAACCATCAGTAGGAAGTTGCTTTTAAAACTGTATACTCTCTGTGAGTGTAAGATATGTCGCCAAAACGGATGCCCAATTTGATTGAGGGATGATCTGAATCTTGACCAGCATTGAATGTGTGAAGGCAGTGCACATTATTAGAGAAAGTACAATACATTGAATTAATTGAAGTGAGCAAAGTGAATTAGATTCTGCTTGGAAATTGCATGCCTGTTGATTTTCATTGCTGTTTTCCGATCCAGTGCATTGACAAATGATGTCTCTCCTTTTCACTGATAACAAACGTTCGTGGTCAGAGCTGATAATGCAGCTCTGAAATATCTGTAGAACTGCCATCCAGCATACACAAGTTCTCTCCTTTGCATCCACTCCATTGTCTCAAAAATCACATTCTATGCTCCTCACTACCAAGGTGACCTCAGTTCCTTTCCATGTCTATCAGTGACGATGTCTATCAGTGACCTCACTTCCTTTTGATGTCTATCAATGACCTCACTTCCTTTTGATGTCTATCAGTGACCTCACTTCCTTTTGATGTCTGTCAGTGACCTCACTTCCTTTTGATGTGTATCAGTGACCTCACTTCCTTTTGATGTGTATCAGTGACCTCATTTCCTTTTGATGTCTATCAATGACCTCACTTCCTTTTGATGTCTATCAATGACCTCACTTCCTTTTGATGTCTATATCAATGACCTCACTTCCTTTTGATGTCTATCAGTGACCTCACTTCCTTTTGATGTGTATCAGTGACCTCACTTCCTTTCCATCTCCGTGTTGGGTTCGTGGTGAGGTCACTGGTATCAAGTTCATGGGGACTGTCGTTGGGTACCCACTTATTAACTTAGGGTGGTACCGACTTGGCAGTTGCTGTCATCAGAATGGGGCCTAGCAGATGGTGGGGTGTCCTGCCTTGTGGCATTTTTTGGTAGGAATAGGTCAAAAGAAATAACCGTCAAACCAAACAACATTTTATTATTGTTATTTTTTTTTTTAAAACACACAAAAAACCCCACCAAGAACATAACAAAAACAGCAACAATTAAATTTCTTAACATGTCAAGATTTACTGTAATTTGTTTCTTTATTCTTCCTGTAAAGGGAGACAAATCGTTCATCCAGGAGATAGGTTTATAAAAATTAATTGTGTTGAGCAAATTCACAGACACTCCAAAGTTACTTGTTTTGAAAACATATGTATTAATGTATATCCTCATCAGATTTGATTTTTTAAATAAAAGTAGTGCTCAGTCTTTAATTTGGATCAAGAAATGTAAAGACACACCCAGATTTTGCAACAGTATGATGACTGTCAGATTTTAAGTAATGCTAGGATCTGAAAAATTGTATAATTTAATTATGATGAAGTGCTGTTGATGTTTGTAGCAAGGATAGTACTGTCATTTTCAGTTCTTGCATACAAAGAAAAATACTTCAGTATCAATGTTGCACCCTGTGCAAAACATTGGCCGCAAAGATGTCAATTTATTTGTAAGGCAAACAAACATATTGTGTATGATTTATGTATTGATGTTATAGGTGGAGATGAGGAGGTTGCAGAAGTAGCAGAAGGTGATGAAAAAGATGCTGAAGATGAAGATCTTGATCAAGAAGAAGAGGCTGAAGAGGAGGAAGAGAATGTAAGACATGATTTTATTTTTTTGTTCACGCTTTGCATTTTATTCACTTGAATTTTTTAGAAGCTTAAATGATTGATAGTAATTGATAAAAGAATTATGACTGATTAATGGATGTTTGCAGATGTTGTAGTTCTGATCTATGTTATGTGCTCTTTATCTGTCATCTCTCATGCTTCCACTGTCTGAAGAGGATAACTGACGAGCGATTGATGGAACTTGTCGACTGTTACATTATATGTATACAAGCCCTTTTGTTTGTTTGTTTGTTTGTTTTAGTTTGAGGTGATAGAGGCAGGCGATGATGATGAGGGGGAAGATGACTTGGCAGAGGAGGATGAAGCTGAGGTATTAGCACAGGATGAAGAGGAAGCAGCAGAAGAGGACCCAGTGAAAGAGGAGGAAGCGGCAGCAGAGGAAGCAGCTCCTGAGGAGAATGGAGAAGGAGAGCAAGAGGTAGCAGGAGAGGCTGAAGAGGATGTAGAAATGCCAGATGAGCTGGGAGAGGAATTTAAAACCGTCGATGACGCTTCTAAGGATGACCAGAAAGGTACTGTTTAAGGCTTTTTTTTTTTTTGGCTTTGTTTTTGTTAAAAAGTCTTATAGAAATGTTCCATTTCGTCTGTGTTTTGGATGGTGTTAGGTGTATAGTTCTCACCAAGAGTATGATGAGCTCACAAAATATATACAGGGTTGTACATCCTTAGCAGTATCTATAGGACAAATGTCCTGGACCACCCTAAAGTAATAGGACATTTGTCCTCTTCATAACAAAATCAATCGGATTTTTTTGAACGCAAGCCAGATTGAATGTATATTAAGTTTTATGCACACAAAAATTTAATGGTATTACAAAAGCTGACTATATTCCTAGAGTGGGAAGCCATGTTTGGTAAACATACTATTACTAGTCCACACACACACACAGTCACACACACAGAGGCAGTGTCTTTCCTAAATCACTATTCATTGCTAATGCTAGTATTCAAGTACAATATTGATTCATTTGGAGTCGTCTTTTTGGTTGAAGAGCATTCTTTTCCTTTTCTCTCCCCACTTTTCTGTCACCCTGAACACCCATTCTGATTCCCCCTTGACATCACTTGGTCCTTCCATTTGCACCCTCGTCGTGGAGCAAGGATTCCTTTCCAGTCTCCGCTTCAGCAACATGTGCCTACATGGCCTACAACACGTAACAAGTACAATAGGGCTTATCGCTCTTTAGCCGCTTTAACGCTAAAAATAACCCTGACACAAGCTGGCTGCGAGCTCTCAGCTGCGAGCCGTGAACCTCGCTGGCTCAGCCTCTGCCAGTCAGGGAGGCAGAGTTGCAAGCCAACGAGCTAAAAATAGACCGCCACGGCTCGCCACTAAGCTTAGTGCCAGTGGCACACGGGACTAGTAATAGGCCTAGTGATTCACTGGGCATGTGGCTTACACTAAAGTTACAGACTGGAGTTCTGTACGACGGTCGGATTCAAATAATTATGCGGGCTTGATATAAACGGCCGGTGCCATGTCCGTGAGCATCGGAAAGCTATCGGACAGTGACCGCGTTTTCGGCAAAGTAATGGGACATTTGTCCTCTTCACTGCCAGTTATATCGGACATTTTGCATGTGCAATCGGTCTATGTCCGATGTCCGACGTGGATGTGCAACCCTGTGTATATATATATATATATATATATATATATATATATATATATATATATATATATATACATATACATATGCTCTAATTGAATATGAAGATATGCATGCATGAGAATGTCAGTTGTTCAACTTGTTGAAATTACATTTCATTTAAATCAGGCGTTGAGCACAATTGTGCACACAATTATGATATTCATGCAGGGCTTCACATCATTAAAAATGTTAGGGTTTCATACCTCCAAGTTAAAACTTTTGGGGATCTCTTGCCCCAAAAGGAAAAACGTTCTAGGGGTTTCACATACAAAGGATTCTGTTTATTTCATTTAAAAAAAAAAAAAAAAAAAAAGAGTATCATCAATTGATCAAGATTTAGTATGGTATGTGTGTGTGTGTTTTGTCAGTGTGTGTCTCTATTCATAAATGTTTTTGTTTTGTATTGTTTTTAACCATGAACTGGGCTCTGTTGTGTCAGTCATGGTCTGCAATATAGAACTGGATATTTGCCTCCATCCAGGATTGATTTCATTTTGACACACAGACAATTTTGACACACAGACAATTGGGATATACTCCGACTTTTTGATGACATCAAGTGTTGATTGCTGAAAAGTCTCCTGATGCTGCTATGGCAAGAACACTGGAAACATCAAGTTTGTAGAGTCCAATGTCAGCCACTGAAAGTGAAAGTCTGTCATATATTACTGTGGAGAAACCTCGCTGGCCGTCGCCTCTGCTGAAGTGGAGTCTGCACTGGCAGTTTTGACAGTTTCTGTGGGCAGAGTTTCTGGTTGTGGTGGCTGGAAGCTCCTGACTTTCGACGATGACTCTCTTTTGTATCAGTCATTTTTGCCACATTTATACAGTATAGATTTGTATTCATTTCTTTGCATTTCACTCTGACGCCAAAGGAACGCAAATTTCAAGAGCCAGTTCCAGTTGGCATTTCGCATTTGACAGACCAGATTTAACTAGGCCTTTGCTGATTGGCTGACTGATGTTTACATGTCAAATTACTCTTCGCAGAAGTACGCACGTTCTGCCTAACAAGTAACATGTGGATCATCCCTTTCAGTTCTTCCACTGAAATAACAAGATCCTGTTCTCATTGTTTCTGTAAATCGATACATGTCACACCCTTTGATTAATTTCCATTATGCATGTTCATATGCTTTTGCATTTTTAGTGTATATATGATTTTTTAAATTTAAGTTCATGATGTTTCCCCATAAATTTGGACATGGTGTGAAGCCCTGGAATGAATCTTCTTGAATGGGCATTAAGTATAGGATCACCTTTTATTTACATACGCATATCATACAGCTACATTTTATTTACTGTTGTTGTTGTTGTTGTTGTCGTACCCTGGCTTAAAGACTCCAGGGATCATCCGAACAGCCGAAGTACTTGAACACTATGGTACAAATGCATCAGCTGGGGATGAGAACATTACGCGTGTGACCGTTTTTGATTACCCCGCCACATGGGCAGCCACACTCCGACTTCGGGGGATATTTTATTTACTTATTTTCATTTTAGCTGCAGAATATTATTGTAGATTTCTGTGTTTTGTCAATGAATTTAAAAGAAAACATTTTGAATTGTAGTAAAAAAAAGTTTGGAAATATTTTTTATCTTGCAAAGAAAGTAAAGTAATAAGAGCAAACAAAATTTTGTTTGGGTAATAGAAACTAAGAGGAAACAGCAGGAACAAAACCATGATCGGAAAAAAAATTAACAGTTATTTGATTCAGTGTTTGAGAGTGACTTTACAGGAGGGTTTTTTTTTCCCCTCCATAAAACAATGTTGAAATAAACAAAACAAAATGTTAATGAAGACACAAGTAAAGTGAAGAACTTTTTTTAAACTATGTAAATAAATTGTGTATAAATTTCCGTGTTGTTTATAGATTAGAATCATGTATGGAAAGAGAAATGTGACAAGTTTTTGTTTGACAATAAAGAGCTTTTAGTGTTCATTAATCAAATGAATGACATTGCTAAAATCAGACTTCTGTTCATTCATGTTTTCAGAAGAGAGGGGATCGAAGAGAAAACGTTCAAGATCTCGCTCCAGAGAGCGACACAGAGGTCACCGTTCTCACTCTCGAGAAAGAAGGTGAGTTTGTCAAATTAGTACTGTGATAAAGATTTTCAGTGTGGCCTCCTGACTAGCAGGAGTAAGCGGATCTGTAATAATTACGTGTGGCACCACTGTTGTTACAGTGAGCCTGTTCTGTTTGTAAGTAAGCCCGCTTAGGCAGACCGCAATTTGAAACTATGTTTTCCTTTTACTTACATCTGCTTTGAATCCTGACATCATTTGACACACCTCCACCCACCTCTCCCTCCTCACCCTCTCACCCCCTCCTGCCCCTCTCCGTTATGTATCTTCCCCTCCCCCCATGTCATCCTGTTTGTCCTTTCTCACTTTTGACTTGGACCCAATTTGAATCATGACTTGAGACTTCGCTTCACTGTATTGTATTTAAAATATGAATAATGTTACTGTTTCACTTAAAAGTGACTCACTCTTGTGCTGTCCTGGATGCTGATGAGCAACTAAATTTGGAGGTCAAATGGAAACTGGATTTGTATGAGGATCAAGCAGGGCTGAGCTTTAACGTTCGCCAACTCGCCAATGGCCCCTAAAATTGGAGTCGGGCGAACTCAATTTACAGTACCATTCGCCCGGCTGGCGACCTAAAAATCACCGCCAGTGATTCTGTACCTGTACACAAACGACATGCCCTGTAAAAACAAACACACGCCTGCCGACTGCCATCTTTCATCACTGCCGTGCTGGGGCTTTCCCGGCCGAGGTTCAGAGTCGCGCGAGACTTGCCATTTCCGCTCTTCCGCTTACTTGTTCAGTCGGTGATCATGTGGCGCTTTTTAACCGGTGTCTCTGAGCCTCCAGCAAAAAAAAAAAAAACTAAGTCAGAAGAAGAAAAAAAGAAGCAGAATAAGGAATATGAAGAAGAGAAGAGAGATCGAAAGTGGGTGACAGGATGGAAGAGGACAGAAACAGGGCCTGAGGAAGGCAGACCCAAGCTGCTTCACCTTTTTCAACATTGAGGATGATGATGATGATGATGATGATGATGATGATCTGGCCCTTGGCAGACTGTAGACTGAAGGTGCTTCAGGTACAAAACAGGGACAAATCTTGTCATGACGCTTTTTACTTCTACTAGTCAAATGCTTTTGGATATAAAAGATCTCTTTTTCTTTGTCAGTTATGATATACCTGGGTGGCAATATCAATGACAACTGAAAATAAATTTGTTTTCCAAAATTAATAAGCAGAAACAGTGTTATTGTTGTTGTTGAAAATAAGCGTGTGTATAAGCTGCAAATTTAAAATAGGACTGCATTTTCAATGAAAGGGTCTGGCAACCTGAAAAATTTTCTGGCAACCTCAACCTCCCAGGTTAGGAGCCCGGCTGGCTCCTTAGCCTGGCCTGCTAAATCTCAGCCCTGATCAAGAAGAAAGACATACACAGACAAATTGACAGACAGAACATACTCTAGATAATAGGTAATGTATCAGGCTGTCACTTCTGAGCCATACTGAATCTCTTTAACTTACTGTGGCTTTTTTTTTTTAGGTCGATGACTTCAGAAATGTATGTGAATACGTAGATGATGACAGTCAAAGTTCAATCTTCTTATATACGGAAATGTTAGTGTTTGGCTGTATGGTTTCTGTAAATTTAGGGTTGGCAAAGCAGTTTAAGATGCACAGTGATATGGGAAAGTAATTTCATCTTCAATGATTTTGAACTTGGATTGTTGGTTTCTATTTACTTCCACTCTGTTTTTGTTTGTTTAAATATTTTTTGTTGTTGGTTGGATTGTGAACTTAAACATTTTGCTAATTTCTCATTCTTTACAATATTGAATATATATATTTTTTTTTAAAATCCAAACGAAAAACCTTTTGTGTTACCAGGCGTAGTCGAAGCCCTGTGAGGAAAAGAGAAATGGATGACTGCAGCTGGGAGTCTTGCACAACCTTCCAATTTGACAGATGTGAGTGTTTAGTTTATGCATCACTTAGCTGAGATCTTTACAGTAACAGTTATTTCAATGAGCTCAACAGATGGACCAGCTGATAGCAGTTATATTTGTTAGAAAAGTGGTTTGTTTGCACTGCCTTTGTTCTGAATTTTGGGGTTGCTCATTATGGTGCCATCTAGACCTCAGCATGTGATACTGATAGGTACAGAAATGAGCTCGTTGTCACTTTTACCTTTGTTTTGAATTGAACTCGGTAGCCGTTTCATTCTACTTTGCAACATGTAAACTGAGATGGGAATAAAAGAAGGAAAAAAAAACATCTTTCTGATCACTTGCTGCTGCTCGGAGTAGCAGGCACATTGAGTAAAATTTAATGTTGGAGAGGGGGAGGAAGGGAGACTTTGCGTCCAAGATGCATACCAGAAGGTGCACATCAATGCGATGTGCACAATCATTTGTTAACTGAATTTTCTGTTTCCGCCTGGCTGTTGGTGTGTTTTTTTCTCCCTCCAATTTACAGTCAAAGGTCTTTATCAGGTGAAACACAATCAAGAGTCTGTATTAGGTGAATTTGGTGTTTATTAATTGTGTTAAAGAGAATTTGTTGTTATCATATTGTTCACTTGCGATAACAGACAAGTTTTGATCAAAGCGCTAGGCAGTTTCCAATGTCGATGTCATTTCAGATTTTGGAGGTATATTGATGTGCGTAAAAAGATTGCAGTTGTTTAAAGGAAAAAGAAAGGTTTTCAGTTGCAAATGTTAGTTATCAACACTGTGGGTAAAGATCATCAGTTGCAAATGTTAATTATCAACACTGGGGTAAAGATCATCAGTTGCAAATGATAATTATCAACACTGTGGGTAAAGATCATCAGTTGCAAATGTTAATTATCAACACTGTGGGTAAAGATCATCAGTTGCAAATGGCACCAGTACAGTATATAAAGATTGTCAGTTGTTAATGAAAAAGAAAGGTAAATAATTGTTAATAGTAATTATCAATATTCTGTATTGTTGTTTGTGAATGAAATCACTGTTGTGGAGAATTAATGTGTTGCTGTAGTACTCTGTGTAATCTTGGTTTTATACTCCTTGTTGGAACAGTATTTATTTATTAATCAGGGTGGGATTTTTCCGCGGATCCGCGGATTTCCGCGGTAGATCCTTGTTCGTTCCGCGTAACAGCGTGTCAGTTCCGCGGAAGCGATCTGTGAATCTCATTCATGTCTTCAAAAACATCGGGTGTCATTTATCCACAAACTGTTCGACATTCTTAAACGGCTTCGATTCACAGTTAACTTGGTAAGTTTCTCTTTCCGGTTTTGCGATCTTCAAAATGGCGACATGTCGAAGAGACGTCGTTTCATGCGGAAAAAATGTTTCCTGCGACAGTTCTTTGAAGAACAAGTGGAAGTGGGACTGGTTGGAGAGTAAGGTGGATGATGATGAAGTAATAGGCCAGTTATTAGCCAAATTTAATGCCTGTGGCCTTGCTTACTGCAATCTTTGCCGAGTGCAAATAAATTACAGTTCACGCGGAAAAGTTGCTTTGGTGGATCACATTAAAAGCAACAAGCACAAGACAGCTCTGGATCAGCGGACAAAATTAATGCAAGATGTCTAGCTCCACACTTGGGAGCTGGACAACTTGCATTAATTTTGTGTGCCATTAGGTTGAAAAGGAACTCCTCATCTACACTTGGTCCAAGTTGTGAAAGATAGTATTAGTATAGTTGGTTTTTATAGCTTTTTGTGTTAAAACAAAAAGGTAAACAAGTGGGGTACCGTTTGCTCCTATAAGAAAACCTGACACAGAGTAACTTTTATTCAAGACTGGCACAGCCTTTTAAACTTGAATAAAGTCAGACAAATACATAGACAAACAATCTAATATTGGGGGAAAAAACCAAGCGCAGGCCAACAACTGAACTGTCCTCATAATAATGACTTGTCAAAGATTTGGACTTAAGGAGGGGCAGTTTGAAGATGGAGAAACTGGTAACATGAAATTAAGAAAATATATTACAGATATGAAAACTCTTCACTAGTTGTACAAGGGAACCATCGCAATCCCTTTTGAAGTCAGATATATTTGCCATTTTTTATACAAATATATCTGCCTTCAAAAGGGATTGCAATGGTTCCCTTGTGCAGCTAGTGAAGAGTTTTCATATCTGTAATATATTTTCTTAATTTCATGTTCCCAGTTAATCCATCTTAGAACTGCCCCCCCCCCCCCCCCCCCCCCCCCCCCCCCTCCTTAAGTCCAAATCTTTGCCAAGTCATTATTGTGAGGACAGTTCAGTTGTTGGCCTGCACTTGTTATTTTCTCCCACTATTGGATTGTTGTTCGTCTATGTATTTGTCTGACTTTATTCAAGTTTAAAAGGCTGTGCCAGTCTTGAATAAAAGTTACTCTGTGTCAGGTTTTCTTATGGGAGCAAACGTTACCCCACTTGTTTACTGTTTATTGTTTACTGTTCCCTGCCTCATTTCATTTCCAATTTAGAAAAAAAAACAATATTGGCTTTTTCCTTAAAATGTGTTAATTTTAGTCTCAAAATGCACCAGATTGCACAGAATTGAATGTAGCAACCCAAAATTTTCCGCGGGGCATGCCCCCAGACCCCCCTAGACTGTTTCCTCTTTTTTCCTTTATGGAGAGTCCCACCCCTGATTAATTGATTTTTTTTTATGCTTAGTTCTGTATTACTTTTTATGCTGATTTTATGGTGTCTATTTGAAATTGCTTTGCAATTTACTATTTCACTTCTCTTTCCACAAGCCTTCTCATGTTTTTCATCTTTTTTTTTTCCTCTTCCTGACAGACAACTCGGATCTGAATCTACGAATTCAGGAAAATGGTGTGAAGGCACATCCGCTCACTGTGGAGGGGTTTGCCTTCATGTGGGCTGGTGCACGTGCCATGTTTGGCGTCAAGTCAGGCAAAGTTGCATTTGAAGTCAAGGTGAGCTGACATGAGGTTTGGACAATTATGTTGTCATTCTTTACTATAAATGTCGTGTTTTGAAGGTTTTTTGTTTGTTTGTTAGTTTCTTTGTTTTTATGTTTTTTTATTGTTAATTGTACATTTTCATGTAGTCTTTTGGCTTTTTTTGTGTGTGTGTGTGTGTGCATATTGCTGGAAAAATTAAACTTCAAAATTAATTTCGAGTAACAAGTATTCTACTTTTGTTGAAAGAGAAAAAAAAAATTCTTTTTTTGTTGGCATGCATGTGATATATTTTGTTTTAAAATTTAATGACCTATTCATGGTCTTTACTATCTCTGCTTCTTTTCTTTTTTTTTTAATGTTTCTGTTTCTTTGTTTTTCTAACAGTTGCTTGAAAACTTGAATGTGGATCATCTGCCATCAGATGAAACTCATCCTCATGTGTTGCGTGTTGGTGGTCTACAGATGACACCAGTTTGCAGCTGGGTAAGTATGATCCCTGAGAGAAGTTTCCATAGTTGTTTTCTGTCACACAGTGGATTCACCTGTTTGAGCTTTGATTGAATGAATGAGTAAGAGAAAGGAAAGTGGGAAAAAAGTGAAATGTTTACCAATATAGATAGAGAGATACACATAGATATATTGATGGGTAGTGTGTATGGAATAGTTTTAAAGGGAATGGTTGATTGCACTTGGCAATGTGGCCTTCTGTGCCAGAAGATGGACACAGAGGTTCCGTTAGACCGGCATATGCCGGTTTTTACCGGTAAATATTGGCCTTGTACCAAAAAAAATAAAAGCCGCCGGTACCGTGTACCGCAGAACATCTGAGCGCTTTGACTCTCCTCTATCCCTGCACTGTCTGTCTCTCCGCCTGTCAGCGGGTGAGCGGGGATGGCAGGCAGGAAATAAGATCACTCCTCTTCCCCCTTCCTTTCAGTCCCAGGACCTTTGCTCCCCTTTTTTTTTTCAATGGACAGCGCTGATTACTACAGCACTCGCGTCAAAATGGACGGTTCCATTTTTCTTTGAGAACCCCAGGTTCCCTAGCGTGTAGTCAAAGTTTCGTGCCTTTTACACGTCATCGGACGATGCTTACTTAGTCACGTAGACCAAAGTTTCATTGTCTGCTCTCTGCAAAAATGTTTTGTTTTGCTTTTTGTTTTCATTTATGATTTTTTTGCATGTTACTCTCTCCGTCGACTTTTCTGTTGAGTTCAGTTGACTGAAGGCTGTCACTGACAAGCCTGTTACGTGCTATCCGTGCCGGTAGGCCGCTCGCTATCGCCCGTTCGCGTGACCCAGAATCGTGGTTGAGTGTGTAGTGCATGGCAGGCAGCCAAGCGCGGTACCGGCTGATTTAAGACTTGTACCGGAAATTTTTGTTGTTGTCGGTACCAAGTACCGGCAAAGTCTATAGTCTAGCGGAACCTCTGGTCCGACAGCGCTGTCTGTATTTTATGTGGTCAAACAGGATAGCGGGGAGTGGGTTCTCATGCATGTGGTCCAGTAGGCATAAAATGATATGGTGAATTCATCATTTGAATTGCAAACTTTGAGGAATCCGTAATCACAACTTCTACCAGTAGAAAACAAAAAGTGTGAAGCTTGAATGTGTGTTTGACATATTAATCTCTTAGAATCATTTATTGGTGCTGGCTTTGTCTTTTTTTATATATATTTTTTTATCATTGAATAGGTTAAAGATTTTGTTTTAACATTTCTTGAAGTTTTTTTCATGTGTGTGGAGGGGGGTGGGGGAGATTGCAGTTACAAGCTAACGACACGCAAAAACTGGATATTTAGCTTATGCTTTTGAAAGCATGCAATCAGTTTGAGTAAGGTAAATCGTAAGGTGCCAGAACAGTTTAAGGATTGCATCGTTTGGTGGTAGTTGTCAGGATTGCTAGAGTGGCAACAGTTCAATTTCAGGATGGCCAGGTTGGCCACAGTTCATTTCACATCAGTGATTCTTCCTCGCTTGCATCCCTTCACTCAACGTGAAATAAATGTTTTTAAACTTTCTGTTCCTTTATCAAAGCACCTTGCGCATAGCGGCCACTTTTTCTTGAGCAGTTGCATTCAGATGCTACATCATCATGTTTGAGACTTCCAAAGTAACCTGTGGAGAACAACATGTTGAGCTACCCATGTTGGGTAGATAAGGCAGGCGTTGGTTAATTAGTTCACATGCAGTGGTGGATTTTTATGGGCTGATAATTACAAGGCTAATTCATACAATGTTAGATTGTTGCAATCTGAAAAGCTTTTTAGCTGTTATCCTTGCTTTCTGAAGTTGAAGTTGAGTTGGATTGTTGCAATCTGAAAAGCTTTTTAGCTGTTATCCTTGCTTTCTGAAGTTGAAGTTGAGTTGGATTGTTGCAATCTGAAAAGCTTTTTAGCTGTTACCCTTTGTTTCAAAAGTTGAGTTAAATTGTTGCTATCTGAAAAGCTTTTTAGCTGTTACCCTTGGTTTCAAAAGTTGAGTTAAATTGTTGCTATCTGAAAAGCTTTTTAGCTGTTACCCTTGGTTTCAAAAGTTGAGTTAAATTGTTGCAATCTGAAAAGCTTTTTAGCTGTTACCCTTGGTTTCAAAAGTTGAGTTGGATTGTTGCTATCTGAAAAGCTTTTTAGCTGTTACCCTTGGTTTCAAAAGTTGAGTTAAATTGTTGCTATCTGAAAAGCTTTTTTGCTGTTACCCTTGCTTTCTAAAGGTTGAATTAAACGTGTTTTCAGTTTTCAATTTATTTTGAACAAGGAAAACTTCTGATGCTCAGGAATATGGAGGTTGTTGCTTTTTTTTTCTCCTGGTCTTGTCATTGAGTTGTTTGTAATTGTTGTTTTTCAGGTGAAGAACCCATGTCCTATGGGTATGGTGGTACTGGCAAAGCTTCCACAGATTGTCAGTTCAAAGACTATGGGGAGAGCTTCACTGCTGGTGATGTCATTACTGCCTACTTGGTAAGAAAGCAACTAGTTTTCATGTGTACTTATGTTGTAGATGCTTGTTCATTAGCACAGCTAAAGAAAAAATGATAAAGGACAAGGCATGACTTAATTAGCCTTGGCCAAGTGGATAATGCATGAGGGAGAGTGAGTACAGCTTCAGAAATGACAGCAACGAGACGATAATCAAAAGACAGGGTTCGTACAGAGTCCTGGAAGTCTGGAAAAAGTTTGGAAAAATGAAAAAACTATTTCCAGGGCTGGAAAAGTCTTGGAATTTTGTAATTTGTGGCCATGGGTCTGGAAAAGTCCTGGAATTTTGTAACAGATGTGCAAACTTTTTCATGATGTCGAATTTTGCTTTGAAGTTTCTTTACAAAAACATTGAAATATGAATAAAAACAGAAATTAAATCACGCACAATGCTCGCGGTTTTCAGATTTCCTCTCGCCGGAGGTATAGCAGACGATTACCAAGGGAGGTAATTTGTAACTTCATCAATTTTGATCAAATTATCTCCCTTGGTATTAACGCTCGCGACGACGTTTGTAAACTTTTTTTTTTAAACTAGTTTTTTTTTTTTTTTTTTATAAATACTTTTTTTTTCCTCCAACCAGTCTCTTACACACCATGTATAGTCTCTATGTTCTCTTACAAATTGACATATTTTTGCTGATTTTAGTGTTTTGGCATTTAATACAAACAGTCTGAGTTTGTTAATGTTCTAATGTGTGGTGTACTGGCACACTCACTCTGATAAAAACTGAAAAAAAAGAAATGGCAGTTTGATTTTTCTCTGTTCAGGTTGATGAAAAAATTAGGGCCTATTTTAAAACAAAGTTTTTTGTTTTCTTTGTACAAAAAAAATTTTTAAGTCATTTTTTTTTAATCAACCTTAACACAGAAAAATCAAACTGCCGTTTCTGTTTTCAATTTTTACGCAAGTATTGTAGGCCTAACCTTTAAACAGAAAAGGCACTCCTTGAAAACTCCTTAAATTTTGTTCTTGGAGTCTGTAGGAACCCTTACACACACACACACGCTGTCTCTAACGCACTCGCTCGCTCTCTCTTATCCATAAATGTCAAAATTTAAATACGGAATTGAATAGAGAGCACATTGGCTTGTAAGTACTCAGCCATGTTGAACATCCAAATTAAAATTAAAGGACAGTTGAGAGGCCGCGAGCCTAGTGTCCTAATTACCTGACCTGACCTGACCATATCTCTCTCACACACACTCCCACAAACACACACACACACTGTCTGTCTCTCACACACCTACACCCACACATGCGCGCGCGCACTCACACTCGCACTTACACACACACCGTCTCTTTCTCTCTCACATACATAGACTAGACACATACACTGTCTCTCTCTCGCTCACACTGTCTCTGTCTCCGTGTCTCTGACTTTTTCACGCATGTGCGCACACACACACACACACACACACACTAAATTTTTTGGAAAGTATTGAATGCCCTGCTATCATTAAAGCAGTTCTTTTCTGGTGTGTTTAGCATGGTAATCACATACAGGGGTGCACGCACACACACATTCTGGGGGCTGGAAAAATTATGAAAAGCCCTGGAAAAAGTATGGAATTTTGTTTGGTCACATCTGTGTGAACCCTGAAAAGAGTGGCAGTCTCGAGAAAAACAGGTTGCGAAATCTGTTGATCGAACACAGGTAGGCAAATAGCACACGTCTGGATGGGACAAGCGAGTACCTTTGATGATGGTATTTGTTCCAGATACATATAATAGCACTCGCTAAAGACATCACAAAATTGCGAGACCTTTTTGGATCTTGGAAGAGAAATGGAATTGTCAGTATGGGAATCTTCGAAAAACAAGAATTTGTGGGGGCAGAATTGTCAAAACAAGAATCTGCAAAGAGTACTAGACACAACAGACCATGCATTGCTGACCACTAGGATAGCCAGAGTAAATTCTGAGCGAGGGGCAGCAACATCATAGAATTCATCGGTACCAAAAACATCCTTTTCTTGCTGGTCACGCTCTCATTCGCTTGCATTCACACCATACATAACTTGAAAATGCGACCAGTCCTTTCTGTTTGCAAAATCCAGGGATTGCGTCAATGATCTTCCTGCCCCCCTTGAGAGTCACTCTTTTTTTGGTAGGTCCCCAAGCCAGTGCTTTGCCAAGGCAGCAAACTCAACTGAGGTAAACATTCTGAAACCAGTTGCTCCTCCACCTGGAGGTAGAGGGCACAGAGCAGGCAGGGGGAAGACACTGACCTGTTTTCACTAGACTGGGGCATAGACTCGACATTGAAGCAGAAAGCATAGGTTACTGCCCTTGCCAAACAGGCAGACCGTCAAAACGTTTACGATGAGACCCAAAAATTGTGGGTGGCGTCGAATTGATCCAACCCTCGCGCAGGCTGCATGGGAAGAGTGGAGTACAGCCAGTGCAGTTGACAACAGGTATCATGACCGTCGAGGTCAGAGACAGCCTTCTAACACAACGGTAGGCTCTCCAAGTCTGAGGAAGAAACGAAACACTGGTCATCGGCAGCTAACAACATAGCAAAGCTCAGAGTTGTCTGGTATTCTCATCGTTGACCAGTGACGTAGAGTTTTTTCCCCTGAAAGTTAAGGACGGACTCGGAGAACTGTTTCTTAGAATCCATGATGAAAATCGAACTCAAGAAGACAAGTTGAGAGCGTTTCCTCACTGAGGAAAAGGAGAAAAATGAGTCGCTAGGGGTTCAGGGTTGTGAACTCACTGAGGGAGACTACTCCTGTTGGCTTGGTTAAAGAGCAGAGTTAGTTCCCTGCACTCAGTTTTTTTTTCTTGATCTTTTTATTGGAATGCTGATGCATCGCATGTTCTGCACCCGGTGGAGAAAAGGCATTTGCTTGGACAGGTAGGTATGAAGAAAGGACAAAGTAAAGAAAAGAATGTGAAGCAATCACTTACCATTTCATACCTTGCATTTGAACTGTTGAGGTTAAAGAAGTGATACTTTTAACAACTAGTGTGCCAACATAGGCATCTGTTGTTATTTCATGTAAAATGTAGAGAGCCTATGGTATAAGCATAAGGATAAATCAGCAATGAGCAGATTTGTAAACCAAGCCATGCAAAATTGATTTGTCCAGTGATTAATCAAATGCATATAAGTTGCTCAGATGGGTTTCATTTGTATTGGAATTTCGTTTGCTTTTGTCTTTTAATGCTGTCTGGCCGGGGGCGGTGCCGCAGCACAGTTCCCGGCCGCAGCAGCTCGCGCACGTGCGCTCATTCCCTGCTGACGCACATATTTCGCTACTTTTTGATTTTTTTTACGGTAGCTAGACAACAACTGACAGTGTTGTGTTAGGTGTCATAGGAAAGAACAAACACTCAACTAATCGAACATAGTAATTTTGAATCATTTACTTTCAATGTATAGACACGACTGTGCGCTGAAAAACATGACTGACAAGATAAAAAAAATTCTTGTTTACATTCTATTCCGTTCTTTTACAACACCAAATCAGAGAAAAAGGGACGAAAAAACATTCCAATCTTACCTTGCAAGTCATCCAGGAGTTATCATGTAATCCATTGAAAAAAACAACACTTCCATGAGTTTTTCCGGAATGATCAATGCACTACGCGCACTGTTCTGATTCACAGTCATGTTGGTATTTGCTGACGGAGCGTTTCTTTTTCACTGGATGAACAATTGCACGGGTGTGAGTTTCTAAAGTACCCCCGGTACAAAGACTACTGTTGATCAAAACGCAATAGGCCTAATACACCATAAAAATAAAAGAAAAAGCTGAGAATAGCTGATCATAACACAAGTTTATATACAGCACTTGTACTTTACACCCCAACGTTCAAACACTGGCTGTCGCACTTACTCCACAGCAGCAATCATTTCTTGCAGTAACACACACAAAAAGCAGTATATTGACACTGGCCATAAAAAAATGATCACCAGCATTTTTTTGTGCTGGTCAAAAAAGACAACAACAACAAAAAAAAATGGAGAACCCAGGTAAACATTCATTTGATTCACAAAACCTATGGTATACCACAGACGATTGAACACTTGTTGTATACACTGATACACAGCCGCACACACAAAACCTATGATATATACACAGACTATTAAACACTTGTACACACGATCACACAGCCGCATAGTTCTTCTTTGTATGAAACTCAAAGAAGCATGGTGATGCACACATTCCTTTCCCGCAATCAGGACACCAGTACTTGGTTCTCTTGATGCTCTTCCTGATCTGATCCCGGGACATGCCACTTGATCTCTGCTTGGCGTAGCACACCACGCACATTCTACGTGGCACACCATTCCTTCCATTGGGAGGCAGCACAGCAGGAAAATGACGATCAGACATCCTGGTCAAAGGTAGTCGGGACCATCACCGCATGTTGGGGAACCGCGATGTCTCTGACGGTGGGGAGGTCCATCAGAAGAGATCTCACCACTCGGTCTAAGGGCATCTTCTTTCGACCATGGCTTCTCCTGTGCTTGTTTCAGGATAATCATCGTCTGGATTGTGCACAGTGTCAGCAGGTGGAAAAATGGCTTCTTCCACCATTTCAGGGTTTTCCTATGCATGGGGAAGTAGGCCACCAGTTTGGCGCTGGGGTTTCAACTCCAGCCATGTGCTTGATGTATTCAATGACCGACTTGGTTTCACCTTTTCCTCAAATCGGCATTGAACTCTCTCCATCTCTGGCCTGTGCAGGGTGGATAGAGTGAAGACATCTTTTTTGTCTTTCCAGCGGGTAGCAACCACCTGTCCCCGACGACGGTAGTCCATCTGGCCTCTCTGCATGGGCTGGTTGCCAAGGTCAGGAGGCATGCCCACTCTGTTCTTCCGTACAGTGCCGCAGACCATGGTGCCCTGCCTTGCCAGCGACGAACATATCTTCGCTCACAGTATAGTTGTCGATGTATAGATGGTGTCCTCTGTTCACCAATGGACTGATGATCGCGTAAACCACGTCATAGGGCTTGTTGCTCAGACGTTTTGTCGCCGCAGAACATCTCGAACCTATACACGTACCCGATTTGCTTTCACATAGTATCATAAAACTTGAATCCCCACTTCGTGGGCTTGTCCTTCATAATATACTTTGAAGCGGGAGCGTCCTTTGAAAGGGCACATAGCCTCGTCGATACAAATCTCCTTGCTGGGCTTGTAAATCTCTTGAAATTTCCTTTGCAGGTAGTCGACAAACGGCCGGATTTTGTGGATCGGATCATGACCCTCTTGGCCAAGGGCACGTACTGGCGTTTGTCATTGACGTGGAGAAAGCCCAGGATGGCCTTGAAGCGATCTCTCGGCATGATCTGGCCAGCGTATGACGTGTGGATAGTAGGGTCATTGACCAGTAGTCTGCTATTTGGGGCTTGTTGACAATGCCCATGTGCAGACAAATAGCCAAAAAATTGCGAATGTCTGCCTCTGTGACTTTCTTCCACCGTGCATAAACACTTTTTGGAGTCAACGGACCCTTTGCATCTGCTGCTCAATACATGACTTGGCGTATCTGTTTGTTTCCTTTTTGATTTTTTTTATGAGAACGTTGTCAACGAACAGCCCGGGACACGTCAATAGGCTGAGGGTCAGTTCCAAGGTCTGGCTGAATTCCAACTTGTCCTGAAACAGAAAACAACAACATTATACCACACTGCTCGACACGATACTAAAAACATACAATAAACGCAGTCTTGTCAGTCAGCGATCAAGATATCGGTCACACACACACACACGCACACGCACACACACAACACACACACACACACAAACACACACACACACCACACAAAACACACACAACGTATATATAAGTGAACGTGCAAACATGCATAACACTGCGCGCGTGCGCACGCACACACACACACACACACACACACACACACACACACACCACACACACACACACACACACACGCATACATGCACGTCCGTGCGCGCGACATAATCGTACTAACACACATGTACACACACGCACACATAAAACATACATACAAAACACGCGCGCGTGCGCGCGCACACACACACACACACACACACACACACACACACACACACACACACATACACACAGGGAAACGGGGAAGGTTTACCTGTGAATGCAGGAATTGCTGAAAATTGGCTGGCACGTGGCGCACCCACTCTTCGTTTTCATCTTGGACGGTGGCTCCTCGTCTACGTCAGTGTCCATGTAGTAAGCAGCTTGGTCATCCTCTTGATCGGTTGGTAGTCCATAATTGACAGTCTGATCGCTGCAGAATCCGAATCAAATAGGTATGCAACATCAGCATTAGCATTGGCTGCATTTGTCCGAATCAACTGAATCGGCCACCACGTGTGATGCGGCGGCGTCTGCTGCAAGTGATGCCGATTCATCATCAGAATCATTATTCGAGCTGCATCTTCGAACAGCTCTATTTCCTCCTCTCTGTCATCGTTCAGCGACTCACATTCACTGCCCTCCTCATCAGACCCGCTTTGCAAAATGATTTCCAGTGCTTCGTTCAGCGAGAAGTTGCTGGCACACCCTCGCCTGGCCGACATTTTTGCTGGCACAGGAAATGCCACGTGTGCACGCGCTTAGCGGGAAAGCCCGGTGCCGACAGTCTTTGTTTCAAAGCTGCTGGGGTCAGCCAAGTTCACGGCAGAGCACTGAAAGTAAGGTCTACTACTCGCTACAACATCCCCAAGACTAGTTACATGGCTTATTTCCCTTGGACCATCACATGGAAAGTGTAGGAATTTTTTATGTTCCCGTCGTCTGAAGGTTGACGACACGGCCGACAGTTCTGTCTGTCCGTCGTCCGGACTTGGACGACGCGCCTCAAGGAGAGAAATCCTGTCGTCCACTTTTGTCACGACTCGGCTAGAAAAAGGTTAAATCTTATACTGTTCATTGTCCCAAATGTGGCAGCTGATTACATCAGTCTAAGCCACACAAAAAAGTTTACATGTGTGTAATACAGTGCCCCAAACAATAGACATGTTACTCAGAAAATTTAGGTTTGGTCATTTTAGTATTGTGTTGTGGTAGATCTTGCTTGAAAAGTTTTCATTACTGGCTACTTCATACAGACGGATAAATCTTCTCAGATCCTAGGATTTCTGAGAAAATCACCTGATTTTCAGTGGTAGGAAAAGAGAAAATCAGAGGGAAAAGTATCTTTTGAAAAGAAAAAGCACAGTATCCCCCCAATTTTTCCAATCCAGTCCAGGTTTCCATGATTCTGTGTTCAGCGCTCTGCTGCCCACGGTCGTTATGGTATATCGTGTTGCTTTTTCTTTTTCTTGCTGCCCACGGTCGTTATGGTATATTGTGTTGCTTCTGCTTGCATTAATCGGAGCATTTCAGTGGCAGGTAAATATGTATGTGACCAAGATTCATTCAACCTTTCTTTTTTTCTGGTTTTGGGTCATGCAGAGGCTTCTTCTTTTGAATAGAAAATTCGATGTCTTGCGTGTCATGAATGGCTCATAAAGGCCAGATATTTGAGGGAGACACAATTGTCAACTGTTGAAATTTGATTGGACTGAAAAGACGACATGAGTGAGTAATTTTGGTCTGCGATTTTTGATTTGTTATCAGAAAGTGAACTAGCTGGGAACAGCTCGTTGTTACTTTTTTGCTTTGTTAAAGAGCTGAACTAGACCAGTCATGGATTTAACAGCATTCTTTGACCATATGCACTGCAACAAGTATGTTGATGCTTCAACTAGTTCAGGAGCACTAGACTGCAATCAGAGCAGACTGGATTTCTTGATCAGGTTAATGTTTATCCCCTCACGTTCCCCCCCCCCCCCCCCCCCCCCCTCTTTTTTTAACCCTAAAATAAAATGAACATACAGAGATTTTTTATTCTGATGGTGTAACAGCCCAGAGAAGTCATAAGTCATATGTGACCCTATGGTGGGCTTGGTAACGAGCAACAAGAAGCGAGATGCATTAAGTTGCAGTGGTTGTGTCCACAATAAGGAACATTGCTCTTGCATTGCCAGGTTGGTTATGTTCATGACTTCTGAGACAAACACCAATTTGATTTTTTTTTCTTTTCCTTTTTTTTGGTTTTGTTTTTGTTTTTCTAGAAGTGTATTAGATTTAAGTGTGCAGGCCTGTGTGTGTGTGTGTGTGTGTGTGTGTGTGTGCAGTTACTTTCTTTTGGTTTCTTTGCAAACTACTAACATTCCATTTTGGCTTGGGGAGGGGGAGCTTTGCCTCTATCCACCCTCCACCAGGGCTTGGGCGGCCCATGAACCCCAGCCTTTATCAAAGATTTTTCAGGGCAGTGTTCACCAGCCTGTTCATATCATTATTAATGGAAAAGAAAGCAAGGGTAACGGTATGGGGAAAACAAGGGGAAGAAAGAAAACTTAACCAATAAACAAAAGTCCTAAACTATCTTTATTCTATTCTTATTCCCAATTCTAAAGAATCTCATGTCTTATATGCTTACAGGATATGGACAGTGACCCTGTCATTATTTCATACTCCAAGAATGGAACAGAGCTGGGTGATTGTTACGAGGTGGAGAAAGAGAAGCTGGAAGATCGTGCTCTTTTCCCTCATATCCTCACCAAAAACACCGAGTTTGAATGCAACTTTGGTTCAAAGGTAAGCAAACTGATGTGTGGTTTATACTTTAGATAACTGACTTGCATAATTTTTCAAAATGGAGTGACTGAAGGCGGCGAACGAAGCAAGATTAGGAATAGAGTTTTAGAACTTACCGCCAATGACATTGACAAACAAAGCACAAGACAAGACACGAAGCATTTCAACCACTTGGGTCTTCATCAGGCGAAAAAATAAATCACATTTAACATGTGGGGCAGTACAAACTACGAAAAACGAAAAGAGAATGAAAAATGACTCATCTGATATTGTCCATGAAGGCGAAATGACTAGCCAGGGGATGCAAGGGGAACAAAAAAGTTTTTTTTTTTTTTTTTTTTTTTTTGGGGGGGGGTGGTAACACCCCAAGAAGAAAGTCATAAGTTTCATATTTTTTTTTGGGAAAACACCTTGGGGGGGGGTTTAAAAAAAACCCAAAACCCCAGGGCGGAAATAAATTTCCCGGGGGTTTTATTTTTTAAGGAAAAAATTGGGGGGTTTTCTTGAAAAAAGGGCAGGTGGTTTTTTTCCCTAATTTCCCCAAACACCATTAAAAATTTTTCTTTCCTTTTGGTTTTTTTTTTGAAGAAATTTTAAAATGGGCAAGGGGAGAAAAAAATTTGGTTTTTTTTTCCCCTTTTTGAATTCCTTTTTCCGGGCAAACCCATTTAAAAAATTTTTTTGGGAAAAAGGGGGAAAAAATAAATCCCCTTTCCCCAAAACACCCCAAAAACCCCAAAAGTTTAAAAATTTTCAAGGGCCAGGGGGAAAAAAGGGGGCCAACTTAAAAGGGAAAAAGAAGGGGGGGGGGGGGGGAAAGGGGGGGGGAAAAAAAAAAAAAAAAAAAAAGGGGGGGGGGGGGGGGGGGGGGGTTCCCCAAAAGGGGGGGTTTTAGATGGGGGTTTTCCCTTTTTTTGGGGTAAATTAAAAAAAGAGATGAATTGGGTAAAAAAGGAAAAAAAAAGAAAAAAGGGGGGGGGGGGGTTTTGGGGGGGGGGGGGGGGGGGGGGGGGGGGGGGGGGGGGGGGGGGGGGGGGTGGGGGGGGGGGGGGGGGGGGGGGGGGGGGGGGGGGGGGGGGGGGGGGGGGGGGGGGGGGGGGGTTGGGGGGGGGGGGGGGGGGGGGGGGGGGGGGGGGGGGGGGGGGGGGGGGGGGGGGGGGGGGGGGGGGGGGGGGGGGGGGGGGGGGGGGTGGGGGGGGGGGGGGGGGGGGGGGGGGGGGGGGGGGGGGGGGGGGGGGGGGGGGGGGGGGGGGGGGGGGGGGGGGGGGGGGGGGGGGGGGGGGGGGGGGGGGGGGGATTTAAAGGGGGAAGGACAAAAAAAATTTAAGATTAGATAGATGGGGGGTTCTGTAACTACTGTTAAATAGTGAAGGGATGGGGTGGTGTTATTAAGTTGTGGTATGTTGGTGTTGGTGGGGGGATTTTGCAACATGGGGAAGGGGTGGGAAAGTGTTTTGGTTATTTTGGGATATTGATGCCTTGGGGTGTAGTGGGCCCATTTGGAAATGAAGGGGTTCTGAGTTGTGCGTTCAAAGCTGTCACTCTGGACGCCAAGTCCATAACTTTAAACATGGTCGATGTTTTTTGGTTGGTTTGAAGTGTAGGGCGACGGGGTTTGGGTGGGTGGGGGGGAAAACACCGGTGTTCACGATGCGTTTCAAGTGTGCTGACTTTTCCCCTTTTAATTTTCCCCACCAGCGGCATTGGATGGCATATTAATTTTTGGGGCTCTGACTGAGAATGTGTCATTATAAAACCACCAGCCATGTGGCAAGACAACATGGGGGAAACGTCACGCCACTTGAAACACGCATCGCTGAACACCTGGCTGATATCCGCCACCCCGCCCAAACCCGCCCCTACATTTAAACCCACACCCAACCAACATCGACCATGTAAAATTATGGCACTCGGGCAGTCACAGAGTGACAGCTTTGAACCCAAAACCAAGAACCCCATCTCTTTTCCCAAAACGGGGCCCACCCCCCCAAGCACAAACCAACAAAACCAAACACCATACCCACCTCTTCCCATCATTGGCAATACCCCCTACCAACACACACACATACACAACACATACACACACACTTACAAAACCCCCCCCACCACATCCCCCCCCTCACTTCAACAGTATTACACAACCCTCCATCTATCTAATTTTAAATTTTTGTTTTGATCCTTCCCCTTAAATCTCCCCCCCCCCCCCCCCCCCCCCCCCCCCCCCACACACACACACACACACACCTTTCTTTTTTTTTTTTTTTTTTTTTTTTTTTTTTTTTTTTTTTTTTTTTTTCCATTACTACCCCAAAACCACAACCATCACAAAGAATCACACCATCCAAAAACAAGACCACAACCCTATCATATCACACCACAACCCCCCCGACGCAACCCCCCCCCCCCCCCCCCCCCCCCCCCGCCCCCCTTCCCCCCCCCCCCCCATTCCCCCCCCCCCCCCCCGCTCCCCGGGGCCCCCTTTTTTGTTTTCGATTTGGAACGCCCACAGTTAAATGTGATTTATTTTTTCGCCTGATGAAGCCCCAATTGTTTGAAATGCATCGTGTCTTTCTTTTGCTTTGTTTTTTAATGTCATTGGCGGGAAGTTCTAAAAATCTATTCCATTTGACTTGCATAAGTTTATCAGACACACAAGGGGGGTTTTTTTAATCTTCCCCTCATTGACAATGTTTTTTCGTTTCAAACGCATCCAAAAAAAAAAAGAAGTTCTATTGTTTTTCTTTTTTAACCCAATCCTACCAGACGAACCGCGAATTTCTCTTTCGAAAACCGACGACCGAGATCGACCCCTGAATCTCGGTCAAAAAGCTTTCGCTTCACCCCGCATACCCAGAAAGCAATTGCGACAGAAAAGGTCTTTTTGGTACTTCCTTTCTGGGCGCCATTTTGGTTTTTTTTGCACGGTTTTTGTGAGAGTTTTCACTGCTGTGAATTTTCAAAGTTCCCCGGGTTTTTTTCCGAAGATTTTCTGGGAAAAAAGGGGGATCAAGTAACTATGCAACTCGCAGAATTCATTTTCCGAAGGATATTGAGAAAGAGCGATTTGCGGGGTACACCTTTAAGAAGATTTTTAAGCAAGACATTCGGGGCGCAATCTTTACCTATATGAAAAAAGATCGACTGCTGACTGATTTTTAGGCCCGGGAAACAATAAGACAGGGGATGATAATGACGCCGTCGAAAACCATTTGCGCAGGCCCGACCCCCCAAAAAAGAAAAAATTTGAAAAACAAAATTCCTAGAGATTTTTTAATTCTGACTGGGGTGGTTGGGTACAAAAGTGAAGCCCCCCCAAAAGTTTCCCTTTTTTGATAGCCAGGAAACCCCGGGGCAGTCAGGGTGTGTCCCACGATTTTCCTTAGGAGCATCACCTTTAGCCTTTTGTTTTTAAAGAATTTTGGGAGACTTTTAAAGAGAAACAAATTTATTTGCTCAAAAAAAGCAAGCAGAAAAGGATAACAAAAATCTGGCCCGAAATAAAAAATGCCTGTTTTTCATAAAGCAAAGAGGGCCCGGGCAAGAGGTACATCATCCACACTTTTTTTTCTGTCCCATTCGAGACAGTTTTAGGCCGAACAAACAACCTTAAAACATTTCTGACCCAACATTTTTTTTTGTTGATCCCCAAACAAGGGATGTATCAAACTTTTGTACTTTTAACAGGAAAATAAGTTCCCAAAAGTGATGACGCAACTTGCACAATGTGTGGTGTTGTCATTGTTTGAATATCGCCTGACCCTTGTGTACAAGCTTTTTATGCCGTATCACATTATCTAAAAAAAAAAAACCTAGTTTAGTTTGGATTAAAAAAATTGTCGGAATTTTGCCTATTCATCATCTAAGAGCAAGATAAAATTTCATTTTTTTATGACAACCACTGATTTTCAAACTAAGAGCCCCCTTTTAAGGCCCCCCCCTCATCAATCCGAACACATTTCTGCCAACCACTGTACACAGATGACATTTATTGGTCGAGTACAGCACGGTTTCTGCGGTGGGAGCACCTCAGAAAACACCCCTTTTCCTTACCTGCATTCACGGGTTTGGCCACTGCAGCTTGGGGGAGCGAAAAAATCCCCTGCCTCTCAAAATAAGTGGCTTCTCGAACAGGCCTTGCTCACCACAGTGTTTTGTGGGTGTTTGGGGGAAGGGGGGGGGGTTTTTTCAGTGCACTTGTGCAAAAGCACATTTTTGTTGAATTCCATCACAATCTAAAGCCCAGTATTCAGTAATCTGTTCTTGTTATTTTTTCCCCTCAGTACTTAGAAGACAAATCTTCTTGTAATGTGATGCCAAAATTGTTGAAGTTTGGGTTGTTTGTTTTTTGCTTCACAACAAAAGTTGATTATTTAGTGTGCATACCATACAGAATGACTTTATTTTGTTCCTGAAGGTTTCAGTACTTTGTTTAGACTTGGAAAATCACTCTGTGCTCCTAATCCATGATGTTCTGTGAGTACAGTGAATTTAGGGAAAATTGTTTTAGCACTGAGAACACCGAAGTACAGTTAGTCTGTTCGTTTGTTTTTTTTTTTTCCTCGTGTACCAGTTCACTATATGTGGGGGGAAATGGCTCTTTTGGATGGAGTGATGTCTTTGAATTTTTTTCATTACCTTTACAGAATAGATAAGTTAAAAACAAATTTTCTATTGAGGTTTCTTTATGGCAAGTGTGTATGTGTTGCGGAGTTACCTCTCTTGGCATGGTATTCTCATAGTCATATAGCACAAAGTCGTGCGGTAGGCAGAGGGTTAATCTGTGTCATGTTTCCCCTCATCATAGAAAATAAATTACAATACTAATAATAGTAAACCTTTTGTTGGTACAAAGTGTGTGACAGTGATTGTTGAATTTAAGCATAATTGCACTTGAGAACTTCAAGTATTTGGGAATTAAGCATAATCACGAGGGTGTATGCATTGGTAAAAATTGTTGTGGAGGAGTGTGCTGGTGTTGCTTGCTTGTTAGCTTGTTTTTAACAGTATTCCTGCTCTCTTTTTTGTATTCCCCAACCTTTTTTTTTTTTTTTTTTTTTTTTTTTTTTTTTTTGAATTGTAGTCTTTCATCTTCTGTTTTTCTACTTCCCTGATCCAGTCACCTGTTTTTCTTTTCAATTACTTTTCAAAACCTAGCCCTTGCTAGATTGCTGGTCTGGCATTATGATGGGCACTAGCATTGTGAAGTTGGTGGTGGCCTGCACTGGACCAGAGCAGGCACCACTGAACACCACCCATGGTGACTGGGCAGCAGGTCAGTGTCTCCTGCGGTGTCTCTCAGTGACCTGTCGCTGATTGCTGCTTGTGAACTGTGGTGCTGGGGTGTGACTGGGCAGCAGGTCAGTGTCTCCTGCGTGTCTCTCAGTGACCTGTCGCTGATTGCTGCTTGTGAACTGTGGTGCTGGGGTGTGACTGGGCAGCAGGTCAGTGTCTCCTGCGGTGTCTCTCAGTGACCTGTCGCTGATTGCTGCTTGTGAACTGTGGTGCTGGGGTGTGACTGGGCAGCAGGTCAGTGTCTCCTGCGGTGTCTCTCAGTGACCTGTCGCTGATTGCTGCTTGTGAACTGTGGTGCTGGGGTGTGACTGGGCAGCAGGTCAGTGTCTCCTGCGGTGTCTCTCAGTGACCTGTCGCTGATTGCTGCTTGTGAACTGTGGTGTGCTGGGGTGTGACTGGGCAGCAGGTCAGTGTCTCCTGCGGTGTCTCTCAGTGACCTGTCGCTGATTGCTGCTTGTGAACTATGGTGCTGGGGTAGCAGCTCAGCATCCTGCAGTGCGGCTGTGTAGGGCAGAGCTGAAATGAGGTGCACAGAAGTAATGGCATTGAGGAGACAAAGAGGATGAGACAGCCCCTCTTTGACCACCGCCCCAAAGTTTAGGACCTAACTAATGAGGAGAGAAGCTTTTGAAACAAAGTCCAGTCAGGATATGCACAGCTGTGTGAACTGGGCTTACCAGAACTGGAGAATGGCCCAGCAGAAATGTGGATTTTTTTTTTTTTCTTTTTCAGTTGATCCATACCCAGACTGGGTAGCAGGCTTTCAGTATGGCTGGACAGGTGAAAGAACAAGTGAGCGGAATGGCTGACACCCTCAGCAACGCTTCACTTGAGCTGCTGCTTCATCACAGACATGCACGTCCATCCCACACTTGTCACCCAGCGTCCCTCTTTGTCACTTTGTATCTGTGTCTTGCTATGTTCCATTCCTCTGATCTTCCAGTCTGATGGACTGTGTTGCTATGTTCAGGAGGAGCCATTCTTCCCCCTGAAGGAGGAGTACAGCTTCCTGGAGTCTGTGAAGAAGAAGAACGCGTGCGTGGCTCCCTTCCTCCAGCCACCAAGGAGAATGCGAGGTTGGTATATAAAGCACGCAGTTTTGGATAGATCCATGGGTAAAGTGTTCAGGATACAGACTTGATAGACACATACAGCATGAGAAGAGAGGTATGTGGTAATGTATTGAGTCAAGAAATTGTACAGGTCTGTTTAAAGTGTGATGATGTTGGGTACATGCATAGAGTGTTGAGCTTAGAGATTGTGTAGATCTGTAAGTAGTGTTTAGGGGACAGGTACATATATAAAGTGTTTAGCATACTAATTACTTAGGTCTATGTTTAGTGTACGAGGTATTTACATAACAAAAGATGCTGAGTAAGAAATTGTAAGTGATCACACTAGAAATGTTTTTAACTGGTACAGCAGGCCCGGCAAAGACCAATGGGTTATACAAAGCTGTCAGCCTGATCATAGTAACTGGCAAAAGTCAAGTGCTATGAAGCAGTGGTCCACTTTACCACCATCAGCATCTGGTAAAATGACCAATTAAATTGGTACACCGTACAGGTGGCCAGTATGTTTTGTCAGTACTTCATACTCATAACAGATAAGATACCAGTGAACATGGAAACTGTACTCTTCAAGTTTGTATGCCCTTTGTGGAGGTTAGCAACATGTTGAGCACAGAATTGTATAGGGTTTTTTTTTTGTATAAAGGGTTCAAAGTTTTAAA
>CM031605.1:8966201-8980269 GCA_018398815.1 Conus ventricosus | reverse complement strand
CTCGACTGCGTAAACACAAGCGGGAAACGCAAGCAGCGTTTTGGCCACATGCCCGCCCTGTGACCCCTTTCGGTCTTCCCAGGCCCAACCCTCCCCAGGCAATCGCCTTCCCACACCGCCGGCCCGCCAAGGCCCTAATCTTCCCCCAGGCCAAACCGAAATCACAGCTGCAAATTTCGGTTCGGCCAACAGTCACGCCCCGGAGCTGACTGGGCCACAACCCAGGGAGACTTAGATCGGGCGGCTCCCCCCCACGCCCGTTCGCCCTCTCCCCAGCCCACGTCCCCACCCCCCTGGCGGGCAGCCTCTCCCGGCACGCCCCCCGGTGGAGACGTATGGGCCTCAGCCCTGGGTAGTGGCGGTGCTACGGGAGGGGTATCGTCTTCCTTGGATCCACGAGCGACCCCCCCCCCCCCCTCATGCACCCTCCTCCTCCTTCACCCAACCCTCCCCCCGCTCAAGCAGAGGCGCTCCACTTGGAGGTCCAAGAGCTCCTCCAAAAAGGGGCCATCACAGAGGTGTCCCACCCCAACCCCGGCTTCTACTCTCACCTATTCGTGATCCCAAAACCCTAAGGAGGATGGAGGCCCATCCTAGACCTATCACCCCTTAACAAGTTCCTCAGGCCCATCAAATTCAAGATGGACACCCAGCACCGAGTCCCACTACAATTACCGGTGGGAGAAATGGGTAGCCTGGTGCTTAGATAAACTCGGTTCCCCAGGACTGCCCCGGGAAGCCCAGCCCCCTAGGCGCATCCCCCTTTGGGACCTTTTCATCGTCCTCGACGCCCTCAGAAAGCCCCCTTTTGAACCCATTACATCTATTCCCTTTGACCTTCTCTCTTTTAAGACCACCTTTCTCCTCGCCCTGGCCTCGGCCAGAAGACGAAGTGAGATCCACGCCCTCAGCGGTGATCCCAGAGATATTCGCCTTCCACAGGGACGGCTCTGTTTCCCTCAAGTTCCTTCCAGAGTTCTTAGCTAAGAATCAGGAACCGGGCACCCCTCTCCCTCCCTCGTCATCCGCTCCCTGACGGATATCTTGGGAAAGGGAGAGAAAACTGGACACATTAACCTTTGCTCTGCTAGGTGTCTCAGATACTACTGGGAGCGCACACGCCCCAGGCGCACCTCCCAGAGGCGACTCCTTATCTCACTCAACCCCAACAATACTAGTGACATCTCGGCGGGATCTATCTCTAGGTGGCTCTCCAAGACGGTGAGATCTGCCTACGCTCAGGCGCACAAGGATCTCCCCGCCCAATCACCCAGGGCCCACGAGGTCAGAGCACTGGCCACTTCCACGGCGCTCCAGTACTCTGTCCCCTGTGCGCCATCTCCTGGAGGCAGCCTACTGGCGTTCGGAAAAATCCCTTCATTAACTTCTACTTGAGGGATATCCGCATGACCAGAGCTGACGGTTCTAAAGGGATCTCCTTTGTGGCGGCCAATGCAGCCATAACGGCCAACCCCAAGAACCACTAGGGCGCTCGCCTCCTCCGATTCGTTTAAATTCTGCTATGGTCTGACATGGTACAGTATATGATGCCAAAATGGGGAGTTTGTGTTATACTCCCTGTTTGGCTAATATACTTACCATGTCAGACTCTAATGCCCTCCCTACCTTCCCCTCTAGCGCAAAGGTTCTCGGGGTTACCTTGCACACAGGCCTCGCTGAATGAGGTAGAAGAAGTTGACACCGGCTTCTTCCGGAGGCGGAAGTGGGGTGACGTCACGTGACTGTCTTATGACTGCATTGGCCACGGATAAAATTCGGCCTGACAGAGCTGGCTAACTGCCGTTGAATGCTATGGTCTGACATGGTAAGTATATTAGCCAAACAGGGAGTATAACACAAACTCCCCATACATGTTCACCAACCTAAATAGAGACTGAGGCACATGAGGGGAAAAAAAGTTGAAGCACTTGGTGAGTCCGAACAACTTTAATGTAATTGGATTTTTCTTGTTTTCACACACATGAAAATTACTGATTTCAGATAGATGATTAAAAAAACAACTAAAAAAAAAGTTGTACATTTTGTGTGGGTGCAACTCTTCTGGAACAAAATGGAAATCTGAAGCTAAAAAGATATATTTTGTTTGTCTCTGGTTCACTAAAATTGTGTTTGGATTTTTTAGGACAAGCATGGTTTTGTTGTGATATTGTTTTAGGTTCCCTGACATTTGAGTAAATGCAAAATTGTTTTTGTCCTTCATTATCATTTATGATTTATTTGCTATAGCATGATTGGAAACAAAATATATATCCTGTTAAAAAATGGTGCTTGTCCAGGCCATTCAGCTAACTTGTAGCAAAATTTAATAACACTATTGATGCATTAGCAGAGGAAGTTAGAAGAAGTTTCAGAAAGAGATTTCTTGTGAAGCCATGGGTCTGTGGTAGTTGCTGTAAAAGCACAGGGGAGAGAGAGAGAGAGGAAAAGGAAGGAAATTCATGACAAAATACCTGAAGACTGACATTGCAAGTGTTCTGTCTGTGATGTAGTTGAATGCTTTAGTATTGCTGGAACAGAAAAAGAAACATCATTGGCTTCCAACTCAAATGGTTCAGTATGCATGAAGGCATGGTGGAGTGAAAAAGAAAAGCATTGGCTTCTTATACAAATGAAGCAGTCTACACACATGAAAGCATGGGCTGGGATTATCAACAGGGCAAAGCTTTAGTGACCACTACCTCCAGTTGTACCAGTACAAAACAAAGATTGACCGATAGGCATCATCAGTACAAAACAGATCAACAAGATCAAGAATCTTTTAATAGGATGAATTCGGTTTTAGTTGGCTCAACACTGTTGTCCTTTCTTTCTTCATTGATCTTATTATATTATTGTTTGAGCTGTCGCTTTATTGAGTTTCTATATATTGAGTATAAGAAAATGCAGGGGTGGGAATTCTCCTTGGATCCGCGGAATTCCGCGGTAGAAGCAAAAGATTTCCTCGGATTTGAAATGTTATTTCCTCGGAAAATGAAATTCGCGGAGATAGGGCCTACCTCTTGTTCGGTTTACGGTCGATTTCGGTAATCAGATGGCCTGTCTAGCAGGATACAGTAGGCCTATATCCGGCGCTAAGAACTGTGGGATACATTCAAAAATGGCGTACCGACGAGACATCGTAAAGCGCGGGCTTCAGAAATTTGACGAAGCAACATAAAAAATCCATGGAGATGGGAGTGGATGGAGAAGACAGCAGACAACGAAGGCTGTGTACATTCATCCTTAAGAAAAAAAAATTTCCGGGGGGGGCATGCCCCGGACCCCCCTAGATTTCCTCTTTTTTGTCTGTTACCAGTTCCCACCCCTGGAAATGTCTTTAACAAAAAACTTTTCAGCTTATAGTTACCTAGCTACACTTACAGAGTCGTGATTTAGTTCTTTTTTATGTTTTTCAAAGCATGCCATTTTTATGTGAGTCAGTGTTGCATACTGATAAAACTTTACCCCACAATAGTATCACGATGGCTTCTTGTTTCATGATAATTTTCAGAATTAATAGGATGGCCACAACTCGGCTTTAGCACTGGAGGGTTGGCCACAAGTCAGTTTAAGGAATCTCCATATACACCCCATTTTTAGTTCCCTCTTTGAAGACAAAAAAAAGGGGGGGGGGGGGTGAATTGATATTTGAGATCTTCTACACACGTCGTTTGCACACCTCATTTGCGCCAAACAAAAGAAGGTGGAAATACCTTTTTGAGCATGTTGTGAATTGTTTTTGTTATGGAGGGTAGAAATCAGTGTGGTATGGGAATGAAATCTGAATGGAATACAGAATTGTTCTTCCCCTTGTGTTCCAGATCATCATGATGGTAGGTCTGCCTGGTGCAGGCAAGACGGTGTGGGCTGGGAAGCATTCTGTGGCCAACCCTGAGAAGAAGTACAATCTGTTGGGCACCAACAACATCATCGACAAAATGAAGGTCAGTGCCCCTGGACCTGGGTTATCTCTTTCAAACCTCCTCCTCTGCCACTTCTAGTTTGATATTTACCCCCACCCCCTGAAATGTTTACAGATTGTTTGAAAATAGTTATACGACCTTGGATTGTCTCTGCTTGTGTATACAATCAGAGTAAGTTATAATCATGAATGTGTTGCTCACAGAGCAAGCGTGGCCAGTCTTTAGTTTAGGAGTAGGTTCCACAAATAGTCACTACTTTGTCACCGGGCTTCCGATGATCATTTATTCAAGAAATGAAATATTTCAACATAAGAGAAAATGGCTGACGTAGTGGAAATTCTGTAATGATAATCGAAGAGGGCATCCTACAAATCAAGTTTCACTGTTAAAATGCTGGTAGTGTAGGTGCTGACATTTATTCATTATAGTTGACAACACTTTAAAAACATTGGAACATGAATATGAGTAAATATTTAGCACAGTCTGGAATGTTTTATTAACTTTATTATGAGCACCTCTTTTCTTATGTATTTCTGTCTCTCTCTCTCTGTATTTATGTGTGTGAGCCATTGAGAGCACGCTCATGTGTGTGTGTGTGCGTGTGTTTTCACTACATTTTCTAGCAGTTATAAAAAGTGACCTCAATATTTTTGTGACTGCCTGAAAATTTGGAAATGAGTCTTTCACACCGAGTCTGACCCCCTAATTTTTAGGAAATGATAATCACTGTTCATGTTAAATTTCTAATGAGACTGGAAATCTTCATGAGTTGGACTGATAAGGCTGTTGAATGCATTTCATTAGAAAATGAGCCAGGACTAAAACAGGATTGAAGGATCAGCACACTTCATAGTACCGCAGTGTGAGTCCACAGCACCATGATACTGAGGAGAAGAGCTTGCTTGCTTGTACTGAAAACCCACACTAACATTCAAACGTGTGATGAAGATTGAACCTTGCATCATCTTATTGGTCTTGGCTGCTTGCTAAGGACTGCAGCATGCGGATGTTTACAGGCCTTTTTGTTTGTTTCATCAGGTTGAGGTTCATTTGATGTCTGTCTCACCAGTTCATGTTGTTCCCAGGTGATGGGCTTGCCCAGGAAGAAGAATTACAGTGGGCGCTGGGATGTCCTGATTGACAAATCCACCAAGTGCCTCAATCGCTTGATTGAGATTTCTTCTCGCAAGAAGCGAAACTACATCCTGGATCAGGTGAGGTTCTTCTGTTCTGGTATCTGCTGCTGTCCATAATTCCCCGTGGGTTGCATGTAATTGATATCATTGCAGTGGCAGTTCTCATTTTTACAGGTAAGTTCATCAGTTGTATGTGTTGATTTCAATGGAGAATGTTTTGCAGGAGCTTCTGCTATGTGATTGTGAAAGAACTGAGAAAATGAGGGACAGATGGCAATTTTGGTTTAAAAGACCCTGTTACATGCTATTACTCAGTGTATAATCCGATCAGAAATTTGGGGGGAAGAGGGGGGGGGGGGGTTCTTTTCAGATTTGTTCTCCAACATGTTGTTGATGTATTTTTTTCTTTAAACATATTACTTATGAAGATAATGTGTAAAAACGCAGTTAACATACTGTACCATGTGATATAATAAGTGGGCTAGTTGAAGTTATGCCATATTGAACAGTAAGACAGTTGATAAGTTATACTATGTAGAAAAGTGAGTGGGCCAGTGAAGTCATGCCTTTTGAAATAATTAGTCTGTCCATAAAATGCAGGCCAGTTTATTAGTTATATCATGTGGAAATGGGCCAGTTAATCAGTGACAGCATGAAGAGCAGGTATTAGACAGGTTTATGAACTATCCAATGCAGATTACAATTAGTGGGCCAGTTCATAAGTTAATTTCATGTAATGAGCAGACCAGTTGCTACACTATTGCCGTTAAAAATTCTGAGTGGACTAGTTAGTTATACCAGGTCGAATAGTTTAAAGTTGTACCATGTAGGATAATAGTTGGACCATTTGGTAAGTTATACCAAGTGAAATAATGAGGGGTCCAGTTATGATGTATCATGTGCAAATAATGATTGGGCCACCTAATGAAGTGATACCACATGGAATAGCATGTGGCCCTGTTGGTAAGTTATACCACTTAGAATAGTGAATGGGCCAGTTGATAAGTGATACCACATAGAATAGTGAGTGGACCAGTTGATAAGTTAATATCACGTGGAATAGTAAACGGGCCTGTTGATAAGTGATACCACAGAATAGTGAGTGGACCTGTTGATCATAAGTTATTCCACGTGAAATGGTCAGTGGCCTTTTGACAAGTTACACCCCATGGACTAGTGAGTGGGCCTCTAAAGTCATACCCCATGGAATAGTGAGTGGGCCTGTAAAGTCATACCCCATGGAATAGTGAGTGGGCCTCTAAAGTCATACCCCATGGAATAGTGAGTGTGCCTGTGAAGTCTTACCCCATGGACTAGTGAGTGAGCCTCTAAAGTCATACCCCATGGAATAGTGAGTGGGCCTGTAAAGTCATACCCCGTGGAATAGTGAATGGGCCTGTAAAGTCATACCACATGGAATAGTGAATGGGCCTGTAAAGTCATACCCCATGGAATAGTGAGTATGCCTGTAAAGTCATTCCCCATGGAATAGTGAGTGGGCCTGTAAAGTCATATCCCATGGAATAGTGAATGTGCCTGTAAAGTCATACCCCATGGAATAGTTAGTGGGCCTGTAAAGTCATACCCCATGGAATAGTGAGTGTGCCTGTAAAGTCATACCCATGGAATAGTGAGTGGGCCTGTAAAGTCATACCCCATGGAATAGTGAGTGGGCCTGTAAAGTCATACCCCATGGAATAGTGAGTGGGCCTGTAAAGTCATACCCCATGGAATAGTGAGTGGGCTGTAAAGTCATACCCCATGGCATAGTGAATGTGCCTGTAAAGTCATACCCCATGGAATAGTGAGTGGGCCTGTAAAGTCATACCCCATGGAATAGTGAGTGGGCCTGTAAAGTCATACCCCATGGAATAGTGAGTGGGCCTGTAAAGTCATACCCCATGGAATAGTGAGTGGGCCTGTAAAGTTAAACCCCATGGAATAGTGAATGTGCCTGTAAAGTCATACCCCATGGAATAGTGAGTGGGCCTGTAAAGTCATTCCCCATGGAATAGTGAGTGGGCCTGTAAAGTCACACTCCGTGGAATAGTGAGTGTGCCTGTAAAGTCATACCCCATGGAATAGTGAGTGGGCCTGTAAAGTCATACCCCATGGAATAGTGAGTGTGCCTGTAAAGTCATACCCCATGGAATAGTGAGTGTGCCTGTAAAGTCATACCCCATGGAATAGTGAGTGGGCCTGTAAAGTCTTACCCCATGGAATAGTGAGTGGGCCTGTAAAGTCATACCCCATGGAATAGTGAGTGGGCCTGTACAGTCATACCTTATGGAATAGTGAATGGGCCTGTAAAGTCATACCCCATGGAATAGTGAGTGGGCCTGTAAAGTCATACCCCATGGAATAGTGAGTATGCCTGTAAAGTCATACCCCATGGAATAGTGAGTGGGCCTGTAAAGTCATACCTTATGGAATAGTGAGTGGGATGAAATGAAAGGCAGGAACTTGACAGAGACCATTCTTGGCACACAAGCTCATGCATTCAGTCTGCAGTGTCAGAATGCCTTAGTTTAGAGATATTCTGCATATTCTTTTGATCTTAAGACAAGAACAGTTTGCTCAACCGATTCAGCTGGTTATTCACAAAGGAAGGGCATGTTCTTCTAAAGTGGTTTCAGACCCAAAAAAACAATAAAAAACGTTGAAGTCTTGGGGAAAATGTTGTGATTTTACAAATCTTTAATCATTTCATGATGTATTGGTCTTTAGTACTGTTCCTTTGGCATGTAAGCATTGTGTGTAATGCTCCTGCAAACATTGTCCATTGGAGTTTATTTTCAGGGAAAAGGTAAGTAAGTTGACTGCTTTATTTAGTGTTGACAGTTTCTTGAGGTAAGTGTGAGAAGAGGTCCAGCTGTTCGGTAGGCCATTAGCTGTAGGCCTGGGGAGGGAAAGATTGAAAAATAATCGGTGCATTACATTCAGTTGACAAGCATCGACAAACATGATTTGCTGCAATACATGATTTGAAGACATTGATTTGATGTGAATAGAGACACTTCTATACACCATGCCACCCGGTTGGATGTTGCCAACATGTGCTGGTTGAATAACCTGGTATCTGCTATTTCACAAGGAAGGAGCAGACCCACAAGGAAGCTGAACACAGGAGAATACTAGACAACAGACACTGACAGCATCGAGGACAGTGGTCATCTGTTAATTCATGATTTGTATGTTTTGATGACATTTCTGTATTGGTCTGCAACTTTGAGCATGATTTTCATTGATACCTTGCACAGTGGATAATGCATTGATGGGTTGATGATGACTTGATTGTAATGATTCACCTGATTACACCCTTTATGACTTGATCATTTTGATATTTGCATCTTCACACATGTACAGTGCAGTTGAAACACAACATGACTGATGACTGGACTGGCCTGATGGCCATGGAACTTGCTAGGTTTGGAAATTCCACCATGACGATTGCAGAGAATGTATTATGACAGTTCCTGTGAAGGCTTGAAAACTTTGTATGATGTACTCATTGTAGTGTCAGCAGGTGGATTAGGGTTGTATGGTCGTCTTCATGTTTGTCTTATCCAGTAAGCATGCAGGTAAGTCTTCTAGTATGTCTGTTTTGTGATTATGTGTTTTCTTTTTCAGCATCTTTGCAGGAAAGGTAACGTATATAGGGAGTGGAAAAAGTGGATGGAGAAGAGAAGAAAACCATAGAGACTAATGAAAAGCATGGAAGAGGATAGGCAGAATTGGACACACGTTGACCACAAATAGGAGAGAAGTCATGGACGGAAAGAATGAAACTCTTCTTGCAATATGTTGCAGATTTATCGACGGAGAAAACGCCATGACCGAATGATAAAATATGATGCATCACAGTGCATCACTTTCATTTTATTTATTTATTTTTTGCATATATATATATACATATATCTTTAAATTATGGGCACACTAGGCTGCTGAAACAGGATCTGACCACTCATCATCTTTTTGTATTTTGTCACCTTCGCTAGACAAATGTGTATGCATCAGCCCGGCGACGTAAAATGCAGCCTTTCGAAGGTTTCCAACGCAAGGCAGTGATTGTTGTGCCCACCGACGAGGAGTACAAAAGCCGTTGTGAGAAAGAGAGAAGGAAGAAGGGAAAGAGGTTCCTGAAAAAGCTGTTCTTGAGATGAAAGGTAGGCGGATTTGGGGGCGCCTGGCAAGCGGTAACCATTGTTTTCCTCTACTCAAAAAGGGATGCTCTTTCTCCAGCTTTTTGTTGATTGTCTAGATGACCCGTCTTCATTGTTCAGCTCTAGCCTTTGTCTAGTTTTCATCTTTGTTGCCAAAGTGTCTCGTCTGCCGTGTCGTGTTGCTTTCTACCATTCCCAAAGGATAATTGTTGGTAGTAATAATGCATTTTAATTGACAACAGATTTCATATTATGTTTGGCGTAGTGCAGGGTTTTTCTGCTATCTTACGTAAAATATTATGTTGGCCTTTTTGTTTTGTTAATCTGTGTGTGTTTTAGATGGATTATGTATATGATTAATATGTATCATGTTTAGTCTTATGTTGACTGGAGTGCATTGTATCAAAATCATTCATTCAGATCTAGCATGGGTTTAAGATTCCCATTATGATTAAGTTTTTAAAGTGATTATCACCAGTTCAACAGACAGTTGACAGTTGAATACCTATTAACATGTTTTTGAGTTTGGAATACATAGAATTTGGTGCATGAATGCTGGACTAGGAATATCTGCTGCCATAATCATTTTTCTTTGTCAGTGATGCATGGTAAGGAAATTGATGTTTGAAATTCAAGGAGATAACTCTCATGATCTGCTGTCAGCTAATGAGAAGGAAAAAAGAGGGGGGTGGTGGGGAGCATTGGGGATATAACTTTAAGAATTGTTTCAGTTAAAAAATCAGAATGTGATGTGGGAAGAACATACGTAGTTTGACATCACTTACTAAGGGGGATATGCCTATAACTTGAACTGAAATAAGTAGTTTGACATCACTTACTAAGGGGGATATGCCTATAACTTGAACTGAAATAAGTAGTTTGACATCACTTACTGAGGGGGATATGCCTATAACTTGAACTGAAATAAGTAGTTTGACATCACTTACTAAGGGGGATATGCCTATAATTTGAACTGAAATTGAGAATCTTGTGCAGGAAAAGCGAGAAAGAATGTGAACGAATACAGAAAAATAATCAAAGGGTATGAAAATGTCCTGACTTTACTGTGAATTCATGCAAGGTTGGCTCTGATGTGAGAGGAGAATTGATATTGCAGTGTTGGATTTCTTCATTCAGGCTTTGCATCTAGCTTCCTTTCTTTTTCCAACTGTATGTTAATCATGGCGGTACGACTTGGATTTAATATTCTGTAAACCAAATCCAGCTGCAAGAACTGTAATGAGCCAAAACACTTCAGGGATGCAAGTCATCTGGAAATACTGATCAGAAAATTTCTATTTTGCTTGTCTCGGGATTGGTGAGATTGTGTAGGGGGATCAGCAAGATTTTGTTGGGGTACTTCTCTTGGTTTCTGGACATCAGGGCATGAAGCAAGATTCTGTTTAGTTTAAGTTATATCTTTCTTGATGATTTATTTGGCGTAGTGTGGCGGAAAATGAAACAGATGTCCTGAAAAGAAATAATATGTGAGTTTCCACTTCATTTAGCTGTATACTGGCGCAAAATCTTTTTTTTTTAAAAGGAAAAAAAAGTTGCGATTAACAGAAGCTCGTCAGTCAGGAAGTTACAGAAAGTATCGAAAAGTGACTTTTTGTCAAGCCAAGAATCTGTCATACTACAGCACTTTTTGACATTCTCGTCAACAACAACAGCAATAGAGCCATATCAGTATCAAATGAATCGGTGAAAACCTTCTGCAAAGTTGCTGGAAATGGGAACGATTGGATGAACCTTACCAATGATTGGTGAACAAACTTGTAAGCCAGATTGATGGTGCCTGTATGGGATGTTGTGTGCCATATGGTCAAACGTTAAAGCACTGCTCCTTCAGGGGGGGAAATGGTTGATTTTTCATCTAAACGATTAAGTACAACTAGCATGTACAGCGATCGCAACCAAGTGAAGCTTTAGGCCACTATTGCTACTTTTATGAGTACGAAACAAAGATCAGCAAAATTGGGAAGATAAGAATTAAGATTCTTTGAATGCGAATTTCTTTACTCAACACTTTGTCATATGTTCGTAGTAAAACTATTATTTCGTCTGTCTTTTTTTCACGTGTTGTACGTCAGTGAATATTAGGAATGACATATAATGTGCATTAGTGAATATTAAGATTGGTAGGGGAGTGAGTGGTGGTGGTAGGGAGTTCTAACTGTCTTTTTCCTTTATGTAATATAGCCAGTAACCTATACACAAATACTCACTAGTTTGCTAGTTTATTTTTTATGCACTTAAAAAAGAACGTTATGCTCCAGTGAATTAGAATTAAATGTATATAACAGATCATGCAAAAATAGCGTCAGGATTGGATGTCGTTTCATTATGATCTGTAGAAGGGCCACAATTCAGTTTCGGGATTGGTGGAACAGCCATTATTCATTTTCAGAATTGGGGACGCTTCCCCGCTTGCACCCCTGCACTTTCCTCATCACACTCCTTCCGTTCTTTTCCTCAACATGAGGATGAAACTGCTATTTGAAATTGTCAGGAACGGCCTGTCAGATGGCACTGCTGATTTATATACTGAGTTATAATCAATAGTTCTGTATTCATGCCATTTAAATCTGAAACTTTTGATGTGTCAGCATTCAAGCCACTGAATTCAGAAACTTTGAATAATGTTCTTTTTTCTTGGTGTACATTCCGATAGTATCATTTAATGATATTGATAGGTAATATGGATAGCCTAGATCATTAGATCTTCAGTCACTATGTACGATAAGATAATGTGGGAAATGCATTCATTTGCAACATTTTTAAAGAAATAAAAAAAAATGAAGCGAGAAATTGCAGCATTTGATAGCAGCATGATAAAGATGTGGCATTTTTGCAGTGTACTCTTACTCAGGACTGATACTACTCCACACACTTTACATAGTTGCAGGCTAGAAACGAAAGGGAAAGAACACAGCTGTGTGCTAAATTATATGTTTGAATATTGCTCTGTTCTGTACTGTGGGAAAGGAGTTATATGATACATTTAACAGGGTCCTTAGTGATCTTCTTCCACAGTGTACAACTGTGTTTTGCTTTTCTTACTGCCAAGATAGTCAATTGGGGTTATAGGTTATATCGCTCTGTACCACCTATCATACATTCCCACGTATCTGAAAGTGACCCTGGAGTTGTGACTATGAATTTTTGTAGAAATATTTGGTATGCTAATTTTTTTTTTTTTTTTAATCTGTGGAAAGAGACAATTTCAGCAGCAGCAGCAACAAAGACATATTATTTAGTTACTCACAAGGGAGCATTCTTTTCAATAGTAAGTTGTCAGTGTCAATACTTTTTCTTCATGTGTGTGTGTGTTTTTAATGTTTGTACATATTGTTCAATCTTTTCATAATCTGCTCTCATTATCTGCTCTCCTTTCTTCTCAAAGCAAGGCAAATCAAGAGTAGCTTAATGACCTGGCTGAGTGGCTGCATGGTCTTTGGCCTTGTTGTTGTGTCCTGTCATTGGAGTGGTTGGATCTGGCCGTGTCATGCATTGCTTGCGCTGGTCTATGTGCAGCCAACTTCACTGTGCCGGAGGTGGGTCAGCTGTTTGACAGCATCGAGTTCCCCGAGGAGGAGAACTTGAGCAAAGAGGAGGCGATCAAGCTGGTGGCCAAGTACAAGGAAGAAGCTAGCAAGCTGTTACCGCCCCCTGAGAAACGCTTCAGAGACAATCGCTATGGAGGTAGGCCTTTCCATTGTCCGTTTCCTCTACCCCCTCTTAACCTCACTGTAATAAACTCTCCTTGTTCACAATGAATAACTGTTCTTTTTTCTTCTCGTGTCTCATCGTTCAGTTGGATGCAGGAGCTGGGCACTGACAATAGATCTCAAATGATGAAAATCCAGGCATTCTAGAAAGAGTTCTTCAGAAGGATTGGCCTCACTTTGTTGAAGACTGTAATACACATGACTGTGTCGGGCAGCAAGCCAACACAGAAACTGGCATCAAAACCTGCCTTGGGTTTAGTCAAACTCCTGTGAGCTCTCCTGTCGATAAGTTTCGTTAAAAACAACACACACCTGTTGATTTATTTGTGCCATTTGTTAAAAAAGCGACATAAATGAATCATTTTGTTTTGTGCTGTCCCATTCTAAAAGGATTATAAATAAGGTAATACACCAAAATACTAAAATATTCTGAATCTTTTTCGTCTTGATTACTTCTAGCATCAATCATGAAAGAACAACTAAGAATCTGTCCATTTATTTTATAAAAAGCGTTAAAGATACTTCCCTGTGATTGTTTCTTAGTGTTTCAGTTTTGATCATTATATTTATTATTCATGTATGAAATTCCTCCGCCTAAGGCGGATTTCCCCCCATTTTTTCATCTGCGCCGCCCGAAAAAAAGGAGTGCCGCCAAAAAAAAAAAAATCTGAATAAACATTCGTTCTGATCCTATTCCCCATTTGGACATTTTGCAACTCTGTATTCAAAAAGGTCAACCGGTCACTTCCGCCGTTAAATCAACATCCGGTCTTTTCGCGGCTGTCAACGTCGGACATCGTTAAAATGGCGAAGTTTGTTAAGCGCGCCGCGATTTCACGGCAAAAGAAGGGACGAGAAACGATTGAGGTGGGACTGGCTAACCAGAAGTGGACGATGTTCGAGTTGGTGATTGATTCGTAAATTAGACGAAAAAGGCGCTGCATTTTGTGTTCCATGTGGAAAGATTGTGAACTATGGCAGTCGTGGTTTCATTGCACTGAGATGCCATATGAATAGGCAGTCCACAAGAAAAACGCAGTGCTGTGAAGCACAAACACCACCATTGCAGGTTGTAATATATATATATTATATATATATATTTTTTTTAAAGTAGT
>CM031605.1:8921201-8958701 GCA_018398815.1 Conus ventricosus | reverse complement strand
CAGAAACAGGAGCGTGCTGCAGGAAGTGCCAAGAAGGAACACCTGGTATCTGGTGGAAAGGACGTGTGCAGGGAGTCTGCTCCAGCAGCATCAGCCACCAAAACCAGCAAAAGAAAGAAATCTGCAAAAGAATCGACTGCCAGACCAGTACCAAGCACCAGACCGAGCTATTTCCAGAAGTTGGCTCATTACCTTGAAGTAGCCGCAGAAGAATCATTTTACAATCTTCAGTGCTTGGCCAGGAAGGTTGAGAAGCAGCTTGAAGGTGAAGTGGCAGTGCAGCAGCACTTGGAGGTGAAGGACTACCTGCGGGACAAGAACGCCATCTACCCTGCTAATGCCCCGCCTCTTGTTCCTGTACAGGTGTATGGGGATGGCAATTGTCTCCCTCGATGCTGTTCTGTGCTGGCATGCGGTTCAGAGGGCCGGCATCAAGAGATGAGGGCAAGGATCATTGTTGAGCTGGTGGTTCATGAGCGCTTTTATCTGGACAACATCAGTCTTGGCTCAACGGCCCAACCTTCCTGAAAAGTATGCCTCACAATCTGACGAATACAACCTTCAAGATTTGACACCAGCTGCTATTAAAGAAATCTTCAGGAAGGAAGTGCAGAACACCACCAAATCTGGCACATACATGGGCATCTGGCAGCTGCATGCTGTAGCCAGTGTCCTGGGATCAAAGCTGCTTTCCATATGCCCTCCTTTCGGGGAAGACAACACCTACCAGCTTCTCAACAGAACTCTGAACCCCAGGTTTCAGCATGACCATCCTTCAGACCCCACAACTTGTCCTGCAATACTCTGGACCAACACTTCTCAGAAGGTGCTTGGAGAGTCCTGGAGACCAAACCATTTTGTTGTTTGTCTCCAAGCTCCAGACAATCAAGCATCATTGTCATCCCAGCTACAGCCAGCATCTAAAAAGAGGAAGGCCCCATCACAATCAGGAGACATCAGAAGCTTCTTCACAGCGAGGCCTGAGAAGCATGCAAAATATGAGAGCATACTGAGAAAGATCTGACTTTTGGGTCAGGCAGCTAGGGTGATGGCATCTTTTTTTCTCCAGCACCTGTATAGTGTTTCAATATCTTTTTTTCCCCAGCACCTACTGTATAGTGTTTCAGTGACTGTGCAGTCTGCCAGATTTTTTCTGTGTACAGTACAATACTAGTCGTGGATAGTTGTATACAGCAAGTGACAGGATTATTGAATAGAACTGTGGATTAACTGTATATCCAGCCTAGAAGTTTGAAGAAGACCTTGTGGCTATTTAAAGGGTTCCTGTGAACTGGTTGTTATTAGTGGTATCTTTCTGGAACATTTCATTTATTTGAATATTTGTGGACTGGAGGCTGAAAACTGAAATATATGTGGATCGGTCTCTCTGGAGCATGTTATGAGTTTTTGTGGACTGGAGGTTGAGAACTGATGTATACAATTTATATGGACTGGCAGTTCAAAAGTAGTGGAACAGCATAGAGCGGAGTCTGTAAATGAATATGATACTTTGTGAGAAAACTTCTGATCTGGCTGTTGAAAACTGACGTGGATGGGAGTATTAGCAGAAGTGGAGTGACTGCAGAAAACTGTTTCAAGGTATGTGTCACTCAGCATGCAACTAACCTTACATACATGTATGTTTTGTTTTTATAGATTTATGTGTACAATTGACTGACTGAATCAATATTGTGATGAAATCCGTCTCATTTTGAGTGAACGAGTCAGTATGCACAATATGTATATATGATCTTTTAAGGTATTATTTATACTGAAAACATGAAAATGTTGCTTTTTTTGCCCTTCTTAACAGCGCTGAAATAGGGCTTTATTTGCAGTTTTAGGCCTTTTATTTCATAAAAAAGCTTCAGCTTCAGGGGGCTCCGCCCCCTGACCCCCGCCGGGGCGTTGCCCCTGGACCCCACTGGGGGCCTACGGCGGCCCCCAGACCCCCGCCAATTTTTCAGCCTTTTTCACTGCAATCTTTTTGTAGAAACAGGCCTTCTTCTTTCTGGAAGATCAGCAGATCAATCAGCAACCCATTTGTCACTGACACCTCACACAGCTGGGACTGGTCAAAGGTATTTGGTGAAAGGAGATGGTGTTCGCTTGATTCCTTTTTTCTGCAAGAAGTGACCAATATTTCTACTTTCCAGTTCGAACCTGACATCCGTCTCTAAAAATCTCTGAAGATCACCATCACAGGATAACGTTGAAACACCTCTGATTGCATGGTTGACCTCTGTTTTCAGTGTAGTGTGTGCAAAAATGTTTTCATCACACACTTTGTCAACAAAGGCGGAAATCTCATCCCAGCTCTTCTCACAGGTCCGTCTCAAACAGTCCAGTTGAAGAAGCAGCTTGTTGGTGGCAACTGACTGCTTGGTCAGGCCTACTTTTCTCCCCCTTCCTTCTGCTGTGAGGTACTGCTTCATGTGATGAAACTGGTCATCTTCAAGGAAAGAAAGGAAAATTTTAAGCATTTGACTTCCATTGTTTTTTGCATGCTTCTCAGATGCGTGCACCTGTGTCAGTGGGGGGGGGTGGGGGGGGGAACAGGAGAAGAGGAAGAGGTGTTTGTGAGCTTCAATGTGTGTGTGTGTGTGTGTGTGTGCGCGCGCACACACACCTATATCATGTGATTGTGAGTGTGTTTTCAAGACATCACAGACATTTGCAATATGACAGATAAGATAATGTTGCTTATAGCCCAGCCGACCGCAGAGGGCCACATCAGGGCTGATTGCAATATGACAGGTTTTTTGGTTTTCGCTCAGCATTACTTCCCATTTTCAAGAAAATATAGAAATCACTGGTCATGGTTAAAAATTGGTTTTATTTGAGGTTTAAACACTTCTGAACATAAAATCATGAAAGAAAAGGACAGCTGACACTGTCTTTGGAAAATATTAGACGTGACATACGCCAACCCCCAAGTTGCTAAAAATTCATATATTGAACTGAAGCTACAACAGTTCTTCCCCATATTCAAACACATGCTTGTATTTCTTCATAAATACTTTATAAAACAACTGACAATGTATTAAGAATGATTAAACACCACTTAGACAACATTTGAAGAGAATAAAGAGCTGGTTACATGAACAGATTTTTGCGCTTTCTTTTTAACAGCAAAAATTACTTTCACAAAGAAATACACTGCAAAACCTGTACAAAACAATGTAAATGTGCTTTTATAATGAAGTTTAGACTTGTTCTAACAAATATTTACAGAGAAAAAGGATCAACCAACAATAATTTCTACATATGCTGGGTTTAATGTATACCTACCCCAAAAATCAAGGATTCGTCAATCAGGTGTCAAGGCTGCAAAAGCACTTCTATCTCTAGCACACATTGCTTAATTTTCTTCTTTTTTTTTTGGGGGGGGGGGGGGGGGGGGGGGGGGGGGGACAAATAAATACTTGAATAAATAGACAAAAGATATAAGTAAATACCAGAAATCACTTCAAATGTTCAAAGTTAAAAAACTGAAAACAGAATTTGAAAGCCAAATTCTTCTCGCTTTGATTTCATATAGCTATGAAGTAGGGAAAAAAAAATCAGTTGACAACATTCACATTAAAAATACATTCACAAAACTAAGAAGAGGCAATACATAGAAATACTGACTCAGAGCTCAGTTCCCAAATTAAAAGATATTATTTTTAATTAATGCAATTGCTGCACAAACTCCACAACGTTCAACATTAAAAAAGAACTGTTTAAAAACACAAAAATCAAAGTTTAAGACACTGACAGTCTATCCTCCTCCATGCCCTACCCCTGTCCCCAAATACAAACTAAAAGAAATGATGTCCTCTGTTGTTAATTGTTGGTCCAGGCACCACAGAAAGACTGTCCCCAATGATGTCTACAATAGAAATGTCATCAGTGGCTGGGAACACAAAGAAATTCCCACTGTGTGACTGTCGAAGAAATTTCACAACACACTGTCCTTCTTCAGTGTCCATGTAATCTGGAACTGGAATGACAAGTGCATGGCATGTCATGTTTTTCCTGCCAATAAGGAAATTGACAGTAACATAATCACCAATTTTTGGTGATGCTGCCTGTTCCTTTTCCTTGGAAGTCTCCTCTTCAAGGCACTCACAAGAGGCACAAAATGGTTTGCCATCCAGAACTGGGGAGACACTTGGTCCTTCTACATGAAGTCCACATGATCTGCACAGCGAAGTGCTCATTCTGATGTTGGGGAAGGAAGGAGCGATTCATTTCTCTCCTAGCCAGGGCGCTACCCAAGTTCGGATAATGAGACAGAATTTCTCTGCTGAGTACATTGGCAGCAGAATGGAGCTGCCAGGGTCCCATATCAATAGAATTAGCAGCACACTTGTCTCCTGTTCATACGCTTGTTCTAGATCCCTGTGAGCAAAGTCACCAGTATAATGGTAGAACGATTTGGAGACTTCACCTTCCAGATGAGGGACTCCTCTCTGCAAGTATTCCGCTGACAAGTACTTGTCCTTATTTACAGCCATTTCACAGGTGATCCGAAGGCGTATTTCTGCATGAAAGGCATCATGACCAAACACTGCTGTGCTCAGGGATCGAGGAAGGCAGTTGCCATCAGCCTCTGTAGAAACCGGAAAGTAATCCGTAGGCAGTGAACCCTCTGCAAACAGCTTCTTGGCACTGTGGTCAGTTAGTCCTTTAGACAGGACTGGTGCAGCTGTAGGCAATGGCAGTGGAAATGCTTCCAGTTCCTGAAGGGCGACACATGCAGCACTAACAAAATCAACAAAATTGCCACATTCTTTGGCAGCCATCAGTCTGTTTTGGGCACTGTTCAGCATCACTCTCGTCTTTCTGCCTGGAGCAGGACGTGGCCTTGATTTGTGCTGTACAGCTGATCGTTTTCCTCAACCTCTTCACTAGCTCGGCTGCTCGCAGGTTCTTCTGATTTCATGTATATTGTAGTGACCAACATAACCTACATTTGGACACAAGTACGTCTTTCCTTCGCAACACAGGTCGCAAATGCAGGCAAAGTTTCTTGCCTTCAAAAGAAAAGGTTCCAGTTTTACAATCTGATGGAACTGCCGAGAACCTGGAATTGGCCGGACACATGTTTCTGCTCTGTGTCTTTGAATCTCTTCCGGTTGGACAAGGAAAAATGTCCTTTTGAATAGTCCTTCGTCTTTGGCAAGATTAGCAACACACACTCAAAGAAGTCAGAGGCCTGGCAGATGACCACCTTCCTGCACAGTATAGCAGACTCCAGAGCTTTGCTGACGACACCAGTCTCACCATCGGCTTCACCTTTGCCATGCTCAGATCCAAAGTAGAGTCTTTGGATTGGAACTTGGTAGTGAGTCAAATCAGCAAAGGTGCCTTACCCTTATACTGTGCAGCACAGCCATCAGAAAATATATATACTGATGATCAGGTTCTGTACTGATTGTATTGCCATTTTGCAGTGAAAAAACTGCATTGAAATTATTGCTGAGCACCTGCATTTGAAGCACCTTTCCACACTAAAATTTTTGGTAAAAAATCACAATGATGGATGCAACCCTTTATTCGAACTGTCTTTCGGAAAATATTTAATATCTATAGGCCTAATTACTGTAACAAAACTGCCACAAGTGAACAAGTTTGCCATGGTATGTGACGATCATGACGATAGCAAAAGCAGTCTGTCATTGTTCATAACGATAGCAAATATTGTCGGTCTTGGTTCATCACGATAGCAAGTAAATTGCGGACTTAAAAAAAAAAAAAAAAACATCGAAATTCGCATGATACGGTTTTTCGATAAGAAGATACCAAAACGGTTTTCAGTCGAAGGCTTTCTGAGCGAAACATGTGGCGGAAAAAGAGCACTGATCGTAAAAATCAGTGAAATTTTCTCAGATCGAATATAATCGGTCACTGTTCAGTAGCGATAGCAAAAAAAGTCGGTCAGTGCTCATGACGATAGCAAAAATTGGTGAGCAAACACCAAATTTCCATCCACTGAGCCGAGTCCTTTGACACACATCCCTTTAGGAAAATGGATGACGAAGACCGATCACTATTGAACACATTCAAAGCAAAATCACAACGAAAAACACATTAAATCGAGAGTTTTAAACGTATTAATCAGAAGTGGGGCCATTCATGCTATCGTCAGTGCGTGCTATCGTCATGGACAGACCGAATAAAAGATATAATTTCTCAAAATGTATACTCACCATTCGAATTCCCTGCCTGAAACCGGGTCGCATGGCCGACCATGTGCGCCTATGAATACATTACGACGGCCTTGTTTGCAAAACAAGTCGACAAATCGAGATTTTTGTGAAATTGCTATCGTTATTTCCCACTGACAGACAAGCACACCAAGTTTATTAAACATCATTTTGAAATCCCCAGTTTTAATTTTAATCTGTTAAAACAATTTGTATGGATAGGTTAATACACGCTGCACTATTTTTCATTCATTTGTAGGTCAGTACAAAGTAGTCCGTAAGCATAAACCGCATGGTTTGGTCAGTGAACATTGACGGAGATCGCTGACGACGTGGTTTGCGTTCTGTCCACAATTTGAACGCGTGACTTGAATCGTTCTCAATATTTTCTGTTTGATCATTTGTTGTGTACAATATAATTGACTTGTCTACTTTTTTTCCGAGGTACGTTTTATTCGGTCCAGTTTGAAAAGGATTTGTTGTGTTTGTTTTCGATCTGCAGTACCGAATATCGGGAAATGGCGTCGGTCAGGATTCTGATGATAGCAAGTAAACAATCGCTCACCATAAATGAACAAGACATAGAAATGCATCACATTTGTTTTTATTGTTTCTTTATTGTCATTGATCAATCAAACACATTCCATGCATGACCTGGTAAAACAATAAATGAAATACAGTTGAACAAATCATGAAACTGTCTCGCAACCACAATACGGAAAACATGTCATATAACCTTTTTACAATGAAGTGAATGAGATTTACTGGAAAATAATCTAAGTGAGCATATTTTAACAAGGAACATTTCTTTAGTACTTTTCTCACCATACATTTATATAAATACTAGAAAGCTCAAAGTGCTGAAGTACCTTAACAATAGCAACAAGAAAAGCAAACTAAAACACTCATTCACTCACACACACAATCAATCTAGTATTTTTTTAAATGCAGTCTTTTTCGTAAAATGTATGTTCTTTTCGTGACTGTTGTATAAGGGGGGGGAGAGAGAGAGTAATAAACGGAATGATGTGGTCTTCTTCTCTTCTTCTTCTTCTTCCTAAAATACTGGTTCACTCAAAACGAGTAGGTCACCAGCGTGGTGGGCTCATACACGCGAGAAAAATCCAACAAGTACTACTGCCCCTTCTTCATTACTATTACAAAATACACATACAGTGACAGAAATCAACAGATTTGCATGAAAACAAAAAAAATAAACGATCACTATGCGCATTAACTTCGAAGAAAAAACGCACGAACACGGCCCGCGCAAGATCGACCAGATCGTTTTGTTACTTGTGACCAAAGTCATTCCACTTCCGGTAATCGATACTGTCAAATAATTTAATAAAATATGCCCCAAACTTTTATTATATAAAAAATAAAACATACGATTCGACAATGTGCAATCTTGAAATTATATTTAGTTAATGTTTAGGTAAATGAGCCTTTCGATAAAATTAAATCAACTTCGACAGGAAGACAACAAGAGTACAGAACATGTTTTTCCTAACACTTTCACTTGATCACTTCTAATTCAAAACTAAACCATAATCTGGTCATTCTCAACCGATCATTTCTTTGAAAGATGTGCTTAATTAATCGATCTGCATAATCACAAATAAAACTTACCATTAGAGATCTGGACACGGACGTCCCATTCATTTGAAACGATGTGTCGGTCCGACGCACTTGCCATGTAGGTCGCCATCCGATTGTATTGTTGTGCTCGCGACGTTCCGCACACTCGCTTTTCCCGGCTTGCGATTGGTGGCTATGGCACGGATAGAGCTCATTTGCATACCGCTGTGTAGGACTTGAAATCCTCTTTCCAGCGCACCCTAAGATGATATATCTTTATTCAGTATTTCTTGGAGATAAAGTAGATTGAAATTTACCCAATTTTTCAACTCGTTTTCTCAAATTAATACTGGACTTAAATTATTTTGAAACTTGTACTGTTTTAAAGAGGAATCTTCGATCTTTATTATGAAACTATTTTTAGATCACTCTGTCCAGCATGTGTAAAGCGAGTCGAGATTTTCCAACACGTACCAACTTCGGGTTCGGCGGACGTCGGCAATTTCGCTGACGGCGAAGCTGACTTTTCTTTCCAGGGGGTATTTTTCATTTAGATTTTCTCTCTCTCACGCATTCATGACAAAAATGAAAATACATGAGAATAAAAGTAGATAAATAAAGGTTTATTCAGAATCAAAAAGCATCGTTATAGATACAGTATTACACCAGTACTGCCTGATTGAAGTTGGCCTATTTTCACCTAAAATCAACCTTTCCCTCACTGCTGACAGGGGCGTGCCGCTACCAAGTATTATATTTCTTTTGGAACGATTTTTTGTTTACCCCCTTCAATAGGGCAATGGCCTATTATTGAATAAACTATCTGTATCCATATCCGTATCTATCTCTCTCTCTCTCTCAGTCATGCTCTTGCTCTTTGTGTGTGTGTGTGTCTCTTTCTCTCTCTGTCATGCTCTTGCTCTTTGTGTGTGTGTGTGTCTCTTTCTCTCTCTGTCAGGCTCTTGCTCTTTGTGTGTGTGTGTCTCTTTCTCTCTCTGTCATGCTCTTGCTCTTTGTGTGTGTGTGTGTCTCTTTCTCTCTCTGTCAGGCTCTTGCTCTTTGTGTGTGTGTGTCTCTTTCTCTCTCTGTCATGTTCTTGCTCTTTGTGTGTGTGTGTCTCTTTCTCTCTCTGTCATGTTCTTGCTCTTTGTGTGTGTGTGTGTCTCTTTCTCTCTCTGTCATGCTCTTGCTCTTTGTGTGTGTGTGTGTCTCTTTCTCTCTCTGTCATGTTCTTGCTCTTTGTGTGTGTGTGTGTGTCTCTTTCTCTCTCTGTCATATTCTTGCTCTTTGTGTGTGTGTGTGTCTCTTTCTCTGTCATGCTCTTGCTCTTTGTGTGTGTGTCTCTTTCTCTCTCTGTCATGTTCTTGCTCTTTGTGTGTGTGTGTCTCTTTCTCTCTCTGTCATGTTCTTGCTCTTGCTGAGGGTTTGAGGAGGGGTGTGATGATGAGAGTTGTCTGTATTCTTTATTTTAGAATCGAACCCAGCCAATATTGTTATCAGTGTTGTATGAGAGTGAAACCTTTCATTACTATACTAGCTCATACTTGCATTCAGTTCAGCAGTGTGGCCCCTTCTTCCACCTCTATGAAAAATACCAGAGTTTTTCTTTCTCAGAATGCTTTATACTGGTTTGGTTGGAGTACAAATTTCTGGTCAACACGAACTATTTCATGTGTCAACATTGACTGTTTTCTCAGGTTTCATTACTGGTAAACACAAAAATATGGTGAATAGGAACGAACTTATCCAGCCTCCAGCAATGCGTCTTAATTGAACTCCATAAATTTGACATATACCAGTTTGTAAACAGTACTGGTCTTGTGGATTGCTAGATAGAAAGGAAGCAAGCTGCCTCTCATGTCCAGATTATCAAAGTGTAGAACCTTTCAGCATTAGTAGTTTTTGCACCTTGACCCACGACAAGGGGCTCCATGACAAGAGGCTCCCGTTCACATGGCCAGCAGGCCTAAAGTGGCCACCTGAGCCTCCTGGTTTGCTGCTTTCTATTTCTTTTGGGGTTCACCCAAGCGTACTCATGATTACCCATATGGAATGGTTCAGTGAAGGTTCATCTGCTGGGCTTTCCCCCTAGAGTAGAGAATATCTATAACTTGGCTTTCAGTTCTAGACTTTGATGATTGTTTGATTACATGTCTGTTGATGCTCAGTGTTGTGTCATGAAGACAATGACGATCCTTTGTTTCATGTTATCAATATGGTCGGGTCTGGAAGACATTTGCTTGTTGTCAGCTTGGATTCTTGCTATCACTTTGGTTTCAGTGAGACAGGCTGCTGTGAGTTTCGTGATTCCAGTGTGAAACAGTACAAAATATCATAGAATGCTTATGATTTATTTATGCTTTTGGCTGGCAGATCGTGGTCGTCGGGACTTCCGTTCAAGAGGAGGCGGCTACCGCGGTGGTTTTGACAAAGATCGTAGAGGTGGAAGTGGTTACAGAGGTAAAAATCCATCATCACTTTGTTTTGGTCACTCACCAATGAGAGAATGCACTGGTATGATGGGAGCTCAAACTCCAGGGTATGCATACACAAGCACCGCATAGGAGCCACTATTCAAATGAGAAGCACAGGTTTTGTTTTTGTCACACACTTTAGCCATGTACATAACTGGAACCAACAGTGATTGAGGAACGTTTCAATATGAAATTGCACAGATGAAGAGGGCACAAGAATTTGATTGGACAGTTTTAAGAAAGAAAACATGCTAGTTATTTCAAATTGTGGATTCTGAAGTTTTGTCGAGCAGTGATAGCAGTTGTATCGGCAAGAATATCACAGGAGTAGCAGATTCATGTGAAAAGAAAACTAATCACAGAGGTGTTTTATCATGACTTTTGTACAGAAGCAAAATTTGTTTTGCTAAAAATTTTGGAAATCAACATGAGCAAAGCCAGCTTGGTTGATTTTAAAAGTCATGGTCAATTACTACTACTTCTTTAAGTTTGTGGGCAAGAACTATTGATTCGAACATCAAATTATCAACAGACAAAGATATATTTCAAAACATTGAAAAAGTCAAGATTATAGTATTTGACTGGATATTTTAGTGGGAAATTGTATGAACTTATACAGTTCCTTCGGGTTTTTAGAGGCTAAGTCAAGTTGCAAATCGCAATCAAGATGCCAAGTCAGTGTCAACACACAGTATGAAATTATCCAACTGAGACTGATTTGTGTAAATCTTATGAAGATCGGGAGCTAACATTGTCAACTGTAGGTTTTCTGATTTCTTGTGTTGTTGGTCATTATTTTATCATTACCATTGTACCTGGCTGAATTTGAAAGCTGTATGCTTTTTTTTTTTTCTTTGGCATATGTTATGGCTGGTTTTGGAAGATTTAGAACAAAAAAAACAAATGTACAGACTTTTTTTTCCTTCAAAAATTTGTCCTGGAGTCAGCATGTAAAATGTATGTGTAGGCTAAAGATTAATCTCTTTGTCAGTTACTTGTGGTTTCTCTGTTTTGACAAGTGAATAGCATATTGATTTTCCCTGCTTTAGTTGATACGTACACTTTGTTTTCTCTGTTTCATCCATTAAATGCATTTGAATATGATGATAATCTTCAGGTGGCTACAATCCTCGAGGAGGCTACTCATCTTATGACAGCCGTACTCGTGGATATTATGACGATCGCCGATCCTATGGAAGTGGAGGCAGCTATAGATCTGCTGGAAGTTACCAGGTAGGAAACACATTCCAGTTTATGTTGTTTACACACCAGTTGATCTCAAAGAATATCTAAAAGGCTGAAATTGCGGTTTAAGATGAAACTATGCTCAGTACAAAAAAGTCCAGATTTAAACGTAAACATCAACTCATACCAGGTAGATGTTTCTTCAGTCTTACCACAGCTGAAAGGATAAGGAAATACCATAACAATTTGGAAGAGGAATGGCTTTGACCTTTGGAAGATACTGCTTGAAACTGGTGGTGTTGCTGTCATGTTGGGAACTTCTTCGTTCTTTATGGTTCATAAGGCCAGGGTTGTGCATCTAAGGGACCAGGGACTGCCAAGGTCTGTGGTGTGGATTTTGAGGAAGAAGTCTTGTTTTCACCTCCAGCATTTTGTTCAACACCAGAAAGAAAGGTATTTTAAGTTTTTCAGAGTTATATTTCAGATATTTGAAATTTCAATTTTCATGTAAATTCAAAGTCCTAACAATGATAAGCATTCGCATGCAGGCTCATGTATATAGTCATATGCAGCAAACTTGATATGCTTGTAAATGACCATGCCTGCAAGCCCACAGAAGAGGGCAGTTTCTGCAATAGAAACAACTTGCAGTGCTTCCCTTTGCTTAAAGGCTGATTGGACCATGTGTGGACAGGCTCAGCGCAGCGGAGGCTATGGCAGTAGTTATGGAAGTGGTGGCTACAACAAGGGCTGGGGCCAGCAAGGCTCCTGGGGTGGCAGTGGCTATGGCCAGTGGGGAGGCAGCTCGTCAGGCTATGGTGGCAACAGGGTGAGTATGTAAACAGCCTTGGTCTGTTATGTGCATGTTGTATGGGGGGGGCCAGCCTTATTGACAGTAAAGCAGAACATGGCCAATGGGACAAATGGTGGTGTATGCAGCCTTCTGTTTTCTCCTCCCACGTACTAAAGTTAGACATAAAGCCATAGTAGGCCATGGCCTACAATACTTCAGGGCCAGAAAAAGGATTTGTTTCTGTTATTACATCTGTTATGTCAGAAGATATTCCCATATTGTCCACAATCCTGATCATCCCTTGACTATTTTGCGACTTTCCATGTGTAGGTGACAACAAGGCAGCTGTTCCCCTCAGCTGATCTAGCTGTTTTCATCCGCTGAGCTGTGTGTAGGTGACTACAGTTGAAAAGGAATTGTTACTTTTTACCCCACTCGGTTAACCTTCATTGTCCTGTATTTCGTATGACAGAAGTCACCTAGACTACTAAGTTTATATTGGAATTTGCTGCCCGAATTGGGGTACCAACTTTAAAAAATTGTAAAAAAATAAACTAATGGATAAAAAGACTTCAAATTTTCAGCAAAAATCTATGGAAAGCTGAACTTTGGTTTGCACTTGTTATTTTAGGGGGATGTGAAAATATTTTTATGGCTCAACACTCACACAGCTGATTTTACCTGGAAAACACACCTATGTCAGTGAAATAGATGATAGACAGGCAATACAACACCCATCAACTTTATAACACCTACCTTTTTGGTGGCAAGTGGTCAGGTTCACCATCTGAAAAGAACTGATGGGTGTTGTGAGGTGTTAGTAGTTACACAGGTAGCTAGGAATATACGTGAAATTTTTGTGACGCTTTTAAGTCACATAGCAGTTACATAGCAGGAAAAAAATAAAAATAAAAAAGATAACAGGTCAAAATCATACCATATTTACTGAAAATGTATTGGAGTGCATGCTTTTTGATCTGCATGAGTTAGTTTGTGTTTGTGAGAAAAAGAATTCCTATGACTGATAATATTTCTAACTATATGCAGGTGTTAGTAAGAAGGAAGAAAGGCAGGCATCACAACACAAAACAACACTCAAATATTTTTGTTGTACTCACCATATGGTTCCAGATGTAATGAATTATATAATCCAAATATGATCACACACAAACAACACAGTCACTGGAAATATTTTTGCTTTTGATCACTTTTGTCACACACGGATCACTGACATGAAATTTTCTGGAAGACCAGCAGCCATGCGCGTTTGTCTTGCATACCGGTTGGTTTCCCTGACCATGAGATGGAATGCGTCCAAAGGAAAAACAAGTGAAAAATAATCAAAAGGTGTTCGAAGATTCACTTGTGGATGTGGGGGGCCCCTGTATGCATCAAACACACGAACTTCAGTCCGAAAGTCGTTGTTTGACCACTGCGATGACTGTGCACATCCACCGACATCAGAGCCACCTGCGTCGCCTATGTCCGAGTCACTGTCACTACTCGCATTCACTCCTTCTGCAACTTCAAAGTCACTGTCGCTGTCAACAGAGTCAAGATCAATGTCTGATTGATTCGATTCGTCATTTTCGGTCGGAAACACATTCATATTGAACATTTGGTCCACAGTCAAGCTCATTTCACTGTCACTGTCAGAGCGCGACATTTCGATCGTAGTCTGAAGTCGATGGGATGACCAAAAAAATTGATTAAAAATCAAAAAAGCCACAAACCGCTTTTGCATATGGCGCTGAGAAAGGTAGGAAAGACCCGGATAACGACCGGTTTGTCTTATTACTGTGGTCAACCCAAATAAGGGAGGCACACCGAGACAATCAGCCAACTGAGGAACGGGCGGTACAGGGCGGATCAGGAGCCTGACGGGTCGGGCGGAAAAGGGCAGATCGGGGACAGAAAGGTTAACAACAGATGCAGAGCTGGTATTTTTTATGCAAGGAGCTTCAGAACAAGAAAAAATTTTTTTATATTTTTGTGTTGGGTAATCAGAATTTTTTTTTCCACATCACAACAGCCATTTGATACTAGCTAAAAGATACTTAAAGCATACTCAGTGATGTTCCTTTTCTATTGATATATAATGATAAGCTTTTGCATTTGTATCCAGACATTTAAAAATAAAAGAAGAAATTGTTGGTCACCTATGGAGCAGCGTCGGTTGCAAAATCCAAAATGATCTGTTCATGATCATGTGCAGCCGAACACAGTGGTTTCATGTAGATAACCCATCTTTTTTCCTTTGCTCCTCTCTAAAGACAAACTGTGAAAATCTAATGACATCTGTTAGGGATGTCTCTGAGAAGTCCTGTACTTGACCCACTCGACGCAGTAAAATTTAGAAACTGTGCTGTAAGAAAAAGGGAGAGAACTGGACATTGTGAGAGGGCAATCACAAAATAGTTCATTTTGTCCACGCATCATATGAAGATTTGGCACCTGAGAAGATGGATCAAAGTGAGGAGCATAAATGTTATATCCTAGAATGTCATTGAAGGCAGCCCACCCAGGCCGCATCCTATCATTGGGATGGAGGTTTTGGACCTTCTTCCTTTATTGTAGGCCTTTTGTTTAACCCTCTTGTATTCAGATTCTCTGAGGCCAAATTCCCACTAGTTTTCAGATTTTTTTGGGTGAATTTAGCCTTAAAATGGGTATGTATGGTTTATGCTTCACCACAACCAAGAATGAACCTCTAGAGCTACGAAATTCCGCATGTATGGTCACAAGGCTTTGTTCTATACTGTGAGCAAGATTTTGTGTGTCTCGAGATGAAAGGTCGTGTCACTGTCACCAAAATGTCACCCAATGTGTCACATGCGATGGTGACAATTCTAATACAGTACATCAACATGCAGTTATCCCATGCACATGCATGTTAGTGTTGTAAAATGAAAACTGCGGCCTAAGTGAGATGATCTGTCTTCTGTCCGCCTGTTCAGTCCCCACAGGTAATCCACAGAATGTCACACACAACTAGTGTCAATTGTCACTACTGAACAGTTACTGTAGATTCAAGCACAGTTCCTCATTGTTTTTCTGTCACTGTTCTAAGCACCTTATACATGTCCATATGTATTTACACACTGTATAGCTGTGCAGTGAGGAAATTGAGTAGAGTGTCACTGCCAAGTGTCATCAAAGCACTGTCACCATAGACTACAGGTAAGCATATATGTCCACGAGCAGGAGTTGGGTGTTCCACAGGGGAGCATACTATCTCCTGCCCTCTTTAGTATTAAGATCAACAACATTGTTCAATCAGTTCAGCAGGGTTCAGACTGCTCATTGTTTGTGGATGATTTTGCTGTCTACGCAACTGGAAGCCTGTACCCGAGTGTCCAGCGCAGGCTCCAGCTTTGCGTAGATAAAATCCATCGGTGGGCGGATGAAAACGGTTTCACCTTTTCTGCTACAAAACCCAGTGTATTCACTTCCATAATTTCCGTCAGTTTTTTCCAGATCCGGAACTTCAAGTAGGGAAATCTCCCATTCCAGCTGTTAAAGAGGCCAAATTTCTGGGAGTCATTTTTGACCAAAAACTTAACTTTCTCAGCCATATTAAAAACCTCAAAACTGCTTGCCAAAAGGCACTGAATATTCTGCGGGTCGTAGCACACACCGACTGGGCGCTGATAAGAAAACTTTGTTGCACCTCTACAGAGCCCTGGTCCGTTCCAAACTGGACTACGGTTGTGCTGTGTACGGCTCCGCAAGATCATCTTACCTCAAACTCTTGGACCCTATCCACCATCAAGGGCTTCGTCTCTGTCTTGGAGCGTTCCGCACCACCCCTGTGTACAGCCTGTATGCAGAGGGAGGTGAACCTTCACTGTCCAACCGCAGGCTGAAACTGTCTTTGAATTATTACATCCGACTGTTCTCAGAACCGCAGAATCCTGCCTATGACTGTGTTTTTGACCCTCCGTTCCAAAGTAAGTTTGAAACAAACCCGAAATGTATTCCGCCGTTTGGGCTTCGTATGCAGCCTCACGTGCGGAATGCAGGTATAGACCTGGGAGTAGTTTCCGATTTTTCCAAGTTTCCGGATCAACCTCCATGGACCTTTTTCACACCAGAGATTCGTTTTGATCTCGCAGCTTTCCGTAAGGAGTCTACCAGCTCTCTGGCTTTACAAGCTTTGTATGCCGAGCTCTGTTCCAAATTCCCATCCTATCAAAAAGTTTTCACTGACGGTTCCAAGTCTGAGGATGGAGTGGCCTGTGCAGCCTACTGCCCTGGGGCTCCTTCTCAGATATTGTTGGAACATATACATTCAGATGCTTCTGTCTATTCTGCTGAACTTACTGCTCTAGTACTGGCTTTGAAGATAATCTCCCATTCTTCGAGGAGGGACTTTCTGGTTCTGTCGGATTCGCTGTCAGCTTTGGAGGCCATAGCTGGCCGCAACCTTCAGCATCCAGAACTTTTACTTTTTTTTGAACTTTTTAGCAAGTTGAAGGCGGACGGTTACAACATTACTCTTGCTTGGGTTCCTGGCCATGTTGGCATCGGCGGGAACGAAATGGTTGATCGTTTAGCCAAGAACGCCACAAGAGAGAAACTGTCCAACACTTATATCCCCTGCTCAGATGTGAAACCCAAAATTAACGATTATGTGAGAGACCTCTGGCAGGAGGATTGGAACACACAGACGAATAACAAACTCTTTCAGATCCGTCCAAACCTTAAAGACTTCCTCCCATCTATGTCGGGTGGTCGTAAAGAGGAAACGGTTCTGTGCCGGCTGCACACCGGCCATTCGTATTTTACCCATTCTTACCTTTTAAAGAGTGAAGAAGCTCCGTGGTGCATTCCATGTCATGCACCACTCACAATGAAACATGTTCTTTTAGAGTGTTGGGACTTGCACGATGTGAGACACAAACATTTTACAGCGGAGTCCATGAAGATCCTGTTCAGGGATGTCCCGCCTGACGTGATCCTTGGGTTTTTGAGAGAAATTAACATTTTTCATCTGATTTGAGATTTACGGAAGAGGGATTTTTAACAAAGTTTCTGGTTCGTTTGTAGACGATGTCATTTAACGAGATGTGTGAAAAGTTTTTTTTTTTTTTTTTTTTTTTTTTTTTTTTTTTAAATGACTGGTGAGTTGATTTTAACGTGGTGACAGCCCTGATGTGGCCCTCTGCGGTCGGCTGGGCTATAAGCAACATTATCTTATCTTAGGTAAGCATATATACACGTACACACAAACACAGGACTAGCAAACTGCCCTACTGTTGAGCCACTTTCTGCGCATGGTAGTCATGGAAACAGTCATTCTTATGAAAGCATAAAGGCACCTGGCAGAAAGAACACATATATGATGTTTCTACGCGTCGTCCCTTAGTTGTCATACGGAATAATCAGTACAGAGACATAGCCCTGCATTTCGTCAGGTGTTGTGTCGAACCATAGGGAGTCAGGTGTGCCCTTAACTGCTTGTTTTTGTTGAGCGTATCTGTTAGTTTCTTCTGCTACTAGTTGAAAAAATGTGAGAGGTAGAAAAAAATGATCTAGTGCGGTGGCAGTGTTCGGCAGTGAGTGCTCAGGGCCTGTCGGCTGTTGGAATGCAGCCATGTTGGCAGGATGTGTAGCCGGTCGCCATTGTTTTGCAGAGTGGCGAGTAGCACGTGGTTCTCAGGGTCGCTTTCACCATTTTCCTCCCCTTCATTGGTGCCGATTTCAACATCATTCTCTTCTCCTAACTCTCCATTTTCATACCTCTCTACTTCTTGCATAATTTGATCCCACTCCTCCGCTGAATACTCAGGAATATCATCAAACTCGCTGTTGTTAGCAGATGACGCCATTGTGAAAATCGGTCAGTCTCACGCACAACTCTTCGCTTGCAGTTTCTCCTCTTTCTTAGTGAATGGAAGTGGTGCCAACATCCAAAAATAGTGCTGCCACATTACTGTGCTATAGTGGGAAATCCCCAACAACTTTTAGTGGCTCTCCGAGTATTTTCACGGAGTCAGCACGTGATGGAAAAGTACCGCACACATGCGGCAGGCAGCTCCCGTCTGCGGCCGTTAGGAAATCTAGCGCGCTGTCTCAGCGCTCCCGTCTGCGCCTGTTGTGAATACAAGAGGGTTAAACGAAACTTTAAAACATTGCACTACAATGTTGAAAATTGAATTTTGTGAAAATCAACAAGAAATGCAATATGATCTTCCACACTTCAAATATTCCCCTTTGGGGGGGGGGGGGGGGTTCTGTTCAGATTTTTGTCCTGTCTACCGAATGATAGAGTTCGGACATCATTCTAAGTCTCTCCGGGGTTGCGACCTTGTCGTGGTCGGAGGGCTTGCGTGGTCCAGTGATCCTTAGGCTTTGCTGGCGGGGGCATCAATACTTGAAGATAGGCTGGTTTTTTCAAACTGCTTCTAGGCCTGTGAAGTTGAGATGCTGCCTGGCCTAAGCATAACGTGGTAAGGAATTGATGCCCCTGGTAGGGCTTCCCATGTCAGATAGGCTAAGGGTGAGGATCCTGACTCCTTTTCTTGTTTTCTGCCTTTCTTATTTGGCCCTTTTCTATCTTCGTCTCCCCTTCAAGTCTTCTTTTCCACACTCTTTTTCTCTCTGTGGTCTCCTTAAGATCCGCCGCGTTTGCCGTGCGGTGCGACCTGTGTCGGAGGGGGATGAGATCCTGGTGATTGAGAGGGCCAGTGCTTGAGGAGGCCAGTGCTCTCAACACATCACTTTGGCTCGGACCTCTCCTAGACAGGGAGTACACTTTGGCCCGGGTGTACTAATCGGCTCCCCTTATTGGGGCTGGGTCAAGACAGGCAGTTCTCCTGCTGGCCATGTGAACCCCTGCAGTGCTCGATTCTCTGTTCCCGGGAGTTGAGCATGATCAGGGGGGATAGGGGTAGTAGTGTTCTGTTTGTCGTATGTCTCTCCTGAAGCCTGGAAGGGGTCAAGACGGTGATTCTTGGCCCTGGCCCCTTAGTTGGACTCCAAGGTGGGTGGGTAAGGGAGAGATGAAATTTTTGCCTATAAATATGACTTCAATCAAACATCATCCCCCCAAAAAAAGGAAAGTGCAGTTAATTTCGCAAAGGTCGTCACAGGAGTCCGATGGAGACTCTGATTCTGAAAATGAAACGAGGCAGTTGTCAGGATTTTGGTCCTCTTGATTAATCATGGAAAGTAAGGAGCAGGAGAAACCTCTTTCTGCACTAAGCCCATTTGCAATACAGAAGGGCTTCCAAGGTATTGCAGGAGACCCACAGTCCATTAAGCGACTCAGAAACGGCACATTTCTCATCCAATGTAAAACAAAAAACAATCGGAGCAGCTGCTGAAAGCTACAAAGCTGGTAGACCGAGAGATCTGGGTGACCCCCCATAAACAGCTGAATTCCTCTAAGGGAGTCATTCGATGCCCAGATCTTAGAGGTGTCTCAGAGGCAGAGATCAAGGGGAAACTGGCATCCCAGGGTGTGACAGAGGTGCATAGGGTGACAGTGAAAAAAGGTGCAGAAAGAGTGGCCACCAACACCCTCTTTCTGACATTCAGACCTTCCAAACCGTCCCTTTTCCCACCGTATTTTCGTACGAGAAAGAAGAAAAATACGGAAAATACGATCGACTGTAAATCAATACGGAGATAAAATCTCCCAAAAATAAGCTCGAGAATGGCATAATAAAACCGTTCCAGTCGTGTGTTTTCGACTACACAGACACTGGTCGAGAGAGCCCTCGGGGGGTTGCGACGGAGGGCTTGCGCGGTCCAGTGATCCCTTAGGCTTTGCTGGCGGGGCATCAATACTTTGAGATAGGCTGGTTTTTTCACACTGCTTCTAGGCCTGAGAGGTGCAGATGCTGTTGGCCTAAGCGTAACGTGGTAAGGAGTTGATGCCCCTGGTAGGGCTTCCCATGTCAGATAGGCTAAGGGTGAGGATCCGACTAAGAGTAACCCGCCTTTCTCCTTTTCTTGTTTTCTGCCTCTCTTATTGGCCCTTTCTATCTTCGTCTCCCCTTCAAGTCTTCTTTTCCACACTCCTTTTCTCTCTGTGGTCTCCTTAAGATCCGCCGCGTTTGCCGTGCGTGCGACCTGTGTCGGAGGGAATGAGATCCTGGTGATTGAGAGGGCCAGCGCTCTCAACACATCACTTTGGCTCGGACCTCTCCTAGACAGGGAGTACACTTTGGCCCGGGTGTACTAATCGGCTCCCTTCTTGGGGTTGGGTCAAGACGGGCAGTTCCCCAGCTGGCCAAGTAAACCCCTGCAGTGCTCAGCTCTCTGTTCCCGGGAGTTGAGCATGATCGGGGGGGATAGGGTTTGGTTGCTTCTGCTTGTCGTATGTCTCTCCCGAAGCCTGGAAGGGGTCAAGACATTGGTTTCTTGGCCCTGGCCCCTTAGTTGGACTCCAAGGTGGGTGGTAGATAAGATAAGATAATGTTGCTTATAGCCCAGCCGACCGCAGAGGCCACATCAGGTGGGTGGGTAAGGGAGGGATGAAACACAATAAACAAAAAATGGCTTTTTCAAAAACTACCCCCCCAAAAGGAAGAGGAAGGCAGTATCCCCTATTTCGGGGGAATTTGAAACAGACAGTGATTCTGACAGTGAGTAAGACAGAGGACAGGTTTCTGGGCTTCCTGGCTCGTGGTGGAAGGGACAGAGCAGGAAAGACCCCTTTCAGCTCTGAGCCCTTTTGCTGTCCAAAAGGGCTTTCATGGTATAGCAGGTGAACCTAGGTCCATAAAAAGGTTGAGGAATGGTTCGTTTCTTGTTCAATGTCGATCACAGAAACAATCTGGACAGCTGTTGAAAGCAATAAAACTAGTGGATAGGGAGATCAGGGTGCTCCCCATAAACAGTTAATTCATCCAAAGGTGTGATTCGCTGTAGAGATTTAATGGGTGTCTCAGAGGCAGAAATAAAAACGGAACTGGCGTCCCAGGGTGTGACGGAGGTGCACAGGGTGACAGTCAAGAAAGGTGCAGAGAGAGTGGCCACCAATACCCTCTTTCTGACCTTCTGCAACCCTGTGTTGCCTCCAGTCATCAAGGTTGGCTACCTGAACGTCCGCGTTCAGCTGTATGTCCCATCCCTGTTGAGATGCTTCAGGTGCCAGAGGTTTTGGACATGTCAGAGACCGCTGTTCTGGGCAGGAGGTGTGGGGTGTGTGCTGCAAGGCAACCCATGATGGGCCGTGCAAAGATCCGGCGCATTGTGCTAACTGCGGTGGCGACCATCCCTCCTCTTCACGAAACTGCCCTCTTGGATACAGGAATCCACTATCCAACGAATTAAAACTGAAAAGAAAATCTCCTTTTTTGAGGCCCGCAGACAGGTGTGGGCAGTCAGACGCCCACAGCATCTTCATATGCTTCGGCCGTAAAGAAAGTATCCACTCGGTCAGTCTGCTGCCAGACTGATGAATTTATCTTTTCCAGACACTGCAAGGAACAACTGTCAGCTCTGGGGGAAGCAGGTCCACCACCTCCCAAACCAAAATGAATGCCCCTGGTGGGGGCAAAAAATCCGCCACCCCTCAGACTGCCCAGCAGTCTACAACATCTGCTGCTGGGCAGATTAAAAAGCCAGCAGTCCCGCCTCGAACTCCTCTGTCCAATGCCCGTGCGGGCAAGGAGTTCAACCCAGTGTGGAGATGGTGGAGTTGAGGAAAAAACCTCCACCATCTCCCAAATCCGGACCTCCACCATCTCCAAACTCCAGGCCTTTGTCACCTGCGGGCAAGTCTGCCAGCGGGTCCAAAGACCAACACAGTCCCGTGAAACTAAAAAATAAGTTCACTCCATTGGCCGCAGATGCTGATGAGGAGATGACCTGATCTCTCTCCTTTTCGCCCTCTGCACCATGGATAGTACAATATTCCATTGGAATATCCGTGGATTAAATTCCAACTTTGAGGAGCTGCAGTTTCTGTGTCAGTCTATAAAACCTTCTGTCGTGGCTCTTCAGGAAACTCAAATTCAAAGCCAAAGACCTTTACTCTTTCTGGCTTAATATTCTTTCAATCCTGCACAACCATCCACGTTGGGACGGTCGGCGGTGTTGCCCTTCTCATACACAAAACTCTGCTGTATAGTCCTTGTCGCTCTTCTACCTCCCTTCAAGCTGTTGCTGCGAGAGTCACTCTCCACAGGACTGTGACAATCTGTTCTATTTATCTACCTCCTTCAGTCCCGGTTTGTCGTCAGGACCTTGTCAGTCTGATAGGAGACCTTCCTCGACCTTTTTTGCTGTTGGGTGACTTAACGGTCACAATCCTCTTTGGGGTAGTGCCGGTACGTCATCCAGAGGTCTGCTAATTGAGGATGTCCTTTCAGACTTGGATTTGTGTTGTCTGAATGACGGATCTGCAAACTTATCTCCACTCTTCCTCAGGTTCACTTTCGTGTTTAGATTTGTCGGTTTGTGACCCCTCGCTGGTCCTGGACTATGAGTGGTCTGTCCATGACGATCTGCACGGAAGTGACCATTTCCCTGTCCTTCTACAACCTGTAATAACTGAACACGTCTCTGTCTCTCAGCATTTAAATTATAAGAAAGCAAACTGGGATCTATTTGCAGCCACTGTTTCTAAGGAGTTCCAGGACACTGATTTTTTTTCAGAGTCCCGACCCAGCTGAATTACTGACTAACACTATGATTAAATGTGCTAAGGCCTGTATTCCAGTGTCTTCCGATAAACTTCAAATGCCAAAAACACCCTGGTTCGATTCAGAATGCCAACAAATTTCCAAAGTTAGAAAACGGGCTCAGCGTCGGGTATACCAACGACCTTCGGGTCCCAACGCTCGAGCCCATCAGAAACTCCATGCTAAATCAAGACAACACTTTTAAAATCAGTAAACGTCGGTCCTGGAGAAGCTTCTGCTCCAGGCTGACATCAAAAACGTCTAAGAAAAAAGTGTGGAACATCATTAAGAAAATCAAAGGGAAGAACACCTGTCCCACTGTGAACCATCTCAAGTTTCGGATTCTTAATAAAGAGAAGAAAGCAGTTGCTAATTTGCTTGCTTCAACCATTGAAAAGAATTCCTCCTCTTCTAATAAATCATCCACTTTTGTCAAAAACAAAGCCCTAAAAGAAATATCACCCTGCAACTTTTCATCCGACAACATGGAAGACTATAATCTTCCTTTCACGTTAAACGAGCTGAAATCTGCCTTACTCTCTTGCAGCGATTCCTCTCCAGGTCTAGATGAAATTCATTATCAACTGTTGAAACATCTTCCGCAAGAAGGTCTGAACATACTGCTACAAGTATATAACCATGTGTGGACTTCAGGTTGCTTTCCACCCTCTTGGCGGAAAGCCCCCATTATTTCCCATCCCCAAACCTGGAAAAGAAACTTTCTAACCCTTCAAACTACCGTCCCATAGCTTTGACCAGCTGTGTCTGTAAACTGATGGAGAAAATGGTCAATGCTAGGCTCATGTGGAAACTCGAAACCGATGGCCTTTTGGCGAAAGAACAGTGTGGTTTCCGCAAACATCGTAGTACAGTTGACCATTTGATTCGTCTGGAATCTACACTTAGGAACGTTTTTTTAAATAGACAGCATGCAGTGGCAATTTTTCTTTGACTTGGAGAAGGCCTACGATACCACCTGGAAGTCGGGGATACTTCATGATCTCCACGATCTGGGTTTTCGAGGTCATCTTCCGCTTTTTATTCAAAATTTTTTGGCAGAACGACAGTTTTCAGGTCCGGGTTGGCACCACTCTCTCTGAATGTCCACGAGCAGGAGTTGGGTGTTCCACAGGGAGCATACTGTCTCCTGCCCTCTTTAGTATTAAAATCGACAATATTGTGAAATCAGTTCAGCAGGGTTCAGACTGCTCATTGTTTGTGGATGATTTTGCTGTCTACGCAACTGGAAGCCTGTACCCGAGTGTCCAGCGCAGGCTCCAGCTTTGCGTAGATAAAATCCATCGGTGGGCAGATGAAAACGGTTTCACCTTTTCTCCAACAAAGACGCAGTGTATTCACTTCCATAATTTCCGTCAGTTTTTTCCAGATCCTGAACTTCAAGTAGGGAAATCTCCCATTCCAGCTGTTAAAGAGGCCAAATTTCTGGGAGTCATTTTTGACCAAAAACTTAACTTTCTCAGCCATATTAAAAACCTCAAAACTGCTTGCCAGAAAGCACTGAATATTCTGCGGGTCGTAGCGCACACCGACTGGGCGCTGATAAGAAAATATTGTTGCACCTCTACAGAGCCCTGGTCCGTTCCAAACTGGACTACGGTTGTGCTGTGTACGGCTCCGCACGATCTTCTTACCTCAAACTCTTGGACCCTATCCACCATCAAGGGCTTCGTCTCTGTCTTGGAGCGTTCCGCACCACCCCTGTCTACAGCCTGTACGCAGAGGCGGGCGAACCTCACTGTCCAACCGCAGGCTGAAACTGTCTTTGAATTATTACATCAGACTGTTCTCGGAACCAAAAACCCTGGGCCTATGACTGTGTCTTTGATCCTCCGTTCCAAAGTAAGTTTGTAAACACCCTAAATGTATTCCGCCGTTTGGTCTTCGTATGCAGCCTCACGTGCGGAATGCAGGTCTAGACCTAAGTGTAGTATCTGATTTTTCCAAGTTTCCGGATCAACCACCGTGGACCTTCTTCACGCCAGAGATTCGTTTTGATCTTACAGCTTTTCGCAAAGAGTCTCCAGCTCTCTGGCGTACAAGGCATTGTATGCTGAGCTCTGTTTGAAATTCCCATCCTGTCAAAAAGTTTTTACTGCGGTTCCAAATCTGAAGATGGAGTGGCCTGTGCAGCCTACTCCCCTGGGCTCCTTCTCAGTCTGTTGGAACAAAATTCATTCAGATGCTTCTGTCTATTCTGTGAACTTACTGCTCTGGTTTGGCTTTGAAGATAATCTCACATTCTTCAAAGAGGGACTTTCTGGTTCTGTCGGATTCGCTGTCAGCTTTGGAGGCCATAGCTGGCCGCAACCTTCAGCATCCAGAACTTTTATTTTTTTTTTGAACTTTTTAGTAAGTTGAAGGCGGACGGTTACAACATTACTCTTGCTTGGGTTCCTGGTCATGTTGGCATGGGCGGGGAAAGAAATGGTTGATAGTTTAGCCAAGAACGCCACAAGAGAAAAACTGTCCAACACTTATATCCCCTGCTCAGATGTGAAACCCAAAATTAAACGATTATGTGAGAGACCTCTGGCAGGAGGATTGGAACACACAGACGAATAACAAACTCTTCAGATCCGTCCAAACCTTAAGGCTTCCTCCCATCCACGTGGGGTGGTCGTAAAGAGGAAACGGTTCTGTGCCGGCTGCACACCGGCCATTCGTATTTTACCCATGCTTACCTTTTAAAGAGTGAAGAGCTCCGTGGTGCATTCCATGTCATGCGCCACTCACAATGAAACATGTTCTTTTAGAGTGTTGGGACTTGCACGATGTGAGACACAAAATTTTAACAGCGGAGTCCATGAAGATCCTGTTCAGGGATGTCCGCCTGATGTGTTTCCTTGAGTTTTTGAGAGAGATTAACATTTTTCATCTGATTTAAGTTTACGGAAGAAAGATTTTTAACAAGTTTCTGGTGCGTTTGTAGACGGTGTCATTTAACGAGATGTATGAAAGGTTTTTTTTTTTTTTTTTTTTTTTTTTTTTTTTTTGTGAGTTGATTTTACGTGGTGACAGCCCTGATATGGCCCTTTGCGGTCGGTGGGCTATAAGCAACATTATCTTATCTATCCTGGTCGAGAGAGACAGAGAGAGGGAAGGGAAGGGAAGGCTTGGCTTGTGTGCGACGAACATCGGCTCAGTCGTGTGTTTCGACTAGGCCTACACAGACACTGGTTGAGAGAGGAACAGAGAGAGAGAAGGAAAAGGAAGGCTTGGCTTTTGTGCGACGAACATGGCAATGGAATGGCTATTTTTAGCCTCTGCCTGCCTCACCCTCGACCATCGACCAATCGCGTTAGCTGTTGCGTTAAGCTATTCCAACTTTGTCCAATCAACGAAACTTTTGAGTTGTTCTGCTTTCCGGTTGAAAGTTTTACTATCCAGAGATTGTCCAAGTTTAATCGAGGGGGAAAAAATTAAAATGGAGAAAACTTTGCAAAAACGGAAAATCGAGGAGTCAACGGCATCAGCAGTGGAGAAAAAAGCAACAGAAACGAGATCAGCACTTTCCCGAAGTCGTACACTAAGACGTACCCGTGCATAGTGGAATCCAAAGTTGGATCAAAATTTTGCCAGATGCACGGTGTGCGATTTCGACTTTGTAATTGAGGGCCAGTGGCGCCCAACGATGTTGGCAGGCACGTGAAGTCGGCAAGGGCAACGAAAAAAGGAGCAGCTCTGGTGCAATCGTCCCAAAATTACCAATTTTTTCGACTCTGTCTCTTCCAAAGACAAATGTGATGAGCAGGATGCGATTCGTGCTGAAACCCTGTTCACTCACTTCCTCTGGAGCACAACATTCCACTAGTGCTTCCGGACCATGCTGGGCCCTTGTTCAGAGCTATGTTTCCAGGCAATAAAATTGCCGAAAGCTATGCCTATGAAGTAGTATTATTGTGACACTGAAACTGAATGGATTTTTTGTGCAACAAAGACTGACCTTCCCTGTGACTAAACCAAAACTGAAGCTGAATGGATTACTTGTACAACATTAATCTACAATTAGGTAGGCCTACTCCTTTGCTTGTATGTTTGTGTTTTTGTGCGACATCATGTTTTCCCCCTTGTGTATCTCTTCTGTGTGTCTGTATGACTGCTAGTGAACCATGGTCTTTTATAATGATTTTTAGCTATAATTTAATAATGTCTGTGTATGTTGTGTGTACATGTACATTATACTATATGCAAGGGGTTATGTTTATAGTTTTTTTTTTCTCATTTAAATAATATAATAAATATCTAACATGATTATGCCGTGCATGCGATGAAAATACTGGCAACTGCTTGAAAATACTGAGAACAGTTGCAAAAGATACTGACAAGCCATTTAGGTATTGGAAGGTCTGGACATTCTGCAACCCTGTGCTGCCTCAGTCATCAAAGTCGCTACCTGAACGTCCGGTTCAGTTATATGTTCCGTCCCCGTTGAGGTGTTTCAGATGCCAGAAATTTGGCCATGTCAGAGACCGTTGTTTCTGGGCAGGAGGTGTGCGGTGTTTGCTGCAAGGCAACCCATGATGGGCCCGTGTAAAGACCCGGCACATTGTGCAAACTGCGGTGGCGACCATCCCTCCTCTTCATGAAACTGTCCTCTTTGGATTCAGGAATCCACTATACAACGCATCAAAACAGAAAAGAAAATCTCCTTTTTTGAGGCCCGCAAGCAGGTTGTTGGTAGTCAGACGCCAACAGTTTCTTCATATGCTTCGGCCGTAAAGACAGTTCCCACAGTTCCCACTCGGTCAGTCTGCTGCCAGACTGATGAATTCATTTTACTAAGACATTGCAAGGAAGAATTGTCAACTCTGGTGGAAGCAGGTCCACCACCTCCCAACCCAAAGTGAATGCCCCTGGTGGAGGCAAAAAATCCGCCACCCCTCAGACTGCCCAGCAGTCTACAACATCTGCTGCTGGGCAGATTAAAAAAAACCAGCACTCCCGCCTCGACCTCCTCTGTCCAGTGCCCGTGCGGGCAAGGGAGTTCAACCCAGTGTGGAGATGGTGGAGATGAGGAAGAAACCTCCACCATCTCCCAAATCCAGACCTTCTTCACCTGTTGGCAAGTCTGCCAGCAGTCTGAAGACCAACACAGTCCAGTGAAACTAAGCAATAAATTCCATCCATTGGAAGCAGACGTTGATGAGGAGATGACCTGATCTCTCTCCTTTTCGCCCTCTGCACCATGGATAGTACATATTCCATTGGAATATCCGTGGACTAAATTCCAACTTCGAGGAGCTGCAGCTTCTGTGTCAATCTATAAAACCTTCCGTCGTGGCTCTTCAGGAAACTCAAATTCAAAGCCAGAAGACCTTCACTCTTTCTGGCTTTAATATTCTTTCAAAACCTGCACAACCATCCACGTTGGGACTGTCGGGGCGGTGTTGCCCTCTCATACACAAAACTTTGCTGTATAGTCCTGTCGCTCTGTCTACCTCCCCTTCAGGCTGTAGCTGCGAGAGTCACTCTCCACAAGACTGTGACAATCTGTTCCATTTATCTTCCACCTTCTGTCCCGGTTTGTCGTCAGGACCTTATCAGTCTGATAGGAGAACTTCCTCGACCTTTTTTGCTGTTGGGTGACTTTAACGGTCACAATCCTCTTTGGGTAGTGTCAGTACGTCATCCAGAGGTCTGCTAATTGAGGATGGCCTTTCGGATTTGGATTTGTATTGTCTAAACGACGGATCAGCAACTTACCTCCACTCTTCCACAGGTTCACTTTCGTGTTTTAGATTTGTCGATTTGTGACCCCTCGCTGGTCCTGGACTATGAGTGGTCTGTCCATGACGATCTGCACGGAAGTGACCATTTCCCTGTCCTTCACAACCCGTAATAACTGAACACGTCTTTGTCTCTCAACATCTAAATTATAAGAAAGCAAAACTGGGATCTATTTGCAGCCACTATTTCTAAGGAATTCCAGGACACTGATTTTTTTCAGAGTCCGGACCCACAGAATCTCTGACTAACACTGTGATCAAATATGCTAAAGCCTGTATTCCAGTGTCTTCCAATAAACTTCAAATGCCAAAAACACCCTGGTTCGATTCAGACTGCCAACCAAATTTCCAAAGTTCGAAAACGGGCTCAGCGTCAGGTGTACCAACGACCTTCGGTCCCAACGCTCGAGCCCATCAGAACTCCGTGCTAAATCGAGACACACTTTTAAAATCAGTAAACGTCGGTCGTGGAGAAGCTTCTGCTCCAGGCTGACATCGAAAACTTCCAAGAAAAAAGTGTGGAACATCATTAAGAAAATCAAAGGGAAGAACACCTGTCCCACTGTAAACCATCTCAAGTTTTCGGACTCTTTAATAACGGAGAAAAAAGCAGTTTGCTAATCTGCTTGCTTCAACCATTGAAAGAATTCCTCCTCTTCTAACAAATCAGCCAGTTTTGTCAAAAACAAAGCCCTTAAAGAAAAATCACCCTGCAACTTTTCGTCAGACAACATGGAAGACTACAATCTTCCTTTCACGTTAAACGAACTGAAATCTGCCTTACTCTCTTGCAGCGATTCCTCTCCAGTCTAGATGAAATCCATTATCAACGTTGAAACATCTTCCGCAGAAGGTCTGAACATACTGCTACAGGTATACAACCATGTGTGGACTACAGGTTTCTTTCCACCCTCTTGGCGAAAAGCCCTCATTATTCCCATCCCCAAACCTGGAAAAGATCTTTCTAATCCATCAAACTACCGTCCCATAGCTTTGACCAGCTGTGTCTGTAAATTGATGGAGAAAATGGTCAATGCTAGGCTCATGTGGAAACTGGAAACCGATGGCCTTTTGGCGAAAGAACAGTGTGGTTTCCGCAAACATCGGACTACAGTTGACCATTTGATTCGTCTGGAATCTACACTTCGGAAAGCCTTTTTGAACAGACAGCATGCAGTGGCAATTTTCTTTGACTTGGAGAAGGCCTACGATGCCACCTGGAAGTCGGGGATACTTCATGATCTCCATGATCTGGGTTTTCGAGGTCATCTTCCGCTTTTCATTCAAAATTTTTGGGCAGAACGACAGTTTCAGGTCCGGGTTGGCACCACTCTCTCTGATGTCCACGAGCAGGAGTTGGGTGTTCCACAGGGGAGCATACTGTCTCCTGCCCTCTTTAGCATTAAGATCAACAACATTGTGAAATCAGTTTCAGCAGGGTTCAGACTGCTCATTGTTTGTGGATGATTTCACTGTCTACGCAACTGGAAGCCTGTACCCGAGTGTCCAGCGCAGGCTCCAGCTTTGCGTGGATAAAATCCATCAGTGGCGGATGAAAAACGGTTTCCACCTTTTCTGCTTTCAAAGACACAGTGTATTCACTTCCATAATTTCCGTCAGTTTTTTCCAGATCCTGAACTTCAAGTAGGGAAATCTCCCATTCCAGCTGTCAAAGAGGCCAAAATTTCTTGGAGTTGTTTTTGACCAGAAACTTAACTTTCTCAGCCACATCAAAAACCTCAAAACGCTTGCCAGAAAGCACTGAATATTCTGCGGGTCGTAGCGCACACTGACTGGGGCGCTGACAAGAAAACTTTGCTGCACCTTTACAGAGCCTTGGTCCGTTCCAAACTGGACTACGGTGTGCTGTGTACGGCTCTGCAAGATCGTCTTACCTCAAACTCTTGGACCCTATCCACCATCAAGGGCTTCGTCTCTGTCTTGAGCCATTCCGCACCACCCTGTGTACAGCCTGTACGCAGAGGCGGGTGAACCTTCACTGTCCAACCGCAGGCTGAAACTGTCTTTGAATTATTATATCCAACTGTTCTCAGAACCGCAGAATCCTGCCTATGACTGTGTCTTTGACCCTCCGTTCCAAAGTAAGTTTGAAAACAACCCGAAATGTATTCCGCCGTTTGGTCTTCGTATGCGGCCTCACGTGCGGAATGCAGGTCTAGACCTAGGAGTTGTGGTCCGATTTTTCCAAGTTTCCGGATCAACCTCCGTGGACCTTTTTCACACCAAGATTCGTTTTGATCTTGCAGCTTTTCGCAAAGAGTCTAACCAGCTCTCGGCGTACAAGGCATTGTATGCTGACCTCTGTTCGAAATTCCATCCTATCAAAAAGTTTTCACTGACGGTTCCAAGTCTGAAGATGGAGTGCCTGTGCAGCCTACTGCCCTGGGCTCCTTCTCAGATACTGTTGGAACATATACATTCAGATGCTTCTGTCTATTCTGCTGAACTTACTGCTCTGGTTCTGGCTTTGAAGATAATCTCACACTCTTCGAAGAGGGACTTTCTGGTTCTGTCGGATTCGCTGTCAGCTTTGGAGGCCATAGCTGGCCGCAACCTTCAGCATCCAGAACTTTTACATTTCTTTGAACTTTTTAGCACGTTGAAAACGGACGGTTACAACATTAGTCTGGCTTGGGTTCCTGGTCATGTTGGCATCGGCAGGAACGAAATGGTTGATCGTTTAGCCAAGAACGCCACAAGAGAGAAACTGTCCAACATTTATATCCCCTGCTCAGATGTGAAACCCAAAATTAACGATTATGTGAGAGACCTCTGGCAGGAGGATTGGAACACACAGACGAGTAACAAACTCTTTCAGATCCGTCTAAACCTTAAGGACTTCCTCCCATCTACGTCGGGTGGTCGTAAAGAGGAAACGGTTCTGTGCCGGCTGCACACCGGCCATTCGTATTTTACCCATTCCTACCTTTTAAAGAGTGAAGAAGCTCCGTGGTGCATTCCATGTCATGCGCCACTCACAATGAAACATGTTCTTTTAGAGTGTTGGGACTTGCACGATGTGAGACACAAACATTTTACAGCGGAGTCCATGAAGATCCTGTTCAGGGATGTCCCGCCTGACGTGATCCTTGAGTTTTTGAGAGAGATTAACATTTTTCATCTGATGTAAGATTTTACGGAAGAAAGATTTTTAATGAAGTTTCTGGTGCGTTTCTAGACGATGTCATTTAATGAGATGTGTGAAAGTTGTTGGGTTTTTTTTTGTTTGTTTTTTTTTTTTTTTTTTTTTTAAATGACTGGTGAGTTGATTTTAACGTGGTGACAGCCCTGATGTGGCCCTTTGCGGTCGGCTGGGCTATAAGCAACATTATCTTATCTTATCTTATCATTCTAAGTATCGGGGAATAGAAGATCTGCTGTGTGACCAGTTGTATTTTGTTAAACTGAGCGCTTGGCATGGATTTTTTTTTTTAAATCACAAAGAAAATGTTTTTTGACATTGTTGTTGATTTTGCAAGAATAAAGCATCAAGAAACCGATATGGGTCTGTTTTGCGTGAAATCTTCCAAATTGTAGGGAAAGCTGAGTGGGGCAATTTGTACATCGTAGTTACTGCAGTGTAATAGTTCTACTGTAATGGTTGTATGTGGTAGTGAAAGTTGAGTGGGGCGATTTGTACATCGTAGTTACTGCAGTGTAATAGTTCTGCTGTCATGGTTGTATGTGGTAGTGAAAGTCGAGTGGGGCAATTTGTACATCGTAGTTACTGCAGTGTAATAGTTCTGCTGTCATGGTTGTATGTGGTAGGGAAAAAACGACAAATTGCCCCACTCGGCTTTCACTACAATTTGGAAGATTTCTACTGACATTTTGCAGAAAATACAGTATTTTTCGAGGAAAAGTACACCAACAGCAGTTTTATGTTAAACAGGTCTTTCATGCACGCGCGCACACGCACACATGCATGCTTGCACGTTCACTGGCACACACAAGCACACACACACACAACGCTCAAGTTACATCAGTTTAAGAAAACAGTATTGTAATCTAAACTGGCAAGCGGAAGATGTGCAGTTTTGCATGATATGTATTGGGCGGTGTACGGGTTCCGGCAAGTGTGGACTTGGCCACACACTTGGCAGGTTGTGAGCTAAAGACGTGTAAATGGCAGTGCACACAACTTGCCTCACATACTGATTTTCATGGACTGTTGTTAGTTGTGGCCGATTCTTTTTTTATTTGTGTGGGGACTATGATTGTCTTGAGTTACATTCTGTCTCTCTGAAAGGCCAATTTATGTTCATTGCTTATCAGTGCCTTGGCCCTCCCTGCATGTGCTTGTGTGATTTAGGGAGTCTTCTACTTGTGGGAAGAGCATGTGGAACGACACTGTGCAACTCCTGCTCATGTAGTTTTTGTCATTATGTACCCTATGTTTTTTGTGTTGGAAGGTACTTGTGAAACAGATCTTGTGTCTTCTACTGTTAGTGTGTGTGTTCAGTGCTTTTTGTGTGTTCTAAATTAACAGTTCTGTCTGTCTGTTTTCAGGGATATGGACAGTGGCCGCAGCAAGGCAGCTATGGGGGACAGTCCAGCTACTGGGGCGGCAGCAGTGGCTATGGCAGCAGTGGTTACGGCAGCAGCAGCTATGGCAGCAGTGGTTACGGCAGCAGCGGCTATGGCAACAGTGGTTGGGGAAGTGGTGGGAGCTACGGGAGCTATGGTTACCGTAGGTAAAATCAGTGTCTTTTGTCATAGACGCAGCATGGATAGACGAGGACTGCTGACCGGAGGAGGAGGGTGCCAAGTGTGTGGTGCACTCGTCAAGACAGACTCCATTCTCTCCATGAAAACGCTTTTCACAGAATTTGAAATACAGTTCTTATTATCATCTTGCGCATTTTAATGAAATAGTGCTTATTTTTAGAGGGTGTGAATTTATTCTGTGTTTTGTCGTTTTTTTAAAGAATGGAGGGTTATTAGTTAAAACTCCTTAAATTGGGGAGGGAAAGACATGGGTAAAGGTAAGATATTATAAGTGAAGATCATTGATTGTTTCTTAAATCCTGTTCATTATTATTGGCTTCTTAGATCCTGTTCATTTTCACCCATTTTCACACCTTTTTGTGAAGTTTTTTTTTTTTTTTTTTTTTTTTTTTTTTGCTTTAAGGTGTTTCATAACATTTGGTGTTAATTTTTTGTTTATCCAAAAGAATAATTTGCTGACCTTTAGAGTCTATCTTTGTGGACCTGGGTGACTGGAACTGTTTACTGCCAACTGAAGGGAGAGAAAAGTCATGTTACTTGTTTGAACACACACTGCAGCGGACCGTTGTACATAAGATACTAAAGTTTCTATGTCAGAGTTTGTTTGTTTTTTCCTGAAGTGATGGTCTTTATTTTTTAGACAGTTTTGAAGTACATATGCATGGAATCATGTTGAGAAATTAGCAGGCAGCAACTGGTTTTTCAAATTTGTTTTCAAAATTATATCAGGTGCTTTTAATAAGACATGCCCCCCCCCCCCCCCCCCCCCCCCCCCCCCCCCCTCCTTTCTTTTTTTTTCCCTGCCCTTCTCCCACCCACACCCTTCCCTTCACCTATGTTTCTGATGCAACATGTACTGTCCTTGCTATCATGAATTAACACTATGCTTTTAAGATGGGTTTGGTTTTTGTTTTCTTTAACACTGAATTGTTTTTTTTTTATCAGATATTGGAGTACAATGTCATAAATGTTGTCCAAATCTTTTGTAATTTTGAATATTTTCTCATGCCTTTCTCTCTTAAAAACTTCTTGCAGGTTTGTTATAAGAAAATTATTGTAAACAATTCAAAACTGTGAAACCAGCGTAGCATTGGCACTGCTATTGTGTGATACATAAGTATTCCTAGTTGAACCACACTTTCTAATTGGGTCTCTCTGCTTGTAGTCCACGCAGCCTTTCTTTCCCTTTCGTCTTTTTTCCCTGTTCATTTTTGTCACCAGTGTGTTGTAATAGTGTTGTATTCAGTCTATTGTTAACGTGTGTGACATTTTTTTCTCTGATGCTGTTTAACAGTGGAAGGAGACATGTATGTATTGGGTGCCACGTAAACCTGAACGTGGCAACCTGGGTTGTTTTAGTTTTTGGATGAACTTTTTTTTGTCTAGTGCAAAGCAGCGAGGCATGTGAGCAGATACTGAAAATGGTATAATGTTATGAAATCTGGAGTTGTTAGGTGAATACAGCAGTTTAGCACCTTTTGTGGTCAGGTGAATACAGCAGTTTAGCACCTTTTGTGGTCATGAAGAACAGTAATGTGCTGCAGGGCTCACCCAGGATACTTAGATCCTGCATACCAAGCTATTGTGCTGGTTCATGTGTTTTAGTGGAAGGTTTTGTCCTGTAGAAGATGGACTTTAGCAAATAATGTCAGGCGTAGTGTACCTTGTTGTGAGATCGAAACATTTAGCCATGCCATGAGGTAGCAAACATCCAGGTTTCATGTTCTGAAATGATGGTAGCATGAATGGGAGAAAAAAGAAGTAGGTGGGGAAATGGTGGAGGGGAACAAGAAAAATAGTAGTTACAGAGGAGGAATCCATTGTGGTTTATGCCCCTCACCACTATGCACAGAGGAACCCAATGCCCAGCAATAATAGAAATGCGGGAAGACTCGCAGATAGCACTGCTGAGCTTGAAATGTACTTCCTCAGAGGAAATAAAAATCCAAACAGACCTTTGAATGTTGATTTTTGTAGTGTCGTCCTCAAGGTGTATGACATAATGTTGAATAAAAAGTAAATGGATGTTTTGTGTGGTTGGTTTGAAGAATGCGGATTTTGGACCTCCTTTCTTTCCTGTATTTTTTTTTCTGTCTTTTTCTTTTCCTTTTTATCTACCATTCTTTATGTAGTGACTTCTGGTATTTTGATATGTAGCCGTGAGAGAAGAGTGGGAGGGAAGTGGAGAAGTTGACGTATTCCTATATCAAAGGGAAAAAAGCATAGTCAGAAATCATGTGGGAGTCAGTAGAATCTCTGTGTAATTGAATGTTCACTTGTCTGTCACAAATGAGAGGGAGGTTACAACTGGAGAAATATAGGTAAGTATAAATCAATGAAGGATTTAAAAGTAAGGAGTTATATTTGATACTTCTTTCTTCCGTTCGTAGCCGAGGTGGAGTGGATAATTGGAAAAATATGTGGATCATGATTAACAAGAGACACAATCAGCTGTATTGTCTTGACATGGATTTTCAAAGTAATTTGAGCAGGAGGTATGGGCTTGCTGCTAAATAACTTGAGGAATGAAACCGAAAAGATTTTTAGAGCGTGAAAAACACTGACACCCTATAGATTACGGTATGAAGTACATCAGATTCAACTGAATTAAGATACACCTGAAGGTGCATCTTTTTTATTACAGTTGAGTTAAAGACAAGCAAAATAGATCTAGTTGCAATGTGAGAGGACTGCATGTGGAAATCTAAACAAATCTTAAATAAATGTTAGCGAACCGCCATTAAAAACGTGGACAAACGAGTCACAAGACAAAACAGCGCGTTTTGACCTCTTGGGTCTTCTCCAGGAAGACACAATCAAATAGGACAATAAAAATGAACTTATTTTTCACTTAGCTTAGATCTCTTCAGCGCAAGGTAGGCAGGCGTTGATCAAGACAATTAAAAAAAAAAAATCAGCAGAGCTCAGGGGAAGAGAGAGGGGGGGAGGGAAGCATGTCAAGATGGCCATACATGAACTCATTTACAGTGCTCTCTCTTTTTCTGTGAACTACATCTGCTTCCTTTCATTCAGTCGCCAAACTGTGCTGAAAAACCTCACAGGCGTGTGTGTTTGTTTTTTTTGTTTGTTTTCTTTGGTTTTATGTTTTGCTTTGTTCTGGTATGAAATTTATCAGCTTTTGATGGAAAATCCGGTTGTTCTTTTTAACCCCCATATGCCAGGAAAACAAGATAACATAGTCCTAGATATGGAAATGGTGAAGTGTCTTCCTTTACAAGAATGTTGACTACACCAATACCACTATGCTGTATGACGACACTCCCACCCACCCTTGCCTTCTGTTATGTTCTGGTATAAACCTGCATTTCCAATTGATCATTGTGTCACATCCTGCCAAGGCATCCCAAGACATGAGATCAGAGAGGACTTAGTTCCCAATAGTACTGTCACCTTCAATTGATCATTGTGTCACATTTAGTTCCCAATAGTACTCTCGCCTTCAATTGATCATTGTGTCACATCATGCCAAGGCATCGCCAAGACATGAGTTAAGAGAGGACTTGGTTCCCAATAGTACTCTCACCTTCAATTGATCATTGTGTCACATCATGCCAAGGCATCGCTAAGACATGAGATCAGAGAGGACTTAAGTTCCCAATAGTACTCTCACCTTGGGATCTCACGTTTGCCTCCCAAAAGTTGTTATGGCAAACTTGCAATTTGAGCACCAAATGAATCTGTCAAATTACGGCCTGGTTCAGACAAATGGATGGGCAGGGCAGTAAAGTCTTAATTGTTCCATTCAGGTAAACCTTCGTTCAGGATGCAGGGAACGCAAGCAACTTTACTGTGGTGCAAACTTTGCAGCTAGGTGAATTTTCCATAGAGAATTGTCTATGTATGTTTCAAGGGCAATTTTCACATGGGTGTTGAATAAGATGCAAGGGGTTCTTGTTAGTTGACCAATGAGTCTCACTACCAGGTGTGAATCACTCTCCCTCAAGATCAGCTGGTGTGTTAAAGTTTCAGGCTGTGGCGCTTAGGTTGTGGGTTCAAGTTACAGGCATATGTTTTGTTTTTGTTTTTTGTTTTGTTTTTACCATGTCCAGCTTATACCCATAGCTGTCTGTGCTGTGGACTCGATGGGAAGACTGGAACCACAAGGGCAAATTTCACCTG
>CM031605.1:8886201-8911201 GCA_018398815.1 Conus ventricosus | reverse complement strand
GCAAGATAGGGGGATATTAATGGCACTGGTCCTGGATAAATCAAGATTGGGGATGTCTTCTTTGCTGATCCATCGCCATTGCAGCCACGGAAGCCTCTACGTACACAGAGAAGAAAGGAATGGATGCCTGCCATTCGTAGGCTTTGGGCACGCGGTTGTCCGGATTCGTCACGACCCTGCAAGCGTGCAGGAGGTGGAAACTGCCGTTAATGCCATGGAAAACTGACTGTGGGAGTGAACTTCGATAAGAAACGGCCTGAAGGAAAAAGGTTTGATAAGTTTGTGAACGCGAATCTCCTCACAAACCTCTTCGGTTTGATGGAAACGGTATCGTAGAAAATGACGTAACCCATGCACGTTTACCAGATTCTCTGCGCGGATAAAGGTAGTCCCTTCTGGGGACGCTGTCGCCCACGATCAAAACTAAAATAAGGCTACAACGAGAAGGCAAAACAAGCCAAACCCACAGGATTTTCCGTGAGAAACTCTGGGTTGAAGAGGGGACCTACTTTCTATTGGCAGTTCAATGTACTGCACCCCCAACTGAGTTATTAGCGTAAACATTGAAAACAGTCTCAATGGATACATTAAAAAAAAAATCTATTACATAGGGTTTTTTCCCGGCATTTTTCTAGTTTTGTACATGGGAACTTCACAAAATACAGACATTATTTTTTACAGAATTACAATTTTTATTTTTAGCAAATCCTCCCATCTCGCACCCACTCTGAAACAAATCACGGAACCAAGGGACTCCTGTGTGGTCTCCTTGTTCGTCTGGGCCACAAACAACAAGAGTTACTCATTCATTCATTCGCTGCAGGGACCGTAGAAGAGCGGACAGCAAACTGTAGCTAACACGTTTCCCTAGGCCTTTTGTGAACTTGCGGACAGGTCCGTTTTGACTGACACAGAAGAAATTTACTTCCGGTCATGAAATTCGCATCGCCCTTCATGTTACGTCGAGTCGAATATTTGCAAATGACAAGAAGAAAAAAGCTTTCTTGTCAAAAACAAGACAGATCAGCATTGAACGCGTAATGACTTTGGTAGCAGACGTTAAAGAATCATCCCGCATCTATGCAAAGCTACGCTCCCATTGGTCGGCATAAAAGGAATATTCCGATTGGTTAATAACATCGACTCGAGGACCACCGAAGGTTCTTTAAGCAGACGACAGAACTTCCGTCCATGTTTTCTTCCTTTGTTATTTTACGAAAGGAAAGGCCAGGAAAAAAGTCGATGTTTTGAAAACAAGTTAATTTCTCAAACACACGCCATCCCACGGCTGCCTTAAAAATATCAGATGTGCGTGCCTATCCTACTTTGTTCCTGCTCACTGACTCCAGTCCTCCATCATATAAAAGTAAGAAATGGGTCAAGGCAATAAATACGCCACAAGAGCTTTCTGTTAGGTAAAGCAACAGGCGTTAGGGTCTGGCATGTTTACGGGTTCTGTTCATTCTCCTGAGTAGATGTGAAGACAGGGCGTTCTGTTTGGAAGAGCCTAACCGATCGCTGAACTGCAAACGAGTTTCGAGAAGTGTGGGCGACCTTATAATTATGATAAGACCCGCGACAGCGACAAGGACGCTTCAGGGACTTAAGATCTCCGCCAGTGTGAACCAGTCCTCTTCACTTCAATCAAACCCAACCCGAATCCAAAGAACATTGCTTGATTTGTCTCCACAACTGTCACAGACATATTGCAACTGCTTATGTGAAAATGAATCCTCAGCTCATCGTGTTTGCTACATTTTGGTGACGGGCCTAGTTACAAGTTTCTTGCTTCTGTGCTGTGCCAGTGTCAACTCCCCCCCTCCTCTCGCTGTGCCTTATGAATGTTATTTTTGCTATAGAGATCTAGGTTGTAATCCGGAACGGCGCCAAATTTTTGCAAGTTCGTAGATATTACTACATGTAAGGATCCCGATTAATTTTTGCCAAAAAGATCCATAGACTATCTGAAAAGAAATATATGAAAAGTCGAAAAAATGCCCTACATCGTAATGTTGGAGTGAAAAAAAAGATTCTGTAATGTTATCATTAAAAAAAAAAAATCCCGGATCCGCCTTTTGGCCGGGTCTGCACCGGGTTCGTCTCTCGACATTCAGTCCTTTCACCACTTTTCGTTAAAATCAGTATGATCAGTTTCGCGTAGTGTCGATGAGAGACAAACGGACTGACACCGGCGTGTGTGTGTGTGTGTAGTAGTAGTAGTAGTAGTAGTAGTACTTTCATTTTACGTCTTTTCACAAAATTGTGTGATATTAGACGAAGAGAGAGAGAGAGAGAGAGAGAGAAGAGTGCGTGTGTGTGTAAGAGTATGTGTGTGAAGCATAGGTGTGTGGAAGTGCATGCAAAATATGGAATAATTACTACGTATAACATTATAGTAAATATCTAACAGGACTACATATTAAACAAAAGGTAACTTTGAAAGCAAAATCAATATCAGAAAAAACATCAGTCACTGTCATGCCTAATAAACATGGTAAGTATGCCTTAAGAGTCACACAATCAAATAAAATGTGGGCTCTCGACACGTTTGCCTTACCACATACGCATTTTGTTCCTGCACTATATTTCGTTCTGAATGCGTCGAGTTTCAGTCTATAAAATACTGAAACAAAGTTTCTGTACTGATACATATCACGAACCTGCAGGTGTTCAATGCCTTCAACCTGATCAAAGCTGAGAACATGGCTATTTCGAGCATTAACCCGCAAATAAGGGATGTTCTGGTTGTTTCTGAAAAAAGTCCCAAGCCACTTGTTTTAAAACTTGATGACACTCTTGTAAAGTCAAGGGAGCAGAAAGTGACTGTGCACTCATTTCAGTTTTAGCTCCCTTTTTGGCAGATCTGTCAGCGAATTCATTGCCCCAAATTCCACAGTGCGAAGGAACCCAGAAAAAAGTTAAATCGGTCCCTTTGCATATCAAAATATGAATTAAATAACATATTTCCTTTAAAATAAAGTTTTCGGAATTACAATTGAAAAACTTGATAGATTGTAGTACTGACATTGAGTCGACACATAACAATACTTGCAAGATTGATTGCGGTATATCAATTAAATATGTCAAAGCCATTGGTATAGCTATCATTTCGGCAATTAAGATAGATCGATTTTTGCCTATTGAATATGCTTTATCTACTTTAAGTGATGGAATAACAAAAGCAGATCCAGCGTCTTTGTTCTTTGTCAAAGATCCATCAGTATATACCTTATAGTGTGTGTGTGTGTGTGTGTGTGTGTGTGCGTGCGTGCGTGCGTGCGTGCGTGCGTGCGTGCGTGCGTGCGTGCGTGCGTGCGCGCGTGCGTGCGTGCGCGCGCGCGCGCGCGCGCGTGTGTGTGTGTGTGTGTGTGTGATGTATCCCCCATTGCAAGTAGAAATGACGCAATGATTAGCGCACAAATCAAGATGCCCGAACGTTTCTTCAGCTAAATAGATGGTAAGACACAGCACTGATTGCATATATCGTGGTAAAGCTCCTTGGGTGTGACACTCAGGCTGACGGGTGTGTGGGTGGCAGCCGCTGAAGGTTGGAAGGAATCGGGCTGAAACCTGACCTCCAGGCTCCGGGAATCCCGTCTGTTCTTTCATGGTTCTTCTCAATCTTGTTCTTGCTGAATCAGCGTGAAAGTGGAATAACAGGTCCTAGGGATTCCTTTGGTTCCTTGTGAGTCCTTCTCTATTTTGCTTGCTAAAATCAGCGTGAAAGGGCCTTGCAGATCCTGGGGATTCCTTCTGTTTCTTTCCAGTCCTTCGCTATCTCTGTCTTGCTGAATCAGGGTGAATTGGGTTAGGGATTTCTAGGGATTTTATTTCTTCTGTTAGGTCTGGATCCTACTCTGTCCCTTTCTCGCTGAATCGGGTTGAAAGTGGACCCACAGTTCCTGGGGACCCCTTCTGTTCTCTCTGTCTCTCTGTCTCTCTCTCTGTCTGTCTGTCTCTCTCTCTCTCTCTCTCTCTCTCTCTCTCTCTCTCTCTCTCTCTCTCTCTCTCTCTCTCTCTCTCTTTTTCTCTCTCTCTGCTCCAATCAGGCTGAAACTGAAACCAGAGGTCCAAGGGCTCCACTTCTGTTTCTTTGGGATCTTCTTTCGTGGTCTGTGCCCCCCCCCCCCCCCCCCCCCACTTCCCCTGCCCCCTTCTGTTTTTCTCTTTTGGATCGTCTCTTTCTCTCTCCCCCTCCCTCCCTCCCCCCCTGTCTCTCTCTCATACACACAAACCAACATAAGCGATAAATGAACCAGCCAAAATGCTCATGACAGTTCTTGCTTGAAAACCCCATCCGCTCCCTTACCATGTATCCACCCCTCAGCCCCCTCGCCCCCCCCCCCCCCCCCACACACACACACACACACACACACACACACACACACACACACACACACACACACACACACACACACGCCCTTCCCTCTCCTCGCCTTCCAATCTGAAACTGTCCAACGTCATTGTCAGCAAGCAGGTGAGGTCCCCTTATTCACCTGCCCACCGCAATCACCTCGAGTGCTGCATGCAGGCTATTCAGACTTTCCTCAGCAAACAGAACTCTTGAAATACCTTTGAAACCAGAAGGGGCACTGGGGGACAGCGCGGACCTCCACGAAGATGGAGCCGTTCCCCCGGGATGCGCACGAGAAATGCAAGAGATCCATCCTTGGACCGCGCCGCGTCTTGTCACCAAGGCTTGTTCCAAGAGGTTCAATGGTTCTCGCTCAGTGTTTGCGGAGAGTCAGACGACCCAACAAACCCAACAGACACGGCTGCTGGGAACATGCCACTCCAGGGCCCAGGTGACAAGTTTTCCATGGTTTTCGAGGAGTTCAGGATGATTTTTGTTGTTGTTGTTGTTTTTTTTGCTTAGAGAGTTTCCCCATTATTTCTGGAGAGTTTTCAGAGACTTTAGGAGACGGCATCACGAACACCGGGATAGGAGTGGGGTGGGGGTGGGGGTGGGGGGGGGGAAGGAGCTTGAGGTGAAGGATGTGTATTATCAGAGATGGGGAAGCAGGGGCGATGGGGGTGGGGGGTGGGGGTGGGGATAAAGTCGCCGGAGAGAGAGAGGTGGGATGGGGAGGAGAGGAGGGGTAAATGTCTGTCCCCGCAGTCTGATCCACTCACATCACGATCTTCCATTGTGACACAAATGAGCCGAGATTCTTGATGTGTCCTCATGTCTCCACCTTTCCCCCCCTTCCCCTCTCTCTGTGCTCCCCATATCTCTGCCCCCCCCCCCCCCCACACACACACACACACATGCACACACACCCAAATCAACTCTTTTCTCTCTCTCTCTCTCTCTCTCTCTCTCTCTCTCTCTCTCTCTCTCTCTCTCTCTCCTCTCTCTCTCTCTCTTTGTGTCCTCCTTCACTGTCGGCTCCTTCTCCTTCTCCCCCCCCCCCCCCTACCCTCTTTCTTTTCAAGCAGAAATTGAGCCTCCTTCACGATCCTTCATGAACAAGATGAAGCCTCGAAGCCCTCGTTTCAGCTTCCTCCCCCCTCCCCCATCACACACACACACACACACCATCCTATTATTTTCTTCCTATTATTTTTTCTCAAACCTTTTATATTTTCTTCTCCTTCATCATCATCCGCTTCTTCTTCTTCTTCTTCTTCTTCTTCTTCTTCTTCTTCTTCTTCTTCTCCTCCTCCTCCTCCTCCTCCTCCCTCCTCCTTTCTTCTTCTTCTTCTTCTTCTTCTTCTTCTTCTTCTTCTGTCTCTTTCTCTCCGTATTCTCTTTCTATTTTTCTTGTCTGTCTCCTCGCTGTCTGAATCGGAAGGCTTACACTGCATTTCCACGCTCAATGAAACACAAGCAGAAATAACAAATAGTTTGGAATAAACAAACGAAGTTGCAAACAAAGTTAGACAACATTTAGGCAGTAAGACGCCAAACGATAAACAGAAGAGAGGAATGAAGTCTACGCCATTTTCATACCTCTAGCAATGAATCAATCCAGCCACTGTCACACCTCCCCTCCCCCCCCCCCCCCCCCCCCCCCGCCCCTTTGTACCTCGTACATCCCTCCTCGGGGTGGGGGTGGGGGAGGTAACCGCGATCGGTACAGCCTCAGTAATCACTGGTGCCACTCAGTAGACATCAGAGCTCCAAGCCTCACCCCCACCCCCACCCCCTCCCTCCACTCCTACGTGCCCTTGCTCCCTATTCTCCGACTATTTCCCAACAGAAACGATGGAATCATCATGATTTCATGATACCCGAATTCTTCAAGGGTGTTAAAGGAAACTGACTGCATGTATGTAACCCATTCTAGACATGCTTTTTTGTTTCTTCCTATTCGCTTGTGTGTGTGTGTGTGTGTGTGTGTGTGTGTGTGTGTGTGTGTGTGTGTGTGTGTGTGCTTCTGGCATCGATTCGGAAACTGCTAAACAGTTACCACGGCACCGTCCATATCATACTACAATTAAAAGAGATTCATTCTCCACTCTCTCATCTAATCTATTTGAAAGGAGATATTTTTCTTCATGGAAACTAAACATTCTAAACGTAAGCTACTAATCATTGAACAACGTAGCTTGTTTTGAACTGGCGACTTAAAAAGTAAACTGTACGCACTACTCCACATTTGTTTGGCATCAGATAGAACAAACAAATTTTTGATTTAATAAAGTTGTTCATCAGTCAGCAATGTACTGATCATAAGTAGTCATACTACTGTCGGTATCACACCACACACACACACACACACACACACACACACACACACACACACACACACACACACGTACACACACACACACACACACACACACACACACACACACACACACACACACACACACACACACACACACATACACACACAACACACACACACACACACACACACTGCGCTCGTGCGTGCGCGCGCGCGTCTTGTATATGAAAAAAATATTTTTAGCTCCATTTGTTTTAGAATGGCGTGTTTTCTTCACATTTTAATGTGAATAATGTTCGACTCTCCAGTCAGTCCACGTTCTACTGACGCTTTTATTCTCTCTCTCTCTCTCTCTCTCTCTCTCCTCTCTCTCTCTCTCTCTCTCTCTCTCTCTGTCTCTCTCTCTCTCTCTCTCTCTCTCTCTCTCTCTCTCTCCTCTCTCTCTGCGCGCGCGTGTGTATGTGTGTGAGTGCTCGCTTGCGTGTGTGTGTATAGCTGGCACAAGCGGGATTCGAACTCGCATCAGCAATGCGAACACATTACTTAAACCACTAAACTTACCCTGTCACCCGCCAGGGAAAGAGTGTGTAAACAGTGAGATGTACGTTCTTTTAAATCGAGAATCTTGGAAATGAGTTGTCTACAGACTTTAATAGTTGGTTGTGTTCACGGCCCCCTCGAGTGATAACAGCAGGCGAAGATGACCATCACAGGAGGGTGGTGTGTGGGCGTGGGGGTGGGGGATCTGTCCGTCACCTTACCACTAGTACTCGTGCTGGCTGAAGGCGGAACTGGGTGCTCAACTCGTGAGAAAAGGAATGAACGCGGGATTAATCAGGTACAGCCAGGTGTACCGTCCACATCCCTCTATGTACAGCGATATGGCAGAGAGTGGGGGAAGGTGGTCTGTCTTGCACTACAACGCAACACGTTGAGAAGGGTATTTAAATTACAGGTGGGTTTTTTGTTTTTTTTTTTTTTTTGGGGGTGGGGGGTGGGGGGGGTGGGGGGGGGGGGTGGTGTTCATGTTGGACGGTAGCGCAATTGAAACAGTTGACTGCAAATTTAAGCACCCTAAGGACGGAAGAGAAGAGAGCGAGGCCTATTATTATTCATAGGTCCCCAAGCGTTCTTCCGTTGATTCTGGTGCCTCTAGAGTTGACTCGTTGATTATGGTGCCTCTAGAGTTGACTTGTTGATTCTGTTGCCTCTAGAGTTGACTCGTTGATTCTGTTGCCTCTAGAGTTGACTTGTTGATTCTGGTGCCTCTAGAGTTGACTTGTTGATTCTGGTGCCTCTAGAGTTGACTCGTTAGTTCTGGTGCCTCTAGAGTTGACTTGTTGATTCTGGTGCCTCTAGAGTTGACTTGTTGATTCTGTTGCCTCTAAAGTTGACTTGTTGATTCTGGTGCCTCTAGAGTTGACTCGTTAGTTCTGGTGCCTCTAGAGTTGACTTGTTGATTCTGGTGCCTCTAGAGTTGACTTGTTGATTCTGGTGCCTCTAGAGTTGACTCATTAGTTCTGGTGCCTCTAGAGTTGACTTGTTGATTCTGGTGCCTCTAGAGTTGACTCGTTAGTTCTGGTGCCTCTAGAGTTGACTTGTTGATTCTGGTGCCCCTAGAGTTGACGCGTTAGTTCTGGTGCCTCTAGAGTTGACTTGTTGATTCTGGTGCCTCTAGAGTTTACTCATTAGTTCTGGTGCCTCTAGAGTTGACGCGTTAGTTCTGGTGCCTCTAGAGTTGACGCGTTAGTTCTGGTGCCTCTAGAGTTGACTCGTTAGTTCTGGTGCCTCTAGAGTTGACTCGTTAGTTCTGGTGCCTCTAGAGTTGACTTGTTGATTCTGGTGCCTCTAGAGTTGACTTGTTGATTCTGTTGCCTCTAGAGTTGACTCGTTGATTCTGGTGCCTCTAGAGTTGACTCGTTGATTCTAGTGTCTCTGGAGTTGACTCGTTGATAGATGACTCGTTGATTCAAGTGCCTCTAGAGTTGATTCGTTGATAGTTGACTCGTTGATTCTGGCGCCTCTAGAGTTGACCAAGATCCACCTCGTCAATGACACGGCCGGCGGCGTAGAAGCAGAACGCACACCACGATGAGTGTGGCACGTGCCCCCCCCCCCCCCCTCCCCCACCTCCCACTTCACCACCACCACTGTCCTGCCATCTGCTTGCTCTCCACCTCCTCCCCTCTCCTCACTCCCTCCCCACGCCCTCCCCCTCCATCCATCCCCTTCTTCTCTCTTGTTGCAGGCTGCGCCAGCTGTCCTCCCCTCCCTATCGGGCGCCCCACGACCCTCCCCAACCCTCCCTCCCCCCTACCCTTCCCCTCCCTCCCCTCCCCTCCGCGTAAAGTTTAGGTCTGTCTCAAAAAGGACGGCGTTGTATTGTGTAAGTGCTGCATTGGTCCTCTTTATTTTTTCGCTGGTACTTTTACTGTGGATATGTGTCCTTTGGGTGGTTCTGTCATGTTTTTTTTGTTTGTTTTTTCCTTCTTTTTTTTTTTCTTTTTTTTTTTTTTGGGGGGGGGGGGGGCGATTTAAATGAAAAATGTAAGAAAACGGGTACAGAAATTAAACACAATTACGACCAGCTATGTACTTTCGTCTGAGGACAATTTCTCTGAGGAACCTCATTCTATTTAGGACGTTAATCTCACCATCTACTTTAAGCAGAATGGCTGCTGCACTCGCCACGGCTCGGCTGTATGAACGTAAATGATGTGAATAGTTAAGCTAGCTATGAATTGTGCATCGTGTAAACATATATGCGTGTGTGTGTGTGTGTGTGTGTGTGTGTGTGTGTGTGGTGTGTGTGTGTGTGTGTTGTTGTGTGTGTGTGTGTGTGTGTGTGTGTGTGTGTGTGTGTGTGTGTGTGTGGGCGGGCGTGTGTGTGTGTGTGTGTGTGTGTGTGTGTGTGTGTGTGTGTGCGTGCGTGCGTGCGCGCGCGCGTGTGTGTGTGTGTGTGTGTGTGTGTGTGTGTGTGTGTGTGTGTGTGTGTGTGTGTTCTTGACGGAACTCGAATGGTTTTCCTGTTGCCCCCCCCCCCCCTCCCCCTTCTTGGTATTGGGAGGGAGGGGGGAGGAGAGGATGTAAGACTGAAGCAGAGGTTGGGGGAAAGGGACGGGGTCGCGGAACATGCCTCTGCGCAGTCGGTTATGCTGTCGGTAATGAATGAGAATTAACACTCGCACCGTTACCTGGTTGTCTCCCTTGGTTAGAGCTGCCTCTTTGCAGATTTTTCGTGAAGCTGGTGGTATAGGTACAGACTTAGAAAGGTCCCATCCACCCACTTTCTCGGGAGGGTCAGCCTCGTCTACTATATCCCCTCTGGCAGGGTGGGTGGTGGGACGTCTTAGCTGAATGTCACTTCAAGCAGTTTTGCGGTCCCCAAGGGAAGCCGGGACTCTTTCAGCATGAAAGAAAACCTCTGCGTCTTCCAGTTGTAACTTCTTTTCTGTTGCCCTCTTTGACTCTACGTTTTCTTTTTTTTTTTCCTTTCAGTTAATCCATTCTTGTTTTTCGTTACCGTCGTCTACTGCTGTCTTTGTTCTAAAGAAAAATTTATATTTAGTTTTCTGATGGCAATTTATAACAGGCTGAACACGTAACACTCAATAAGTAATACATTTGTATGTAAGTGTGTATATAGCTAATTGTATGGTCAGTTGTGTATACAAGCACATGCGTCTATGCTCTTGGATGATACATGTATATTGATCTGTGCAGGTCTGCAGTTAAGTATGTACGTGGGTGTGCATTTATGTATGCGAAAAAAATTGATTAACTGAAAAAAAAATATTAGGACAGCTTTGTTGTTGTTGTTGTTGTTGTTGTTGTTGCTATCTGGCGATCAAGAAGAGACAATGGTTCGCACTGTCCGAAGTGGATACTGACTGTCCATTCTGCACTGTCTGTTTGCTCATGTGCATTTTTTTTTAGATCGTTTTGTGGGATTTATTTGCATTCCGTTTATTTCTTTCATTTGACCTGGGAGTGCGAAATCAAGCTGCTATGACCATATCAATGGTTTAGCCACCGTGTTGTTGAATGTTGTAGTTGTTTGTTTCTTTCTCGGAATTTCTTGTTCTTCTTCTTCTTCTTCTGTGATGATAAGACCTGTTCAGAGTCTGACAATGTCTGTCGTGTGAACTTGACAGCCATGAGCGCAGATCAAGCCTTATGTGGTCGGCTGGGCTTTAAATCAACAACAACAACATTAACAACAACGTTTCCGGTGAATTCAGCGAGTTGACGCTAGGTGAACGTGTTATGGTGGTGGTGGTGTTCAGAGTTTGTGGGGCCCCAGCCTTCCCCCACCCCCCCACCCCCACCCCCACACATACACCTTTCTCCCTTTCCTGTTCTCCCACTCTGAGGATGATTATCATCGCCTGCCAATTCCACTGAGCTGGGCGTCTCCACAGAAGAGAATATAGGAACGATCGCAGGTCAGTCTGGAATTATCGATGACCCACTGGAGTCTGGTCAGCAAAGCTCAGGCTAACGTGACCCCTTCTGATGCCCATTGCGAGAAAGGACATGCAAGTGTTCAAACAGTGGCTGCACACCAGAACTTAATGTACCAAGGCCTTGCTACAGGAGTCGACTATTTATAGACTGGTGCAATTAGATTGTTTTGAGATTTTTTTGTTGTTGTGTCTGAAAGTTGATTTTTCTCATTTTCTTTCAAATGGCCATCAAGGTACAAGCCAGGTGGTTTCAAGCAGACAGATTCAAATCAAAGGAATGGGACTATATGGGGGCTTCCAGCTGGCGCAGTGATAGGGTCACGGGTTGAGTGCAAAGGCCTGAACTGTGACGTCAACTAAGGGGAAGGTCATGTATTTGAAGATTGTATGCGATGTCATCGGTGGAAATCTCCAAAAACAAGGGAAATAATTGGTGCGGAGTTATTGTTTTGAACATCCGTTAAACATTAAATGGCTGGCTCAAATTTATGGTAGGCCTCAAAGCGCTTGTATGAATTATAAAGTGATTTAGTGCAAAATCCTAATTGTGGCGTGTGGCGTTTACAGATGTTCCTTAGGCGATTCGTCACCGACATGATTGTTGTTGTCAGCCTTGTTTTTGATGCTGTTGTATGTTCGTTTGTTTGTTTGTTCGTTTGCTTGCATGTTTGTTTTCAGCAGTCTTCAAGTAGTTCTCATAATTTTGTGATCGCCCTGAATCGCCCAGTCCCGTGATTCCAGAGGACTTTGTCTTGTTTACCCTATTTATTTTCACAGGACATTTAGTCCATTAAGTTTTCGACGAACCTTCTAGTTTCGAAGAAATTTGTGTTGACCAGATTGTGAAGCCCAGTTTCCCGCTCCCCCCCCCCCCCCCTCCCGATACAGAGAGAGAGAGAGAGAGAGAGAGAGAGAGAGGAGACTGTGTTTAAGAGTGGAGAAGGGGGTTAAGATCTTGTGAGAGAGTTATTTTCGAGGTACCATCGCCACCATCCCCCTTACCCCCCTCCCCCTTCACCCGAGCCCAACCCTACCCATCTCTCTCTCTCTCTCTCTCTCTCTCTCTCTCTCTCAGTTCTGGCAGAACTGAAGTCAGGGGGGTGGCCCACCCACAGTGCGGATTCCACCCCACCCTCTACACCCCTCCCTCCCCCTCCCCCCAACTCTCCGACCCTCAACACCACTTCCTCCTCCCCCATCCAACCCCCCACCCCTCTTCCACCTTCTCCTCTTCCTCCTTCTCCTCCTCCCCCTCCTGGTCCTGGCCCCGCCCCCTTCCGCCCGACGGCGCCCGCCAGGCTGGGCGGTGCGTTTGGTGGTCACTTGAGGTGACAGGGCCTTTCACAGCAAGGTGTCAAGTCAAATCGGTAACCGGCGATATTAGCGCCCGCCTCACCGCTCGCCCCCAACGAGCGCGCACCGCTCAGCTCACTCACTCACACTCACTCACTACTACTACGACGCAACGAGCGACGAGTATAGAAGGACCCGACCGCTCCAGCTGTTTGACAGCTTTGTGGTCACACAGAGAGCCTGGGGCCCTTACCACTACAGGGCAGACAAGCAGTGAAAGGGAGAGAAGAAGGAAAGAAGACACTGGATCCAGGGGGAAAGACGGCACGGCACGGAAGTCCCCGATGTTCGGAAGCGTGGGTTTGTTTTTGTTTTGAGCTGAGAGGAAAGGCAGATAAACCATAAAAGTACCTGGAGTTTCCAGGGGCTCTGAACCTGTCGCTGGATAATCTACGTAACTTTCATCCTGACTTACAAAATCATTGACGAGGATTCAAAGTCACTGATCGCGAGAGATCATGAGTTCGGTGATCGATTGACTGTCAGGCATCGGTTTGCTCTAGTGTGCAGCGGCGTGAGAGATTTTAGTGTGTGTTTGAATACAAGGGTCAAACGAATGTTTTCAAAGTTCATTGAATCTGCTTCTCTCGAATGAAGTGAACAATAATTCCGAAGTGGGACAAAAAACAACAGTAACAACAACAGTTTCTGCGAGTAAAAGTCTGATGTTTTCAAACACTTGAAGAGACTCGTGTTGTTTCTTGGCGACAGCAGCATCCAATCTGATTTGTATGACCTCGACATATATTAAACGCAATATTTCCTCCTTGCTTGAATACCATTTAATGCTGGCTTACAATCCACTGTGAAAAAAAAAAGCTTTTTTTCCAGTCTTTTTTCCCCCCCTGACTCTGTTCTTCACTATTGTGTGGACTGCCGTACAACACTTCATTCACCTACAGTTTGAGCTTATCATCAGGTGAGTATGTAGTTTTGTGTGTCAAACACTGTCTGGGGGAGTGTGTGTGTGTGTGTGTGTGTGTGTGTGTGTGTGTGTGTGTGTGTTTTTTGTGATTTCTGTCGTCTGAAGATCACCTGTCTGTGTTGTATGAACGTTATTTTATGCCGTTTTGTGTGTTTATTTGTATTTCGGCTTCTGTGCGCTGACGTTAACGTTTTGGAATCAACGCTGTTGGTCGAACGGCAGGCTATATGCTTACAACGGAACGAGATTTGGGATAGTTAGTGTCACACGGGTTACGAGTTCGTATCACTTCTGTGTCTGTCTCTTAGGAACGAGATTTGGGATAGTTAGTGTCACACGGGTTACGAGTTCGTATCACTTCTGTGTCTGTCTCTTCTCTTCCTCCCCCTCCCGCCCCCTTCCTCAGCAATCCCGTTCCACCCGTCCCCACTCTGTCCGTTGTCGCTACTCCCACTATAGTTCGCTCTTTCTCCCGCCTCGTCCCTCCCTCCCTCTTTCTCCCTCCTCTCTTCCTCCGGCCTCCCTCTCTCTGTCTGTCTGTCTGTCTGTCTGTCTGTCTGTCTGTCTGTCTCTCTCTCTCTCTCTCTCTCTCTCTCTCTCTCTCTCTCTCTCTCTCTCTCTGTGTCTCGCTGTCTCTTTCTGTCTCTGTCTCTGCCTCTCTCTCTCTCCCCCTCTCCCTCCTTCCCCCTTTCTCTTTCTTGTATTTTCATCCGTGTGTGTGTGTGTGTGTGTGTGTGTGTGTGTGTGTGTGTGTGTGTGTGTGTGTACTCGCGCGTGCGCGCTTGGATGCGTACATGCGTGAGTGCGCGCGTGTGTGGTGAGGTGGAGGTGGGGATGGGGGAATGCGCGCGTGCGCAACTGCTTTGGAGTGTGCCATTCCATCTTCAAACAAGCATAGATATGTCCGTAAGTTCATGTAGCTCAGTATCTTGAAGTCAAACAATGCCCTCATCTTCAAACAAGCATAGATATGTCCGTAAGTTCGTGTAGCTCAGTATCTTGAAGTTAAACAATGCCCTCATCTTCAAACAAGCATAGACATGTCCGTAAGTTCGTGTCGCTCAGTATCTTGAAGTCAAACAATGCCCTCATCTTCAAACAAGCATAGATATGTCCGTAAGTTCGTGTAGCTCAGCATCTTGAAGTCAAACAATGCCCTCATCTTCAAACAAGCATAGATATGTCCGTAAGTTCGTGTAGCTCAGTATCTTGAAGTCAAACAATGCCCTCATCTTCAAAAAAGCATAGATATGTCCGTAAGTTCGTGTAGCTCAGTATCTTGAAGTCAAACAATGCCCTTACCACTGATTCACACTGGATTGTTTTTACCAACATTGTATGACTACACAATTTTCTTTCGAAGAGGTTCGTCTACTTTTCTTTTTTTAAGCTAATCGGTGAATCGCTTAACGCGCTCTCGTCGGAGCGTGCGAGAAAGAGAGAGAGAGAGAGAGAGAGAGAGAGAGGAGAGAGAGAGAGAGAGAGAGAGAGAAAGAGAGAGAGAGAGAGAGAGAGAGAGAGAGCGTGGGGCAGAAGCTGGTGGAATTGAGAGAGAGAGAGAGAGAGAGAGAGAGAGAGAGAGAGAGAGAGAGAGAGAGAGAGAGAGAGAGGGGGGGGCGGGGGAAGAGAGAAACCGGGAGGGAGGGAGCGAGAGCAGGAGAGAGAGACAGAAAGAGAGAGAGAGAGAGAGAGAGAGCGAGAGAGAGAGAGCGTGGGGCAGAAGCTGGTGGAATGGAAGAGAGAGAGAGAGAGAGAGAGAGAGACAGCGAGAGAGAGAGAGACAGCGAGAGAGTGGGAGAAAAGAGAGAGAAGGTGGGCGGAGGAGGGAATCACAGAATGGAGGGTGTAAGTAGGAAGTGACGGAAGGATGGGGGGGGGGGGGGGGGGGGGGGGGAGAGAGAGAGAGACTGGAGAGAGAGAGATTGGAGAGAGAGAGAAAGATTGGGGGAGGAATGGGAAGATGACAGAGAGAGACGGGGGAGGAGGAGGAAGAGGAGAAGGAGGTGTTGGAGGAGAGAGAAGAGAGAGAGAGAGAGAGAGAGAGAGAGAGAGAGAGAGAGAGAGAGAGAGAAAGGGGGAGGGGGAGACGTAAAACATACCCCGCTCAACAGTATTTTGAGAGAGAGACAGACAGACAGACAGAGACACAGACAGACAGACAGAGACACAGACAGACAGGACAAGACAGAGAAGACCGTTACCCACGCACCACAACAAAGCCGACTATCGCAGTCCTTGCTGACGAGTCCTAAGCACTATATGATATATACCTGGCCGTGTCCGTCCTGAACACAAAAAGTATTTATTGCGCCTGGGCGCCCTGTGACAGGTCTTGTAGCACTGTGGGGGCCATTACGCCGGCTTCTTCACACCTCGGGTTATTTATGGCCCGAACACCCAGAGTGGCGGCCCTTCACCCGTCCTGGTGGGGGGCACACACCGGACTCTGACTCTCTGTCTGTCTGTCTCTGTCTCTCCCTCTCTCTGTCTCTCTCTCTCTCTCTCTCTCTCTCTCTCTCTCTCTCTCTCTCTCTCTCCGCCACCCCCTCCTCTCTCTCTCTCTCTTCCCCTTTTGCAGGTGGCAGGAATGGGACAATCATACGCAAACAAGTGAGACATACAGGTTTTATAGTACGTTTAAACACAGTTATCTGAGGGAGCCCTGTGTGTCTATGAATATTAATAAATTTGTAAAGAATGCCCCAAGTAAATTTAGATTTGGAGTTTCATCTACATTCACACATTCTTTAAGGTATACAAAAACAACTGAGTCGCAGTTGTTACGTCCACTATGTTCATCTGCTGAGGAAGATGAGATCCATTTTGTCTGTATGTGTCCAGCTTACAGTGATTTAAAAAAGAATTCATTGCCAAAAAAAAAAAAAGTTACATGTTGTATGTCCAGGTTGTGCCTTTTATTTTCATCACCTAACATTGTAACGATGCGAAACTCATTGTACTTACATAAAGCCTTTGCAAGACGTGCTGTCATTATCAACTAGATGTTCAATCTAATACTTTGCGTTGTAACAGTAGATATGTATAAATTATACTGTGTGTGATTATCGTTTGTAAAGGTCTTTTGATCGAGGCCCCATCAGAATGGGCCAATGGCCTTCTGATTAAAGAATTCATTCATTCATTCTCTTCCCCCTTTCCTCTCATCTCTCTGTCTGTCTGTCTCTCTTCCGTCTTCTGTCTGTCAGTCTGTCTGTCTGTCTGCTTGTCTGTTTCTGTCTGTCTGTCTCTGTGCCCCCCCCCCCCCCCCCCTCTCCTTTTCCTTTTACTTCTCTTTCTTTGATTTTCTCTTCTATCCTCTGTCTATCTGCCTGTATGTCTGTCCGTCCATGTAGCCGTCAGTCCGTCTGTCGTTCCAATGTCTGTCGATCGTTCGGTCAGTGTGTTTGTCCGTTTCTTTGTCTCTCATCTCTCCTCGTCCCGGTCTTCCTTCACCCTTCTCAACCCTCGTCCATCCCCCCCTCCCTACCTCTCTCTCTCTCTCCACTGACCTGACAGCACCTGGCCTTAAGCGGCTGACACACGAGCCTCCCCGCCCGTACGCTTCGGACGTACCGGTCGAACCCGATCCCAAACGGAGCGTCTGTCATAGTAAACGTACGTCTCAAACGGACTTCGGCATCCAGTTCGACCGACCGTTCGAGATACACCGTGATCTATTCGAAACGGACAGCTAGTATCCTCCAACCAATCAACGCTCAGCAATGAGCGAACACCCATGACAAAGGAAAAATGGCGTCGTCCAGCAAGGCGATCAGACTGTCCGATTCGGAGACCAAATATTTGATTGAATCGTACCAAGGCCATGATGTGCTTTGGAATGTCAACTCAAAAAATTATAAGAATCTAAATATTCGAGAAAAAGCTTCGTATTCAATTGTAGTCCTTTGAAGCGGCATGTGGGATCAAACTCGAAGGGTTTAAAACTGTCGGACCGCACAGGTTCAAAGTTTCGTGAAGCACTCCGTCCGTTCGACACTGACTGGTCGGACCGCACAGTTTCAAACGTTTCGTCTCAACCGTACGGGCGGGGAGGCTCGTGTGTCAGCCGCTTTACTCTGCGCTCACCTCTAGCAATGGACCCACACAGGCGGCAGGCTAGGAGTTTTATCCATTTGTTGGCCCTGCGCGTCCGCAAAATACTGCCGGGCAGGATTATTGTTTTGCGCGCGCTCTCTCTCTCTCTCTCTCTCCCCCCCCCCCCCCCCCCCCCCCCCCCCCCCCCCCCCCCCCGCAAAATACTACTGAGCGGGGTCATTTACTCCAAAAGCACCCGCAACATTCTTCACGGCAGGAGGCAGCAAATCATGGCCAAGAACAACAGTGCCACTCGAAACATGCAGGCAGAGTCTGCTGGACGGGGCAGATGACTGGGAGTGCACTGCAGACCTCCCAGAATGGAAGAGTCACCCAGAGATCATCAGCAAGAGTGGCATGAGACCAGACATAGTAGTCCACTCTAAGTCAACCAAGCAGCTGATCATGATCGAGCTCACGGTGCCATATGAAAACAGAATGGAGGCAGCTCAAATCTACAAGACTGAAAAGTATGCTGATCTGGCAAACAGCCTGAGGAGAGAAGGCTATCTGGTCAAAGTCCTCACTGCAGAAATTGGAGCTAGGGGATTTGTAGGAACGTCTGCATACAGCCTCATGAAACAGCTCTCAGTTGCAGGGAAGGAAAAAACCAGATCCCTGAAAGCAATGGCAGAAGCGGCAGAGAGGTGTTCAAGCTGGATCTGGTCAAGGAGGAACAAAAGTGAACTTCATAAGGCTTAATTTCCCTACAAATATCAGGTGTCCCTGTGGCTCAGTGGTCAAAGCGCGAGTCATTAAGTGGAAAATGAGCATTACCAGAGGGTGATGGGTTCGAATCCCAGCCATGGCTCGTCCCAAGATGGGGAAACAAAAAAAGGGGCAGCAGAGGGACATCCGGAGTCATGAACCGGGTGTGGCCTAACCCCCTAGAGTGTCAGGAGATGAGGGCCGAAACACTTGCTTGAAGGGGGCTTCTCTTCTGAGGACTCTCTGCTGCCACGCTCTCCACGAGTTTCTTTCTACCGTGTCCTCTCTCTCTCTCTCTTTCTCTCTCTCTCTCTCTCTCTCTCTCTCTCTCTCTTTTCGAATGCTTTATATGGAGCTGCTGCGTGTATGATTAGGATGGTAAGTCGGAAGAAAAGAACAGCGAACGAATGGTTTGATGATGAATGTGAAAAGAAGAAAAAATTTGTCAGAAGACTGTTACAACAATTTCAGAGAGCTAGAACAGTCAAAGGAAAAATTGAGAAGAAGAGCATTTATATTGAAGAGAGGAAACAATACATTGAACTGAGAAAAGAAAAGAAGAGGGCATTTGACGAAACAAAAATGCAAAAGTTAAAAGAGTCGATAATGATCCAAGGTTGTTTTGGACGACAATCAGGTCAATTAATAGAAAGGCTGTTATCTATAATGAAATAACTTCACAACAGTGGCACGACCATTTTTGTAGTGTATTCAACTCATTTGAGAATGAACACGACATTGCATATACGAAGACGTTGAAGTCGAAGAAAACGTTGGATGAACCTTTATTTAATGATCCTATCACATTAGAAGAAGTGAAATCAAGTATTGGGATCTAAAAAATGGAAAAAGTGCTGGATCAGATAAAATAATTAGTGAGATGTTAAGACATGCAAATGATTCCCGTCCTAAACTTTTTGGTTTCGTTATTAAACACATTATTTGACAATGGGACATTTCCCAAGGGATGGTCGAAATCAATTATTGTACGATCTAAAAAAAGGGGATGCAAATAGTCCAGATAATTACAGAGGCGTAGCTCTTACAAGTTTTAGTTAGTAAAGTGTACACTTATATTTTGAACAAAAGATTAACAAATTGGGCACAGAGAGAGGAGAAGATAGTAGAAGAACAGCAGGTTTTCGAGCAGGATACAGCACTATTGACCATATTTTCACTTTGTATGCATTAGAACAAAAGTTTCCCATGAAGAACACTAAACTATATGTCGCTTTTGTGGACTTTAAAAAGGCGTTTGACTCTAATAAATAGAAATATGTTATGGCATGTCCTGAGAAAATTGGTGTCAATGGTAAATTGTACCTGGCGCTTTGTGGGATATACGAATCGTCATTGCTTGTGTGCGTGAAAAGAATGCTTATTCGGATTTATTTTTATGTCACGTGGCGTAAAAACAGGCTGCCTTTTGAGTCCACAGCTGTTTGCATTTTTTATAAATGAATTATTCCTTGAAATGCCCAGAAAGGTAGACATGGTGTACAGATGATCCCTGGAGCTGTTGAAATATTTATGTTGCTATTTGCTGACGATGTAATTTTAGTTTCAAGCACTGCTGTTGGTCTACAGAATCAGCTTGATGTGTTGAAGTGTGAGGCAGATAGATTACAATGAACTGTTAATTTAGATAAAACAAATATAATAATTTTTCGCATGGGTGGTTACTTGTCTCAGAGAGAAAAATGGTATTACTCTAATGCTGAGGTAAAGGTAACCAATGCATACAAATACCTCGGATGATTTTTACAAACGAGGTTAAGTTTACATTCCGGATGTCTGAAACGTTTAAGAAAGGGAAGAAAGGAGTAATAGAAATTCTAAGAGCAATGAAAAAAATAAATGCAATTGACCCCTCTTTATTTTGGAAATTATTTGATACACAAATAGAACCAATGTTAACATATGCAGCAGAAATATGGGGACTTGAAGAAAATTTGCAAATGGAAAAAGTACATACTTTTGCGATTAAACGGTTTCTAAATACTCCATTGCATTCATCAAATACAATGGCATATGGCGATTCTGGAAGATATCCTCTTTTCATTCGATCTTTTGGGAAATGTGTTAAATATTGGTTAAAAACTTACCAACTACCTACAAGCAGATTATGTAGACAAGCATACGAAATGCTACTGCGGCAATTTGAGTTAGGAAAGCAGAACTGGGTTGCTACATATAAAACAGGTTTTGACAGTAAACGGATTTGGTGTGGTATGGCTTAGTCAGGGGGTTGCGATAAAAGAGCATTTATGTTGGAATTTAAAGACCGTCTCATCGCATGTTATAAACAAAATTGGCATTCCAAGATGGAAGATGATATGAAGTATTCCTGGTTCCAGTCGTTTAAAAGTATTTTACAACCTGAAAAATTTCTGACTGTTGTTACCAATAAATGGTACAGGGACTGCTTGCTAGATTTAGAAGTAGGACACTTGGACTAAATGCAAACAAAAGATGGTTTAATCCCGAAGGCATTGTGGACGATTTGTGTGTAATGTGTATAGATGGTATGAGAGAAAATGAAGATCATTTTCTATTCTCTTGTGCGGCTTATAACGATATCAGACAAAAGTCTCAACTTTTTAATATTATTGCGACAGAAAATCATAACCTATATAGTTTGTTGACCTCTGACAATAATAGGATAATAACTCTACTGGCTAAGTATGTGGCAGAAGCATCAAATGTTAGGAAAAAGAAATGTTCGTTAAGAACTAATGTTTGAGTTTGTTTTCATGTATTCCGCAAGTTTGATGACCTTGGTAAGAAATGGTTTTGTTTTCTTCACTAGTATAGTAATCCGTTACAATTCATGTTTCTTTGCATTATAAACTTGTTTTTCGGCGCTGCAAATATTGATGTACACCCCCTTGACATAAAGGTCATGTAGGCCATTGTCAATAAAAACGTATCTGAAGCGTCTGAAGCGTCTCTCTCTCTCTCTGTCTGTGTCTGTCTCTGTCTGTCTGTCTGTATGTCTCTCTGTCTCTCTGTCTCTGTCTCTGTCTCTCTCTGTCTCTCTGTCTCTGTCTCTCTCTCTCTCTCTCTCTCTCTCTCTCTCTCTCTCTCTCTCTCTCTCTCTGTCACTGTCTGTCTGTCTCTCTCTACCCACCTACTCTCTCTGTCCCGCAACATACTGCTGAGCGGAGTATTGTTTTGCGTCCCCTGTCCTCTGTGTGTGTGGTGTGTGTGTGTGTGTGTGTGTGTGTGTGTGTGTGTGTGTGTGCGCGCGCGCGCGCGCGCGCGCGTGTGTGTGTGTGTGTGTGCGAGTGTGCGCGTGTGCGCGTGTGCGCGCGACAATCCCAGTGAATGTTATGCACATTTGGTAGCCGTTGTGAGCACTGACATGATGACAGTGATGACTGAGCTATCAAAAAACACTGGTGTTGACCACTCAGATGCTCAGCAGGTTGACATCATACACCCTTTGTGAATCTTCAGTACGTGGGGATGTTATCCTAGCAGCCCGAGGCTCCGTCGTCACCCTTTTACTCATTTGTGGCCGATTTTTTCTTCTTCTTGTTCCTCTTTTTTTTTCTCTTTTTTTTTTTTTCCAGATGGCATGTCCCTGTTAGATTCTATGGGAGAAGATGCAGGTGTCATGTCCCTGTGTGATTCCATGGGAGAAGATGCAGGTGTCATGTCCCTGTGTTAGATTTTATGGGAGAAGATGCAGGTGTCATGTCCCTGTGAGATTCTATGGGAGAAGATGCAGGAGTCATGTCCCTGTGTTAGATTCTATGGGAGAAGATGCAGGTGTCATGTCCCTGTTAGATTCTATGGGAGAAGATGCAGGTGTCATGTCCCTTTGAGATTCTATGGGGGAAGATGCAGGTGTCATGTCCCTGTCTTAGATTCTATGGGAGAAGATGCAGGTGTCATGTCCCTGTGTTAGATTCTATGGGAGAAGATGCAGGTGTCATGTCCCTTTGAGATTCTATGGGGGAAGATGCAGGTGTCATGTCCCTGTGTTAGATTCTATGGGAGAAGATGCAGGTGTCATGTCCCTGTGTTAGATTCTATGGGAGAAGATGCAGGTGTCATGTCCCTGTGAGATTTCATGGGAGAAGATGCAGGTGTCATGTCCCTGTGTTAGATTATATGGGAGAAGATGCAGGTGTCATGTCCCTTTGAGATTCTATGGGAGAAGATGCAGGTGTCATGTCCCTGTCTTAGATTCTATGGGAGAAAATGCAGGTGTCATGTCCCTTTGAGATTCTATGGGGGAAGATGCATGTGTCATGTCCCTGTTAGATTCTATGGGAGAAGATGCAGGTGTCATGTCCCTTTGAGATTCTATGGGAGAAGATGCAGGTGTCATGTCCCTGTGAGATTTCATGGGAGAAGATGCAGGTGTATTGTCCCTGTGTTAGATTCTATGGGAGAAGATGCAGGTGTCATGTTCCTGTTAGATTCTATGGGAGAAGATGCAGGTGTCATGTCCCTGTGTTAGATTCTATGGGTGAAGATGCAGGTGTCATGTCCCTGTGAGATTCCATGGGAGAAGATGCAGGTGTCATGTCCCTGTGTTAGATTCTATGGGAGAAGATGCAGGTGTCATGTCCCTGTGCGATTCCATGGGTGAAGAGTTTATCAGCATTTTCCCATCGCCCATGACAGTAATGTGTGATGGGAATCCACTGCAGTACCACTAATGACTTGGTACCGAGGGTCTGCAACTCCTGTTGATGATTGTCCGGCAGGATCGGCTCTGGACCCGTGTCTGGAAAGCCCGGGCAAAAGACCAACAAATCGAGAGAAAGACTGTGTCTGGTTCAGTCTCTGGCTGACCAGGGCGCATGTTTTGCAACTGTAGCTTGTGAAGACGTGGCCAGTAGCAACGGACTTGATGGAAATGTTGCTAGATGGTAATGTTACTGGACGAGTAATGTTATTAAATGGTAATGTTACAGATGGCATTGTTACTAAATGGTAATGTTACTAAATGGAAATGTTACTATCTGGAAGCTCGATATACACACCACCTTCCCCATTCTTCACAGCAGTCCCCAGCCCAGCCGGCAGGGTAGACTCGCATCCGGGTGTTGTCTTGGTGTTCTCTATTCAAGGCTTTGAGGATGCGGAGCTTCAATTCTGTCTCTACAGGTATAGTTTTCGTTTGCTCTGAGAGTCCGGGAGATAGTGGGGATGGTAGGAGGGGTACCCGGCGATCAGTGTGCACAGTCGTGAAGCTTCTTGAGCTGTTGGTTTGTGGTTGATGGTGATCTTCTGATGGGTCTTTAGTGACTCTGTTGAAGTGCCTTTGTTATGTGATTTGGATTTGCCTTTGTTCTGTGAGTTGGATTTTCCTTTGTTCTGTGAGTTGGACTTGCCTTTGTTATGTGATTCGGACTTGCCTTTGTTATGTGATTTGGACTTGCCTTTGTTATGTGAGTTGGACTTGTCTTTGTTTTGTGATTTGGACTTGCCTTTGTTATGTGATTTGGATTTGCCTTTGTTATGTGAGTTGGACTTGTCTTTGTTATGTGATTTGGATTTGTCTTTGTTATGTGATTTGGATTTGTCTTTGTTATGTGATTTGGACTTGCCTTTGTTATGTGAGTTGGACTTGTCTTGGTTATGTGATTTGGACTTGCCTTTGTTATGTGATTTGGATTTGCCTTTGTTATGTGAGTTGGATTTGCCTTTGTTATGTGAGTTGGATTTGTCTTTGTTATGTGAGTTGGACTTGTCTTTGTTATGTGATTTGGACTTGCCTTTGTTATGTGAGTTGGACTTGCCTTTGTTATGTGATTTGGACTTGCCTTTGTTCTGTGATTTGAATTTGCCTTTGTTTTGTGATTTGAATTTGCCCAACCAATCCTTCTATTGCAGTTTGAAAGTAGGGGTGATGTGACGGAAGCCTCCTCATCTTCTCTCTCTGTTACACGTTTCTTTTTATCGTCTTTCCTCCAGGGAGAGTACTCCTTCTATTGCCGGGGATGGGAGTGGTCTTTCACATCTGTGACCAGACTCGGGGCAACACTCTGTGTGTGTGTGTGTGTGTGTGTGTGTGTGTGTGTGTGTGTGTGTGTGTGGAGGGGAGGGGGGAGAGGGTTGTATTTATTTTGGCCGCTAGTTGAGCAGACGTTACAGGCCTAGCCCCAGTGGGGTCGGGCATGTCCTGTGTCAATTTGGGGGAGGATCTTCACGTCACCTCTGCCCTTAGTGCCAGCCAGCTTTCTCTCATCACACAACCGTTGTCCTGACTGCTGGCTGCTGTACATGGGGCTGAGGTGTAAAGGTCCATTTCTCCTGACTGCTGGCTGCTGTACATGGGGCTAAGGTGTAAAGGTCCATTTCTCCTGACTGCTGGCTGCTGTACATGGGGCTGAGGTGTAAAGGTCCATTTCTCCTGACTGCTGGCTGCTGTACATGGGGCTGAGGTGTAAAGGTCCATTTCTCCTGACTGCTGGCTGCTGTACATGGGGCTAAGGTGTAAAGGTCCATTTCTCCTGACTGCTTTGCTGCTGTACATGGGGCTGAGGTGTAAAGGTCCATTTCTCCTCACTGCTGGCTGCTTTGCTGCTGTACATGGGGCTAAGGTGTAAAGGTCCATTTCTCCTGACTGCTGGCTGCTGTACATGGGGCTGAGGTGTAAAGGTCCATTTCTCCTCACTGCTGGCTGCTGTACATGGGGCTGAGGTGTAAAGGTCCATTTCTCCTCACTGCTGGCTGCTGTACATGGGGCTGAGGTGTAAAGGTCCATTTCTCCTCACTGCTGGCTGCTTTGCATGGGGCTGAGGCGTAAAGGTCCATTT
>CM031605.1:8866201-8883701 GCA_018398815.1 Conus ventricosus | reverse complement strand
GAATTACAAGACAAAACACTTTTTTTTTCCGAACCCGCTTTTGTCTCTGTCGTGTTTTGTCTTGTAGTTTGTTTGTCAGTGTAAAGCAGCGGAGCTATGTCAGTGTAAAGCAGCGGAGCTATGTCAGTGTAAAGCAGCGGAGCTATTTCATATCGCTTTTAAAATCTGGACACAGAAAAGTTTAGAGTTTCGTTCTCGAACGGCAGGGGATCTAAACTCTCTTCCTCCATGTTACCCACCAGTGAATTCTGAGGTGACAAAAACCGTGGGGTCAGCGGAAGAACAAAAAACACCTAGCTGGAACGCACGTTATTATGGTCAAAAGCTCCGATCGGATGGACACTGACGCGTCTGGCTGGGTGTCATGTGACAGCAGAAACATGAAGGCTTGGTCAAAGAACGAGGATGTGCACACGCACATTAGTGACCAGTCTGATGTAAAATGGTTGGGGCAACTGGCAGTCGTTGCGACAAATAAGAAAATAATCGCGCACACACACACACACATACACACACACACACACACACACACACACACACACACACACACACACACGCACGCACGCACGCACGCACGCACGCACGCACGCACACACACACACACACACGCACGCACGCACGCGTGCATACCAACACAATCAGTGACTACTTCGTATTGAAGTCAGTTTGAGGCGATTGGCAATTGTCCCGGTGCGAATCGCAGTTGTCATTTGCGTCGTCGCAATTTGATATTGCACCGGCGCCGTGGCCAACTCTTAGCTACCCGGATATGGATGCAAATCGCAATTTCCAGTTACCTCGGGGCGGTCGCTGATCGCACCGGATTCTCATTTGCACCGTGACAAATACAAATCAATTGGTAAAAGTCAGTGCGTACAGCTTTAGTGGGGGGTCTTGTGTAGGTAGTTGTTTTCCAGCCATTCAGATCTTGTTGTTGTTGTTGTTGTTGTTGTTGTTGTTGTTTTGCTTCAGAATGTGTACTGTTTGTAGGCGAATTGCCGCATGTTTTGTACTGAAAGACGCTCATTCCAACTTAACTGACTGAGAAAGGTGTTGTACAGGGTTAACATTTGGATGCTGTAAAGAGGATAAAGGAAATCTATTTGATTAAATTACCGGTCTTATTCCGCCCCCCCCCCCCCCCCCCCCTCCCATTCTTTCCCAACTCGCACACGCATATTTATAACCATTGGTAAATTGCAAAAAGAAAGGGTTTAGTTCCGCAAGACAATACAGACAAACCGATCACATGACAAAACACAATGCATTTCGACCTCTTGGGTCTTCTTCAGACAAAAACAAATGAAAACGAAAAAAAAAACCAACAGCAACAATTTATCTTCTCATTTTCGGTGCAAAATGGGTGTTGGATGAAAACGAGGCTGTTGAGTTTCACCTTGCTTCGAAACTAACCATTGGTACGCATTTTTCGCGCAATTGTTGGTCTTCATTTTCTAAAGTAAAGAGTTCGTGTGTTGTGGACATTAAAAAAAAAAAAAAAAAAAAAAAACCCTCAGTACAAAATGAACAAATGTCGCTGCACCTGACTTTATTTGTTCGTTGGCGCTTCGACAGATGAGCTCACTGGAATTGAGTCTTCCGCGAAACAGCACAACGCGTGCCAGGGTGTGTTTAATTCCTATAAATTGCCGCTCGCCCCGACCCTCCTGTATGCACCCACTCCCACTTTTGCCCCGTGTCAGTCTTTGTTTGTTTGTCTGTTTTAATCTGTCCCATCCTCAGAACCATCTCTGTGGCATTGAACCTACGCCGCTCATTCCGACCCCCTCCCCCCCCCCTCCTTTCACCCCCCCCCCCCCCCCCCCCCCACCACACCACAACCCGCCCCGCCCCCCCCCCCCACCCCCCCCCCCCCCCCCCCCCCCCCCCCCCCACACAGCCACACCGGCCCCGCCGCCTCAGCTCCAGCACCGGCAAAATCCACAGGGAGCAGTCCATGTCAAGTCATAAAAAGGCAACCTGCCGGAGGAGACACTGCACTGCTGCCGAGTCACTTCGGCGGTGATCAGTCAGAGTGACGCCTTTTCTGATCCAGCATATGCCGGACACCACCTGCTAAGCCCCCTACTGACGACAATAACTGCTTAGTCGCGGAGCCGGTGTGAGTGAGCTCTCCCTCCGGAGGGCGCAACCACGACCGTCCAGCGACAGCCTCCATGAACTTGCCGATGGCGGTGACCCCGACGGAATCAACCCAAGGCCGTGTCAGTTTTAGATCCAGAAGTCTTTGGGGACTTGTCTGGTCGTCGTAGAGGAGATACTACGCCGCTTTTGAGTTTTTCGAAACTCTTTTTAAACATGTCTGAAAGTGCAGAGCTGACTAACATGCTTACAAATAGAACTTTTCAAGCAATTCGAAGACCCGAATGCGTTCTAATATTAAATCTGTTAGTTTTCGCATTGATTAAGTGTCGCTCTTAAAATTTCTTGTAAACCACACACGTGTGTATTTTCACTGCAATTACGATTGTAGTCTATTACAGTCAGTGCTGCCCACTATTCCGTGTGAACAGAAATGTAGATGCCTAACGTACGCCTGCGATGCTTGAACAGTCGCTACAGTTCTTCACAGATGGAACACCCCAATCCAGGAGAGCTGGAACATCACGCACAAAGATGTCGTTACAAAACTAGGAAGCCAGCAGTCCACGCAGCAGTCCACAACAGAGGAAGACGTGCTCTTGACAGTCGAGAGGAGAGAGCTGTAACGGTAGGCATACGTTTGAGAAACAGCCAGCTTGTTTACAAAAAAGTGAAATAAACTAAAACACGTTACAATAAAATGAAATGAAAACAAAAACCCTACACGGCGCAGCATCAGTAGAATGAAGAAGAGTCAGACAGCAGACGAGGTGGGAGGACATTCCTGTCTATCGTTCGCCAGATTTCCAGAGGTCCACAGAGAATTACTGAGGTAGAGAGAGAGAGAGTGTGTCTGGAAGCGGCCACTGGTGCTTCAACAACCGCTGTCCGGGGGGGGGGGGGGGGGGGGGGGGGGGGGGGGGGGGGGCTGAGGGGGTTGGAGGGGAGGGGAAGCAAGCTAGCAGCGTGTTTAGGCATCAGAGATGAGAATTTTGATCCGACCTCCTGGAAGACTCCGACACTGGAGCACACGACCCTAATCCTGACCCTTACCAGACCCTAGCCGTAAACATAATCCGAATCGTAGCTCAGCACCTGACTGTGCAAAACTTTGCAGGAAACTTTGTTGATCAATACAGTGTGCTTACACTGCTGGGGCACTGGAGTTGTCTTCTCCTTTCTCCATCAGTTTTAAGGACAGAACTCCGTCTTACAAGATTGTCTTCTCCTTTCTCCATCAGTTTTAAGGACAGAACTCCGTTTTACAAGATTGTCTTCTCCTTTCTCCATCAGTTTTAAGGACAGAACTCCGTCTTACAAGATTGTCTTCTCCTTTCTCCATCAGTTTTAAGGACAGAACTCCGTCTTACAAGATTGTCTTCTCCTTTCTCCATCAGTTTTAAGGACAGAACTCCGTCTTACAAGATTGTCTTCTCCTTTTTCCGTCAGTTTTAAGGACAGAACTCCGTCTTACAAGATTGTCTTTTCCTTTCTCCGTCAGTTTTAAGGACAGAACTCCGTCTTACAAGATTGTCTTCTCCTTTCTCCGTCAGTTTTAAGGACAGAACTCCGTCTTACAAGATTGTCTTCTCCTTTCTCCGTCAGTTTTAAGGACAGAACTCCGTCTTACAAGATTGTCTTCTCCTTTCTCCATCAGTTTTAAGGACAGAACTCCGTCTTACAAGATTGTCTTCTCCTTTCTCCATCAGTTTTAAGGACAGAACTCCGTCTTACAAGATTGTCTTCTCCTTTCTCCATCAGTTTTAAGGACAGAACTCCGTCTTACAAGACAGGCAAAGATCCAGATTGCTCCAATAAATTTTTGATTTATTGGTAAATGGTTCCTGTGAGTGAGTGAGTGTGTGTGTGTGTGTGTGTGTGTGTGTGTGGTGTGTGTGTGTGTGTGTGTGTGTGTGTGTGTGTATGCGCGCGCGCCAGTTGGTGTGTAAGTGCACACACACACACACCACACACACACACACACACACACACACACACACACACACACAGAGAGAGAGAGAGAGAGAGAGAGAGAGAGAGAGAGAGAGAGAGAGGAGAGAGAGAGAGAGAGAGAGAGTGCTCCAAAGCGTTCCGCTCTGCTGTGAGATCTAACATAAAAGTCCATAATGTTTTTCCTCCGTGGAGAGTATAATCAATGATAATTATCAATGATCTCCTTGCTTCATAACTCGTTTTTTTTGTGTGTTTTTGTTTTGTTTTGTTTTTTGTTTGTTTTGCTTTTCCTCCTATGTGGCAGTCAAATATGATCATCATGAAAACAGTCAATGTGACTCATACAAACAGTTAATTGTCACACATGAAAACAATGTGACTCATACAGTTAATTGTCACACATGAAAACAGTCAATGTGACTCATACAAACAGTTAATTGTCACACATGAAAACAGCTGCTGTTGTGACTTACAAAAATTAAAACAGTAATCATAATTCTTAAAAGTCCTGAAAACAGTAATTATAACTCATAACAACGATAATGATGATACGTAAAATCGGATTCTTACGACTTATGAAAACATTAGGTAAAACTCAAGACAAATATACACTTATATTCCATAGTTTCAGTTTCAGTTTCATCAAGGAGGAGTCACTGCGTGCGGATTAGTCCATATGCGCTACACCACATCCGCTAAGTTTTGAGACCACACTACGCATGATTTTAAGCTGATGGATAAAGAAATTAACACCTATGATGAGAGAATTGAAGAAGAGGGTCTCGTGGCTACGACTTAGCAGATGTCTGACCTACAGCATTCGCCCATGGGCTGGTCAGACGTTATCTCATAAGAGCCGGTAAGTATGACTTACGCGCAAATAGATGATTGTGACCAACGAAAACAGATGATTATGATTCACGTGTATGTGCACTGGTATCACTGCACAGACTGTAGAATTCAGAAGACTATGATGCAAAGACGCACACTGCTGGAAGCCGGATTTGACTGTTGTAATTAACGATCACTGTTTATTAGAGTCATAATGTTGATACGTTTCTCCAGACTTTTCATTCGATGTCTGAACACCGTTAAAATCAATTAAAACACCTTTTTGAAGTAATAGTTACTATTTTCGTGTGTTATCATTGTTTTCTCGTTGATAACTAGTGTTTTCATCGTGAAAACAATAATTATGACCTTTTGGAGCAAGAAAGACGACATAACACCCCAATTATAGTGATTACTAAAGTAATGTCACTGCCGAAAGTCGTGGTAATTAGGTCGGTCAGAGGCAGTAGGAATGTTGACTGTGTGGACAGCATCCCAGACTCATGGGACCTCAGTAGGTTCCAAAAGATGAAAACAGGAATCGTCGACAAGAAAACGGAGATAATTGTTATTTTCAGTGAAAATAGCCGCTACCACTTACAACTGTTCATCTGTCACAAATGCAGACAGGAAGCACACAGAGCGCCATGGGAGCAAGAGTTATCTTTCTTGTTCGTTGTTTACCATTTGCGTTTTGATACCTCATTTTAGATGTTCTCTCATAGTAGTTATCACAGTAAGACAACAGTTATTATGACGTGAAAACAGTAACTTTATGCATGTTGAAACAAAGTATTCTCTCTGGTTTTGGACTCTGCACGGCGTCGGGTAATGTGCTAAAAAAAAAACACCCCAAAACAAACAAACAAACAAATAAAACTTTATGACCCTACTTCAGCCGTGAGCTGTGAGAATAGTTAATTATGACAATTAAGTTCCACTTTCTGCGTCTTTACAGTCTCTTAAAAACGCCTGCAGCCAAGACAGTGACGCTAGAAACACCAAAACACACGCGCGGGACTTGCTGTTATCTGTTTTCATGAATCGGTGATTTTTTCTTTTCATGGGTCATCATTATCATTTTCTTGAACGCCGTATCAAGACAAACGTCAAGAAAACGAAGAATTATATATAGCATCTCACAGTGAGAATACTAACCAACACTGATTTCTTGAAGAAAATAGATGTTATTCAGAAAGGAAAAGAGACTACTTAAGACTTTTGACGCTATTCAAATCCATACAACGGTTAAGAGGTACGCGGGAACGTCGGCGATGTCTGTCGTCGGCGGTTCGGGCCTTCAAACGCCGGCCAGTTCCGACCCGCCGGCCCGCCAACGTCCAGCTAATCGGCGCTTCTTGCCCGCCAGGCGAGTCGTCTGCCCCTGATCCACCACTTATAATTAGGCGTGGCGGCGGCACCGCGGGCTAATTAACCCGGGGCTGACCCTCACTCCCATCACCCCGCTCTCTGGCGGGAGAAGGGGCGATAACTGTCGCGCGCTTTAAATGGGTCTCGCTGTCGCCAGTCTGTCCCCTGTGGTCTGGGGAGTTAGCTGCAGGATGGACATGGGTGGAGACAGACTGTGAGTCACCATGGAGACGGTGTTTGGCTTGAGGTCAGAGAATGGGTTGCCTTGGAGACGGGTCTGGAGCCAGAGGTTAGATAATGGTCGCCGTCTTGGGACAGTGGGGAGAGGATGAGGACGGGTCAAGGGTCATCTTGGAGGCATTGTGAGGCATGCAGACAAACTGTGGGTCACCATGGTAATAGTGTGAAGTATGACAGACCATGGGTCACCATGGAGACAGTGTGGATCATGAGCACACACCGTGGGTCAACCATGGAGACCGTATGGAGCATGAACATAAAGCTTGGGTCACTATGTCATGTCATGTGACAGGATAGTTCACCGGGCGAAAAGTCAGTAGTCATTGTGAAAGTGCTTACATTTAGTATGATAAAATCAGAATATAAAAGGCCAGTCGGTAAAACGCAGACCGCCACCACGGCCGAACGCATCCTGGAACCACCTATTGTATCAGTTCATGAATGAATTCAACAAGGGAAGTTATTGTATGTAATGATTGCAACACTTGCTTCCCATTTCTTTCTTTTTTTTCTTTTTTCTTTTTTTTTTTTTTTTTTTTTTGTTTCTTCCTCTTTTTACTAGGATCTAGAAAATACGAAATCTCATCATTTACATTTCTCGAAATGTCAAAATGAAACGAAAACAAACTATTTCATAAATAATTACCAGTTAGTAACATAAACTTGACAGTATTTATCTCCATCATGTAATCACCTCGAATTAGTTCGAATTTTGTGTCTTTTGTTTAACCAGGAATCAGTTATGAATCACTACCAAAAATTAATGATTTCGCCCAATGGCCACATTCCATATATCCGGCAAATTTTGATAAAAATCGATTTTTTAAAGTAGATTTTGTGTCATCCTGAGGAACAAATAGCAAATGGACTTGATTGCAAACATAACCTCATTGGTGGAGGTATGGATAATGATGTGAATACTGATGATAACGTTTATAAAAAATGGTGATGATGATTATGATATTCGCTATTATTATTTTCATTTTAGGGCTAAACGGTCACACCTGTGACTGGCGATGACTGCAGGTGAATTCGCTGGTGGTGTCATAGCTTTTGAAAAGCATTTCCCAATTTACCTTTCTATAGAACTGAAGAAAAGAGAAAAAAAAAAAGATTCTGACGAAGGCAAAGTCTAGGTGAAATTTTCCCTCGCTGTGTGAAGTAATGGCAACACTATCCGCGCCAGTTCCTTTTCGTAAAGGCAAGTACAGCTGGTGTTGTTGCCCGTGTAGGATGAAAGTCGGACATTACTAGCTAGTCTGACGAGTGCTTCACAGAACGAAACAGGTTTTTCTGACTTGGGTTTCATGTTATCTCTCGTGGAGGCCCTAAAGGTTTTCTGGAGAATTCTGCCGTAAATCAGGTGTCCTATGGTTTTGTCCTGCTCTTTCGCCAAAGCCCTTGTGCTTCAAACATATCAGTGAGTTTTGGCATCCAGTGGTAGATCGCACACCGGTTGATTTCTTCTTGCCATTTATCAGCGCCACTGTTCCAACTACCCTGACAATCATCACTTCATGTCTGAAATCTTTGAATAATGTAAACATTTTCTCCTGTTAAGTCTGACCAATTAAGAAGATGCAAACAGTGAATGATCCTAAATGTGGGTTACCAGCAATAATAACTGAAATCACCTAAATTGACTATGTTTTAATTATTTCCTGTTCCTCAATTCGGCCCCACCCCTTCCCCATTCTGCTATCCCTTTGTAGAGCACATTTTAGTAAAACAATCTCTCCAGGGCACTTCACATTTATTTGTGTTGATGTTGAAACTAGAAGAAAGAGAAGACGAAGAAGAAGAAAGAGAAGACGAAGAAGAAGAAGAAGAAGAAGAAAGAGAAGACGAAGAAGAAGAAGAAGAAAGAGAAGACGAAGAAGAAGAAAGAGAAGACGAAGAAGAAGAAGAAGAAGACGAAGAAGAAGAAGAAGAAGAAAGAGAAGACGAAGAAGAAGAAAGAGAAGACGAAGAAGAAGAAGAAGACGAAGAAGAAGAAGAGAAGAAGGGAAAAGGAAAAGAAAAGAACAAACGGAAAAGGAAGGAGTTATCAGAAAGAAAAAAAAACGGTGACAATAAAAAGGACGTTTAAACAAAAAGTCCAGCGAAAAGAAAAAGTCGATAAGCAAACAAATAACCGACTTAGAAGGTGGCGTGTTGGTCATTTATTTGTTCAGTGTCATCCATTCATGGAAGAGAACCTTATAATCACCACATAATTGTTACAAATTGCAAGTTTAGTACTACTTATATGACATGTCTCTGTCTCTGTCTGTCTGTCTGTCTGTCTGTCTGTCTCTCTCTCTCTCTCTTCTCTCTCTCTCTCTCTCTCTCTCTCTCTCTCTCTCTCTCCACACACACAATACAATACAATACAATATTCATTCCGTTTGCCCCTTTTGGGGTATGGAGGACACACACACACACACACACACACACACACACACACACGTCTTGAATTTTTTAAAAAAATTCTACACCTCTCTGAAATCCGATCGTTATAACATAGTTGCTAGTCAGATTGCCGGTGATGCAGGCATTCGGGACAGTGATGAGTCTCTTCAACTTGCCAACATTGTCACAAACAAACAATGGTGTAGATTCTTTATCTCACATACCGATCTGAAACCCGAAGTTCAGACCTATGTCAAAGATCTTTGGCACGTGCACTGAAACAACGCAGACGAATAACAAACTGTTTCAAACCCATCCAAATCTTCAGAATATTTACCATCTGCCACTTGTTTGAAAGGAAACAAAAAAAGTTTTCTGCCGCTTGCACACACTCTCTCTCTCTCTCTCTCTCTCTCTCTCTCTCTCTCTCTCTTTTTTTTTTTTTTTTTTTTCAAACACCCACTCACATCTTTTATAAGGCAATGACACTCCGTGGCGCATTGAGTATGATATAGGCCTACCACTCTTTATAAAACATGTTCTTGACTTTTGTGATTCATGTGGTGTCAGATATCAACACATTACAGTTGACTCCATGGAAATCCTGTGAAAAGATGTTCTAGCAAATGTCATTTTTAAGTTCCTGAAGAAAGATATATTTCATTAATTTTGATCGAAGCTTTTTACAGAAGAAAGATTTTTTGAGCACCTTTTGTGTGTTGAGAGGGGAAAAATGGTTTACCGATTTTTTTTTTTGATTTTTTTTTTTTTTTTTGAACAACCAGACTACATGAAGAATTAACTTTGACGGAATGGCAGCCCTCGTATGCACACCCCCCCCCCCCCCCCCCCTCTCCTCCCCTCACTGCCCGTTGTCGGCTGGGTAATAGAAAATGTAACCCTCGACCTCCCACCCGGCCCTCTCTCTCTCTCTCTCTATCTCCATACACATTCTCTTTCTCTCCAGCTCTCACTTACACACCTACAGGCGCGCGCGCGCACATACATGTCCGGATATGCGCACACACACGCGCACACACACACACACACACACACACACACACACTTTCAACGAAGTATTGTCATTGAGGGGGGAACAAATTGTCGGTCTTCACCCCAAGCCGGCTTCACCCTATACCACTCAACAGCGCGTGAGTGAGAGATACTGTCTAGGCGACAGTCCGCCCCCCTAACTGTCAAGTTCCGCAAGAACGTGTAATTACCGGGCTTAAGGTGTCACAGTCCTTCAGCGAGCCGCTGGAGCATGGCGGGACGACTTTGACAAGGGTCCAACCAGCTGTGGCGAGCACTTTACTGTGTCACAGCCTACTCTCTCAGCGCGCGCTCCCGGGCGTAATTGCATGCTTTGGGGTGGCGAGGGACTACTCATCACAGAGTGAGCGAACTGCAACGCTCTTCGTTCCACTTTAGCCTACCACCCTCTTTCTCTCTCTCCACTCCCACCCCGCCACTCCCTTCCCCCTTTCTCCCCGTGGTCCCACATTATCCACCCCACCCCCCACCTTCCTCAACACGCACACACCATCTGCAGGGTGTTTCAGTGAAAGCTCAGCTGTGACAGATCCTTCAAGCTGGGGTTTGTGTAGTCAAGTGTCAGGCTCGACCGAAGAGAAGAAGAAAAAAAAAAAAAACCTTGGCCCGAAGCAAATAAAGGCCAGAGAATCTGTCAAGATTGGAACAAAACCCCTTTATCCCCCTTCTTCCCCTCCCCCCACCCCACCTTCCCCACTCCCTAACAATTGACAGAAACAAGTGTGACCTATCGGCAGGATCCACCAACACCCCGCTCCTCCAACCAATCTGACCTCGGGCACGCGCAAGGCACGCGCTGGGTGAGACACTGTTACCTTTGGGAAATGCTAAGGTGCTGAGGTTCCAACCCATCTCTGGGACGAGGTCCTCAGGGGCTGCCTGAATTCCCAGGTGGCTCTGGAAGAAGTGAGAGGAGTTCGGCGGCATATTTAGACAGCCACGAGCGTAAGCTTGGGGAGGAAAATAACGTCATCGAGCCATGGTGACTGGTTTTCCCCCAGGGAAGCAGCGGTAGTGAGAAAATCAATTGCCGTCACCGTTGTACCGCGGGAAAACAATTTATTATCCAGGAAATGACTTATTACCGTTGTCTTCTTGGCGGATGATATGCTTTTCCTGCGGGGAAAACAATTTTAATAGCAGATATCCCTATTGTGACCTTTGTTTTTCTCTGGAAGGATCATTGTTTTCTTTGGGGAAACAGGGAAACCAGTTGTCAAGGGCCTATAATTATTGTTTCCCTCCTTTGCCAAAGAAACGGCAATAGTGGGGAAATAAATTCTTATCATTTCAAAAGAAAATCATCATTCTTCACGAAAAAGTGATCATACCAGGACATCAGTTATCATAACTGTTTTATTGATGGATAATTACTGTAGTCCTCCCAGGGTACACAGTGATACTAACTGATTTCCAATGTACTATTGTCCTTTCTTTCTTTCTTTATGACAAAAAAGCAGAAGAGCACACAAAACAAAGTGTGAAGTAACGCAGATTTAATGCACGACACAAAACAGGACAAGAAATTTTCGGCAATATGCCTTCCTCAGCGACAAAAAGATACAGACATAAACATGCACAATACTCCCCTTGTGAAGCCAAAGTGGTGAATGAAGTAGACAGCGGGACAGTGGAAGAGATGGTGAGTAGAGTTCGAGGAATAGGGCACGAGGAAAGAGGGTAGAGTAAAGTGAGGAGGAGGAAAAGGAGAGAGGGAGAGAGAGAGAGAGAGAGAGGGGGGGGGGGGGGGGAGATGGGAGAAAGAGAGGAGAGAGAGACAGAGAGAGAATGGAAGTAGAGGAAGAGTGGAGAATGAGAGAGAGAAGAGGAGGGGAAGGAGAGTGAGTGGAGGGGGAGGGTGTGATGGTATGTAGTGGGTGTGTTGCATATGAATGAAATGAACAAGAGAAAGCACAATAAATAAGATACAATATACTCGAAAAAGCATTTTAACTGACAAGGGGAGGGAGGGGGGGGGGGGGGGGAGAGAAGGGGGTCAGCCGCCTAAAGCATCCGACCCAAGTCTGACCCAAGGGTAGGTTGCCCCACCCAAGCACCAAGGGGTGAGAGGGAAAACGGGAGAACCCCGAGAAAAAACCCACTAGCCAGACGCAGCTAAGAGCTGCAAGGCTCACCCCCACCCCCACCCCCACACACACACACGAAAAAAAAAAAAAGCCCTTTCTTTAGTTCGGTTTCTTGTAAAGGAGAACAACTGCATTCCTCGGTAACATGGAAAAAAATGATCATGAGTTTATGGCCCTAACATGAATGACCCATCACAAGCCACTCCATGACCAAAGTCGCTAACACCATACGAATCGTAACTGGATCTATATATCCCTGAAGATGGAATGTGGATACCACCATGGTGCGTTTAGCATCGGTAAGTGTAAAGATCCTTGGAGTGTTAGCCGAGGAACCACCACTGAATGGGTTATCTGTGGTGCCGGGTGAATTCGGGAGAGAGACCCGGCCTGCATATTGTATTGCATTGCGTTGCATTGCCCTGAACTGCAGTGTATTGTACTGTTTTGCATTGTATTGCATTGCGTTGTATTGCACTGAACTGCAGTGTATTGTACTGTTTTGCATTGTATTGCGTTGCATTGCATTGCAATGAACTGCAGTGTATTGTACTGTTTTGCATTGTATTGCGTTGCATTGCATTGCAATGAACTGCAGTGTATTGTACTGTTTTGCATTGTATTGCGTTGCATTGCATTGCAATGAACTGCAGTGTATTGTACTGTTTTGCATTGTATTGCGTTGCATTGCATTGCAATGAACTGCAGTGTATTGTACTGTTTTGCATTGTATTGCGTTGCGTTGCATTGCAATGAACTGCAGTGTATTGTACTGTTTTGCATTGTATTGCATTGCATTGCACTGAACTGCAGTGTATTGTACTGTTTTGCATTGTATTGCATTGCGTTGTATTGCATTGCACTGAACTGCAGTGTATTGTACTGTTTTGCATTGTATTGCATTGCGTTGCATTGCATTGCACTGAACTGCAGTGTATTGTACTGTTTTGCATTGTATTGCATTGCGTTGTATTTCATTGCACTGAACTGCAGTGTATTGTACTGTTTTGCATTTGTATTGCATTGCGTTGTATTGCATTGCACTGAACTGCAGTGTATTGTACTGTTTTGCATTGTATTGCATTGCGTTGCATTGTATTACATTGCATTGCGTTGCATTGCATTGCACTGAACTGAACTGCAGTGTATTGTACTTTTTTGCATTGTATTGCATTGCGTTGCATTGTATTACATTGCATTGCGTTGCATTGCATTGCACTGAACTGAACTGCAGTGTATTGTACTGTTTTGCATTGTAATATAGTGTCTTTGTTTTTGCATTGTATTGTCTTGTGTCGTACTGTTTTGCATTGCATTTTATTGCATTGCATTGCAGTGTATTGTCTCGCATTGTCTCGCTATGGTAGTGCATTGTTCTGTATTGCATGGCGTTGCATTTAGATGCATTGTTATACATGCATGACTTCCATGTCACGACAGATTTCTCAGAGTGAAGTTCGGGATGCTATCCCTGGGGGCCCTGCCCTCCCCCCGCCCCCCCTCCCCGCCCCCACACCCACACGCCCCCCACCTCCCACCTCTTTTTCTTTTCTTTAACCGCACGGGCACGGTTTTTTTTTTTTTTTTGTTTACTTATCAACATCAATTATCCTGCAAACATCTGCCAGGGATAACTCCGGCCCGTGTTGCCGCGGGTTCTCTTACGTTCGTCAACACGGAACTTGATGATATCGTCGGGTGCGGAAGACCAGTTCCGTGTGTCCGGTCCAACCTGTTGTCAGGAAGATACTATACTCAGCTGAAGCTCTTCGGCGGGACTGCCGGACTACGTTTATAGCTGGGAGTTAAAAATGAAGACAGCTGATAAAAGAAAAATAGAAAAAGAAGAAAGGAAGGGAGAAGGAGGAGGGGAGGAGGAGGATTAGAGAGAGAGAAAGACACACACACACACACACACACACACACACACACACACACACACACACACACACACACGCAGAGAGAGACAGAGACAGAAACAGAGACAGACAGAGATAGACAGACAGACAGACACCCTCCTACACACACACACACACACACACACACACACACACACACACACACACACACACACACACACTCACAGAGTCAGAGAGTCCTATCGAACAAGAAGTGAGGGAGTAGACGAATAGGGGGAAAGGGGGAAGGGGAGGAGGAGAGAGATGGAGAGAAGTGTGAAAAGGTTGACGATTCGTCGGGGCAGAATGAGGGAGGGATGGGGTGTGGTGGTGGGGGGGGGGGGGGGGGGGACCCAGAACCCAGAGAAAAGACAGATCGATGGCTAAACGATTGGTTTGTGCTCAAAGCGCTGAGGGAGACCAAAAAACAAAAAAAAAATCAGGGGAGAAACCCCCCCCCCCCCCCCCCCCACACAACACACACCAGAAAACTTGTTCTCCTTTCCTGTCGAGAAAAACATCTTGACCCTGTCCTCCGGGCTTCTGATTAGACCCTCTTAAATCATCTCCACACGTCTTGGGCCGCTTCTCCTCGATGGCCCCAAGACAAGCTGGGCGGGGGGGGGGGGGGGGGGGGGGGGGGGGAGAAGGAAAGGAAATAGGGTTGAAAAAGAACAGATGAAAGGGACAAATAAAAGGGGAGAGAAAATAAAAAAAAGAAAGAAGGAAAAGGCCAGCAGGCTGGTCCGGGACTCCATTGGCACTCCATGTCAGTCAACCAGACCACCAGTTCCTTCCTCGCTGACAGCTCCCTCGTCCTGTCCAGGGGAATGGGGAGAGCGGGGAAGAGAGAACAGGAGAGTTTGGGGGTGGGGGTGTGTTGGAGAGGGGGGGGGGGGGGGGGTTGGGAGCTGTAGGGGAGAAGAAGAAGAAGAAGGGGAGGGGGAGGGGGTTGGAAGTTGGGGACAACCCTCGTATGACCAGATTATTCAAGACGTTGAAACTGGCGGTAGGGCACCGCCCGTTCATTGATCTGACAAGTCCGACGCGATCCTGCCTGTCTGTCTGTCTCTCCGTCGGTCTGTCTGTCTGTCTGTCGCTCTCTCTTCTCTCTCTCTCTCTCTCTCTCTCTCTCTCTCTCTCTCTCTCTCTCTCTCTCTCTCTCTGCCTCTCGGTGTGTGTGTATGTGTGTGTGTGTGTGTGTGTGTGTGTGTGTGTGTGTGTGTGTGTGTGGTGCGTCCGTGCGCGTCCGTGCGCGTGTGTTGTCTGTCTGCCTGTCCCTCTCTGTCACTCTGTCTGTGTCTCTGTCTGTCTGACTGACTCTCTCTCTCTCTCTCTCTCTCTCTCTCTCTCTCTCTCTCTCTCTCTCTCTCTGTGTGTCTTTGTCTCTGTCTCTCTCTGTCTGTCTCTCTCTCTGTCATCCTGTCTCTCGGCCAAAGAATCTCGCTCTCCATAGTCCGGCATTGATCCCTTATCTCCAACAGCCTAGGGGTCTCTGCTATGGAATCTTACTAGCGTTGAAAGATCATAATTACTGTATCACCACGAAGACGGCAATTGTCATCAAGAAAACAGTAACGATGTCATTTTTTCTCCCACCGAATATGATAATAATGTACTTGCAGAGAGAAAGCGATGATGTCAAAACAGGAATAGTTGGGTACGAAAACCATGTTTTTGACAGATTAAAGCAAGAGCAAAAAATATTCATCAATTTTGACTATGGAGACAACCGATTTTGAGTCAAAAGAAAGAAAAAAAACACCCTTATGACCGTGATAAGCCGTGAGTGGTGAACACTGTTGATTATATCAGTCATTTTTCTGCGCCTCTGCATTGCAATCTGCACATTAATATCAAAAATGACACCAGCGTGCCTGTACAGAAGGCATAATTACTTCGTTTGTTTTAAGTCATCCATGTTATTTTCAGGATGATTACGTGTGAGCTCCATGCCAGCCCGAAATATAAGAAAACGAGTAATTAGGCAACTAAAAACTAATGATCGTTGCTTTCCTCGGAGGCCTTACTCATTTCACGAACAAAATAGTTTACGATGGCTATTAGCTTTTGAAGCTAAGAAATTCGCTTACTTTGTCGTTCTCTGTTCTCGCCGTCTGTCTCCCTGCCTTCTCTGCCTCTCTTTCTGTCTGTCTCCGTCTCTTCCTGTCTCTGTCGGTGTCTCTCTCTGTCTCTGTCGGTGTCTCTGTCTCTCTTTCTGTCTGTCTGTCTGCCTAGGACAGATTGGAAGAAGAAGGAGCACTGCCTAAAATTTCAATCCTTGATTAAATGAAGGTTTTCTGAGGCCTGTCTGTCAGTCAGTCTGTCTGTCTGTCTGTCTGTCTATCTGTCTGTCTGTCTGTCTGTCTGTCTGTCTGTCTCTCTCTCTCTCTCTCTCTCTCTCTCTCTCTCTCTCTCTCTTTCCCTTTCTTCCCTCCCCTCTGTGTTTCTCTCTGACCCGTGTTTGTCTTCATATCTCTCCGTCCGTCCGTCTCCCCGTCGTTCACATCCTCCCCCCCCCCCCTCTCTCTCTTTTTTCCCCTCTCGTGTCTTCCTGTCAACGCAGATGGGGTCCGCAATCAGAGCGGCGCCGGGCAGTGGCTATGGGGAGGGGGGGTGAGGGGGTAGGGGTAGGGTAGGGGGCAGAGAGGGCGGATGAGGAGGTGCTCCAGACCAGGATCAATTAGCCCAGCTCCGCTGCCCTCCTTGTTGCACTCGGCCAAGAGCTCCTTCTCCACGGCATCACTGGCCGGGGCTGGACAGGCGCGTATTGAGCCCAGAGCTCGGCATCTGACGTGAAGAGGATTGACAGAGAGAGAGAGAGAGAGAGAGGAGAGAGAGAGAGAGAGGAGAGAGAGAGAGAGAGAGAGAGGGAGGGAGGAGGGAGAGAGAGAGAGAGAGAGAGGGGAGAGAGAGAGAGAGAGGGGAGAGAGAGAGAGGAGGGAGGGAGGGGGGAGGGAGATAGAGAAGAGAGAGCGAGAGTTGAGGAGGGAGAGAGAGAGAGAGGAGAGAGAGAGAGAGAGAGAGAGAGGAGAGAGAGGAGAGAGAGAGGAGAGAGAGGAGAGAGAGAGAGAGTGAGAGAGAGAGAGAGAGAGAACGAACGAACGAACGAACGAACGAATTTTATTTTCAGAGGGTAGTGGAGTAAGCATAACTGCTTTTTTACATCCAGCCCTCCCGGGGGCCAAAAGAAAAGAAAGAAAAGATACAAATTCTGAAATATAATAATACCAAATGCAACAAACCTAATGTACAAGAGTGAACACAGACAGAAGGGGTGGGATATGGTGGGGTGGGGACATAAGAGAGAGAGAGAGAGAGAGAGAGAGAGAGAGAGGGGAGGAGAGAGAGAGAGAGAGAGAGAGGAGAGAGAGAGAGAGAGAGAGGGAGAGAGTTAACAAAAAAATAGCAGTGAGAGACAGAGTGAGGGAGAAAGGAAGCGGGAGGCAGAAGCAAGGCATGGCATTTAACATAAATAGAAGTCAGAAGAGGAGAGAGGTAGAGGCAAAGGAAAGAGAGAGGGAGAGAGGAGAGAGAGAAGAGAAGATGGAGAGGGGAAAAGAGAGAGGAGGA
>CM031605.1:8844826-8865201 GCA_018398815.1 Conus ventricosus | reverse complement strand
TTGGGATCCTTTGGCGCCCGTCCCCCCCCCGGTTCCGACGGGAGCCCCCACGTGACAACCCCCCCCCCCCCCCCGCCCCCCTCCGCTCTTGCGCCGACCTGCGTGATATGATCGCGTCGTGGAAGCTGGAAAGGCGGGGGGGGGGGGGGGGGGGGGGGGGGTTGTTTTGGTGTGAGGGGAGGTTTGTTTTCGGTCGCACCGTCATCAGACCTGACTGCTTTGCTATAAACAGTCGTCAATCTTGTTGACGTGGAAGGCGTCGAGCTTCAGAGAGTTGTTGTGGGCGAAAGCGGTACAGGGGGGTTTCGTGGTGGGGTTTTCCGTTCCAACTGTGATGAGGATGGTGTGCTGTCTTTTATCTGTGTGTGCTGCTGTTTGACGTAACCTAGCTCGTTTCTGGTGTCTGTGTGTGTGTGTGTGTGTGTGTGTGTGTGTGCGTGCGTGCGTGCGTGCGTGCGTGCGTGCGTGCGTGCGTGTGTGTGTGTGTGTGTTTCATGGTAAAACTCAATCCGCACAGACAGTTTAGAAGTTCAGATGGGGAACGCCTCTACTTTGTATACGGTAGCACAGCAGCTGGTTTCATACTCACGTAATAACTCTCACGCGCTGCAGCACACTACTGGTCGCAAAAAGGAATTGCTGTGAGGACGTTTAAACGGAACCCACACTCAGACAAGACTTAATTGGACGTTAAACGGAACCACCACTCAGACAAGACTTAATTGGACGTTAAACGGAACACCACTCAGACAAGACTTAATTGGACGTTAAACGGAACCACCACTCAGACAAGACTCGATTCGATGGACTGTGAGGACGTTTGAAGTGAACCACCACTCAGACAAGACTCAATTCGATGGACTGTGAGGACGTTAAAGTGAACCACCACTCAGACAAGACTCGATTCGATGGACTGTGAGGACGTTGAAGTGAACCACCACTCAGACAATGACTCAGTTGGACGTTAAAGTGAACCACCACTCAGACAAGACTCAATTCGATGGACTGTGAGGACGTTAAAGTGAACCACCACTCAGACAAGACTCAATTCGATGGACTGTGAGGACGTTAAAGTGAACCGCCACTCAGACAAGACTCGATTCGATGGGACTGTGGGACGTTAAAGTGAACCCCCACTCAGACGAGACTCGATTCGAGGACCCCAGGAAAACAAAGGCTGGGTTGATCGGTAGAGGCTTGCGGACTGTGGAAAACAAAAGGCTGGGTTGATCGGTAGAGGCTGGCGGACTGTGGAAAACAAAAGGCTGGGTTGATCGGTAGAGGCTTGCGGACTGTGGAAAACAAAAGGCTGGGTTGATCGGTGAGGCTGGGGGGACTGTGGAAAACAAAAGGCTGGGTTGATCGTAGGGGCCCTTGGCGGACTGTGGAAAACAAAGGCTGGGTTGATCGGTAGAGGCTGGCGGACTGTGGAAAACGAAAGGCGGGGGTTGATCGGTTAGAGGCTGGCGGACTGTGGAAAACAAAAAGGCTGGGTTGATGGGTAGAGGCTGGCGGACTGTGGAAACAAAAGGTTGGTTGTCGGTAGAGGTGGGGGACTGTGGAAAACAAAAGGCTGTGTTGATCGGTAGAGGTGGCGGAGTGGGGAAAACGAAAGGTGGGCTGATCGGTAGAGGTGGGGGACGGGTGGAAAACGAAGGCTGGGCTGATCGGTAGAGGCTGGCGGACTGCGGACTTCCGCCCACACACTGGTCGTGTTCATCTGGGGACAGACGGAAACGCGGAGGAAAAAGAAGAAGAGGAGGAGGAGGGGAGGAGGAGGGGAGGAGGAGGAAGAGGAGAGTCTATTTTGATCGAAAACAAAGGAAAACATTTATAGAGAACACTCCGATGGTTATATTATGCATGTCTGTTCAGGATGCTTAACCCCCCTCCCCTCCCCCACCTTCACCTCCCCTTCCTCCCCAACGAAAATAACTTTCGATACTAACAATTTAGTGTGACCCATGGCATTAGCTTCAAACGTTCAAATCTATTTTAAAACAACATAATACCCACAGTACATGGTCGATGACCCAACACGTAGTATATCATTTATCCACATGCAAAACAACATTTCCACTCTCCACAATGCCCCCCCCACAACCCCCTCCCCAACCTCCCCCCCCCCCCCCCCCACCCCTTCAATCACCTCTCATACCCTCACAGTTTCCCCGTTTCTTGATGCTTCTGCGTGCTGCCCCCGGATCTAGAGTTCCCGCGTGCCTAGGATTACAGCCCTCGCATTTCGCCAAGGGTTATTCTGTTCAGCGGAGAGTTAAAGTGTCTTGATCAAAAGGATCTTTCTCTTTGGAGTCGTATTGATCTTCGCCCCATTCTGCATGACCCCCCCCCCTCCCTCCCCCTCCCGCTGAATCTGTTCCCCCTGCTTAATACTCCGCCTTGCTTGTCACTGCACCCCCACCCCCACCTACCCACCCCACCTCACCCCAAACCCTTTCCCTTTCCCCTATTTCCCTCTGCTCGACACTCCCCCTGCCCGGGGGTACAAAAGGAAATTTCTTTCTATAACACGGTTACGACCCTACCCCAACCCCCCCCACATACACTCCAGGAGTACCGAGCGAGCAGGGGGTGTTTGAGCTTATTCCATTTTTCGCTTCACTGATGATCTGTTATAGATTTAGAGATGGGTCGCACATTTTCCGTTGCAGGAGGATCCCGCTTTAAACAGCAGCAGACTGAAACACGTGCTGTGAACGTTCTCCTTTGTGAGAGTTCTGAGGTCAGTGTGGGTCGGTAGTGGCGTTGGACGATGCGGCGCCCCAGCTTTGAGTGCGCTCACGCCCATTTCCACTCCGGACAGAAGAAGACCTCTGTTAGTGTGAAACTGACCATGGGTCCAGGCCCGTCCGGGTCCGATGCTGTGTCAGTTTGTGTATAAATTTAAACAACCAGATGTATATTTTTTTTTCTTCCAGTTGCGCAGATGTGTGTTTGCGCATGCGTGTGGGGGCCTTTTATTGTGATGAACACTTTTTCTGCCAGTTTTTTTTTCTTGTTCATTCACGGCGTTGACTTCTTTGTTGGGGTTTGCTTTAGAGAAACGGAAAAGGCCGACTCTAAGCCATTTCACCCTCCACCGAGTTTTTGGGCGAAAGGGGCCCTAAAACCGCCTTTTTCTGTGGCGGAAGAGAGAGAGAGAGAATCACCGGCAGACAGACAGAAAAGAGGAGACAGAGAGAGACAGACAGACAGACAGAGAGGCGGGCAGACACACACACACACACGCAAGCGCATATTCTGTTCTTGGCAAGTAAGAGTCAAAAACCAAAAAATAACGTTTATCTACAAACAAACATACTGTGCGGGGGTTATCCGTTTTAATACTAATTTACTAAACTTTCAGATTTTAGTTTTTGTTAATCCTGTTTTTCTTGGTCGTTTTAAATTTACATCATTTTCGCGCAACTTTTCTTCAAATGAGTCTTTGTCTTTCATTGTGAAATAGAACTACAGTCTTTAACTGTTTCTAATCTTTAAACTGAGTATATTTCTGGCATAAAACCACACACTTATCAGCAGTCTTCCGCTGAAAGTATTTTCCCGACAAAGTGTTTCTCTTTTAACTATGTCTCTTTCTGCTGAACAGTCATCTAAATAAATAGTGTCTGCGTTCCTTCAAACATTTCATAAACTTTTTCTAACATCACTCGTTTATTGCTGGGATAAACTAATATTGTCATCATCTGTCCATATAAACCTTCTATTATGATATGCTTTGTTCCTTTTAAGTGTTGGGCAGAAATCACAATATGATAAAAATTATAACGATAAACTGTTTGTAACAGGTCAAGGAAAATATTGTTTTTCCACAACCAGTTTGTCCACAAATTAATGAACAATGAGGGTTTTTGCATAAAGTTTAACTGCTCCATAGTTTTATAACAGATTTAATCTAATCCAGTTATTGTTTTTACATGCTCTCTGTTAAAACTTGTTCATTTATAATAAAATCCTTAAGGTCTAAATGCGTAAGATTAATCCAATTCAGTTCTGTAAGATTGTTTCTATTTGGGATAATATTGATTTTGTTGCTTGTTGTTATGCCCTTAATATCTCGCCATTGTGAAGATGACGACGGTAACTTTAAGTTTTTCAACGTCTAAGTTTTGCCAGCTAATTAGAATTTCCTTTTAGAAGGAGTCCTAACGCCACAACCCCACCCCTCCCTTATCTTTTAAGACAGAAATTTCAAATATCATTGTGAACGCATCTCCTAATTTCATTTGCGGATGAACTGTAATTTTGTAGAAGCATCTTTCAAACCGTTTCTCTTCGTGGGGATGTACTGTTTATTCCCATACGGCTTTATTTCAATCTCTTTCCGACTATTGTCTTTCTGGCATAATACTTAAAATGAAAAGGGCCAGAGTTAAATGCTTTTCTGAACTTTTTGATGGCTAAAATATGTAAATGGGTTATGAATTCAAATTTTATGCCCCATTCAAAATATGGTTCTAAGTGCCTTTTGAGGTCAGGCTTTCGAACTATTTTATATTCATACTGGCCAACATTATTTGCTTTAGTTTGCGCAGCTGTTTAGTTTAGGAAACTTTTTGCTGTCGCTAACCTTTTGCGTTTATAATCACCATCTTTAGTGTACCCCAAAACATACAAAGTGCCTATTTCACCATTCTGTTCAAAGTCCGCAACGTCTGCAAGGCTTTTAATTCTAAGGTTATACACCTCACAGGCGCTAATGTAACTCCGGTTCTTCTGGCCCACGCGACATTTTTAGTACAGTTTTTTTATTTTATTTCAAAAAATGGTAGGTTATTGCATTTCACAACTTTCCCTGCTTTGTCTGCAATTTTTATATTAAATGCCCAACCCCTCCCACAAACTAATCTTTTTAAACTGTAAATTAGGGAATTGTAAAATTTTCATAATCGCAATATGCAGCTTTCCCGCCGGGTAAAGCTCTTAAAACATTTGAGGGCCTTCCATCATATAAGTTTTCATCAGTGCTCAGCTCATCCAAATGAACATAAAGTATGAATGTAATGCAAGATCGAGGGATTTTCCCCTTAAAAGTAGTTTTGTTTGGCGCAACAACAAATTTTTAGTGACCTGAGTGTCAACTTTAAAGCCTAACATTTTAGCTAGCTTTTTATCAATAAGTAATCTGCATTTTCGGGTTCGAATGTTAATATTGTTTTTAGATTTTGGCATTTTTAAGTTTGAGGTAATGCCAAATTTTACTCATTGCTTCTTTTAGTGAGCAAAACCCGTTAATAACCATCAGGTATGTTAACTGGTTAGCTTTGACCCCGCAACTTTTATAATCTTATTATTCCCTTGGTTTCGCTTTATTAAACCCTTGATTTGTAAAATATTTCATGGAGCGCGACCGTTTTGGCCCGCAAATTGTTATCAATAGCATGTTCTAAAAACGAAGGGCGGTCTTGAGTTGTTATTGTTACAAAAATTTTTAAAACAATTAAAAATGAGTGCTTTCAATATACTGGGGGCAAAATATTCTGTTGGGCCGCACTACAATCTTAAAAATATAGCAACTGATACTTTGACTTGCTGTGACCCAGACTGCCTCTTTTCATAAAAAGGTGATACTCCATTAAGCAGATTATCTTAACCCCCTATTAAAGGGAGGCACATCCAGAAAGCGTGGTTTAGTCATCCGATGCAGTTTTATCAGAACCAGTTAAACTTTGCTGTGTTTTGCGCATCAATGGGTGTGGAGTGGCGTATGCGGGTCATTTAAATCACCATGATCCTTTGGTGAGGTCAGTTTACCGATTTCATTTCTATTACACTTCAGACTTTATTTGGCTGAATGCAAGCGCCATTGCCAAATGACAAACCGTTTAATCCACTCAGCAAAAATAGACATGAAGGCTTTTGAAAGGATCTGTAACGAATTCAATATTAACATAAAGAAGACTTTAGCCCAAAAGGTTGGATCATAATATGGCATAGGCGTCATTTATTTTCAGGGCACGCACAGAAAGTATAACTTTGACCGGCGTTCTCCTTTCAAAATTGTTGGCCTGGTCCATAGAGCAAGAGCATAAAACAGATGGACAACATTTATCTTAGACACTTCTAGGGCCTAACTAGGCGGGGAATAGAACGAATAAACGACTCTATTCGTACTTACGTTTGGTGTTTGCTAGGTTCGCAAGCACAGGCAAGATCGAGCATAATGATCCTTTACTGGCTTTGCGCGCAAAAACATACTTAGCAAATTTAGAGGACGCCATTAATTTACAGTTGATTTCCCTTCAAGTTTTAAAGATACCAAAATGTTTTACAATACGCAAGATCGAAAGTAGACTTTGCTGTTGGCACTGGTTTATACATGCTGCTTCTGCCTTAGACTCCAGGTGGGAATAATAATAAACTATAATAATGAAATTCTTATAGCAGGCAATAAACAGAAGGTTGGGAAAAACGACATAAATTCTGAGCCTGTAATATTACAAGCAGTTAAACAAACACCCAAGATAAGTCATCTAATTCCCAAAGCCCAAACCCCAAAGTCATTGAAGACTCAGCAAAGCTCGCGACTCTGTTCGCGATGACCATGAATATGAAAAGACAGCGCTTGTTCTTGGATTAACTGGCCTAGGATTCCCTTGGTCTTTATCTTATAAATAGTAACCAACTATTAAGAGAACTAATGCCATAAGTGCTCGGCCATAAAGCCAACATTTTTGCTTGCAGTAGACAAAAGCAGCTCCGATACTCCCAAATATTCCTGGTAAAGCGTTTCACGGCTTTACCAGCTAATTTTTTAATAAATTTGCAGATGATTAAGCTGTTTTTTACCCATGATTTATCAGGCGATGGCGGCGGAGGCACTGAACTTTGCCCTCCACCACACCTGTAATAGCCATCACCAGTGTACTTATTGCAAATCCTAAGGCAGTTATAACGCTTGCTAATGTGACTCCATGCTCTCTAAACATGTTCTTATTCGTTCTGTAGCGTTGCGTCTTCAAAAAAAAATTTTTTCGATAGTTTTCTTATTCTATTCACTTGAGTTCGTATTGGTCTGGTTAGTAGTTAGCACTTCTAGTCTTGCTGATTTTCTTGTTCAGATCTTTGTCTTTGGGTTATTCTTTCTTTAATATCAGGTCCTAAGTTGGCGTCTTGCCTCAACGAGTTTTCTTTTTCTCTTCTATATGCCCATCTAGTTCACCTTAGTTTTGCTAAATTGTTTGTTAATTCGCCTCTGATGGTTCTTAAAGCATGATCAAGGGCCTCTATTTCTCGCATGGGTAGCGGTGAGTCGTGTATAGTTTTTTAACGCTGTTTTTCCGAAAAACTGGTTTCTGCTTCTTTTGTATTTTTTAAATTTTCGCCTGCTGATTGATTTAATTCTTTAAGTTCCATGTTTTGCATTTGGTTATCTGCGGGAGTTCTTGTATGTGTGTTTTGAAGTTTAGCAACTGCCCCCGCCTTAATTTCGGTCTAGCAATGCCAGGGATTTGATCTTCCCCTGAGTCTATTTCTAATTGAACCACAGCTAAAACTTTGAGGGGTGGGTTTTAGTTGTAAGCCGAACAAGTTGCCCTTGATCGTTTTTTACAGACAAAAGGCCATCTTCTAATTCAAAATCATTTGGGTCTATAAATTCGGGAGGTTCTTGGCCCTAAACTTTTGTAAAATGCTTCGACCGTACTTGCTGTTAATTCACGCGCAATGAGAGCGTTGAGCGATGCTGTGTCAAAGGGATCATTTCACTCAGTTCGTCTCCACGATCAAAAACTCTAATCTTCTTCGCCTTCAATTCCTGCCTGTTTTTAAATAATTTAAACTTTTTATTTTGCTTCATAAAATTGCCACAACAAACATATGGCTCGATTCTTGACCCCATAGAAACTGAAAGAGCCCCATGGCGTGAAGGGAAATAAACGGAATTTTATTTTTCCCAAAATAATCCATCTACTATTGATGCGATCAAATTCTTACTGTAAAATTTTCCCAGACTTAGGAGCGGAGAATTGATTGTGCCAGGCTCTGCGCGTCTTACTTTCAAAATAGAGCTCGTTTCAACAACAGACCCAAACAGGACAGTTGTACAGAATTTGGGACGGGCAATCGTTAAAAAAATTTCTATAAAAATTGAGGGGCAAGAAATATTTTCTTTACACAATGCAAGACATATTTTTAACCTTTTTCTGATCTATGGCTAATGGGAATGAAAGGGATGATCTTGCGTTTCAAGGAATCGAAATGAAGAAAGCACTAAAAATAGAATAGGGCGCTGGAGAAAATAAAGACGTCAAAAAGTATGTGCCTTTAAAGTTTGCGTATGGAAATGGGTTTTCCATTCCTTAGTTTTTGAGTTGTTAAAAGCGCATGCCCCATACTTTCAAGGAGCATTAAAAAGACAGATTGTCATATGAACTAACTTTTAATGAATACAAACGGGTTATTAAATCATCAGACACCGAAGCAAAGTACAGCATTCGACTCTCGTTAGAGTTTGACTTTTGTTAGAAACCCCTAAATTAGCAGAGCTGATTGCGCACAATATGGGGGACACATTTCCCAATATATTACAAAAAGAGTGATTCATCATACAACATATCCCAGAAGCAGGGCAGACACTATATGGAAATTTTAGTTTTAGCGTCTCAGCAAGATCGCTTAAAGGTATTTTATTGCTGTGCGAAGTGAAGAACCGTTCAAAAGAGGAAGTGAAAAGTTTTTTAATCCAAAAAAAACGAAAGTACAATGTTCGATTGAGGGTAGTCCAAACCCAAAATCTACGCTAGCGGGCTTAAACTTATCAGCTTTTTGATGAAATAAGAAAACGGGTTTGGGGGGCGGGAGGTGTAGAAGCCCAACAGTAACCTTGTGTCTAAAGATTTACATCTTCACAATGTTAGGTTTGATGATTATTTAACAAACAAAATACGGTTTATGGATTGACTAAGGTCAACAGAGGATAATCAGTTGCATGGAAGGGGGGAGGCTGTGAGAGACGTAATAAACATTCAAATTGATAAAGAAGAAGAAGCCGATAAACCGCTAATGTACATTTGTTTTTAATATATGATGCGAGCTGAATATTGTAAAGAAAGATTAACAGATGTAGTATACTAAATTATTTTTCTTTTTATAAAAGCATGTCTGTTCAGGTTTATCCAAATGTCCCTTTACAGCGCGCTAAAAGAAGAAGATAGCAGGCAATTCTGCTGTTATAGAAAACCCTGCAGTAAAAAACCTTTAGATTAAAAACATTACGCAAATGCAGCAAGTACTAGAGAAAGACTTTCAAAATACAGCAAACCAAACGAAGGTATTCTGCTGCCTTTAAGCTGTTACATATGTTTATACTGGAGCATCGACTATAAGTGCTCTATCAGCAGGAACGAGTGTTGGTCTCTTAGCAACAGGCATAGGCGCCCCCCGCAGCTTAACCTCTAGGAGGTTGTCTTTAGCTCTCGGCCTGTGTTCATTAGCCGTAGGTGCTGCTAGCAAAAAATTAAAACTAAACCCAAAAGCACACAGCTATGGTTCAACTAATAAAGCTAAACTTAGCTCGTTTAAACTGACAATAAATAAAGCGCTTGTTGACTCAAACATCACGGATAAAGGAATTTAATCGTTTACAGGCCGATTTTGATGATAAAAAAGACAAAAGTTTGATCTTCAAGAAGGCGAGGACAAGTTTTTCTCAACAGCCAGACCCCGAGCAGATAAAAAGGATGCTTAAAAAAAGTAAACGAGACATTAAACTCTGTTCTAAACAGCTACATTAAAAACACCGAAGGGTGTTTATACTTTAGTTTATGAGTCCAAGCGCAAAAAGACCGTTGATATTGGTTCTGATTAAGTTTTTTTTTTTTAATTTTTAAATAAATTTTTTGGCTTAGAAAAGAAGGACAGCAGGCTAAGTATATAAAGGACAAGACGAATTGTTTGAAGGAATGCTCGAGAGAGAGCGTTTATCAAGAGCACTGAATGATATTGATTTAGAAGTCATTGACCCAACAAACGTAAGGCAAGTGTTGTACATGCTATTTCTCAAGGTTCCAAGTGAACTAACAATAGACCGCCAGTTAAAGTAATGTTAGCTGTTTTAATCGACTATATAACAATAAATGAAAAAAATTCTAGAAGTTTGGGTCTCAACTAAACAACAGACTATTCTTTCCTCTAATGATAACACCCGGTTGGGCAGACGAGTGCTTACACAGTTTAACGCGCCGCTGAAGAAGCTAAAATGAGAAGGCTCTGGTTGGTCAGAGGGCGAATTTTAGAGATTAGATTAAAACAGGCTAAGTATGCCGATTGTAGGCAAGGCTTACATTCCGCTCCCTCGGGAGTTGGTTTTAAAGAGAGCAGTTTTAAACATAAAAAATTCAGACAACAAATGTTTATGTGGTGCGTTCTTGCAAGGCTGCATCTGTCCGCGAACACGCAGAGAGAGGGGACTAACTATCGGCAATACGCCAAAGATCTTAACTTCAATGGAATATCCTTTCCTGTTAGTGTAGACCAAAATTTGATCAGTTTGAAGAACAAAAAACCCCAATAACTGTTAATGTATACACATGGGATGAGGAAACAAATTTGGTGCCATTAAAGTGTCCAAGAACAGTCCAACAATAGGCGAACCAGCCAAAAGTCATGTGGACTTACTCTAATGTTTTTTGCCAGCAGGGCTGCCCCATTACACATTGATACGCACAATGAGCAGATTTTTAGCGATACTTCAAAGCATGAACATAAACAAGAAATTTTGTAGAAAATGTTTAACAAGAATGCCATCTGTTCAAGCCGCGCTTGAACATTAAAACCCTTGTAAAAATCTGTAGACTGTAAAGACAGAACTAACTACGCCCCGCCAGGATCTAAAGTTAGTTTTAAGAACTGGAAACGGCCCGCAACATTCTCCATATGTTGTTTACGCAGACTTTGAATCACTCATTGTTCCTTATGAAGGGCCCGGCGCCACAAAACTTCGAAAAACAGTTTAATGAGTAATCATCAAATTTGTTCATTGCTTTCTTGTTGTCAGGTCGGTGGCGTTCATTCAGAGCCAGAATTATATAGAGGACCTATGCTGCCAAAATACTTCTTAGAACGCATGCAGCAAGTGGCAATGGGGCTGTTCTAATAATCTAAATTATCTGAAATCAAATGGCACCCGAAGACCAACAACAGTATGACTCAGCCACACATTGTTGGAATTTGTGGTTTAGAGTAACGCCCAAGGTGTAAACCCACAGTAAGAGACCATGATCACATTAGTGGGAAGTTTAGAGGTGCAGCGCACAGTAAAAGCAATCTTCAACTAAAGTTTGATCCAAAGACATGGAAGCTGCCTGTATTCTTTCATAACTTGCGAGGTTACGAACTCTCATCTTATAATGAAAGCAGTGGACGATGCCTTCAGCGTGTCTGCATTGCACAGTCATCAGAAAAGTAATGTGCTTTAATCTAAATAACATGTTTTTTTATGACTCTAAAGCAACACATGATGGGCTCATTAGAGGCACTGGCTATGTCCTTAAAGTCCTGCCAATAACAGAAGAATATTTTGACTCAACTCTTGTTAGAAAGGGCGTTTATCCTTATGAGTACATGAACAGTTGGGAAAGGTTTTACGAAGATACACTTCCCCCTAAAGGGGCGTTTTTTTCTAGTCTTAGAGGAAAGGACATCAGTGATTCTGATTACCGCATGTCAAGATGCGTGGCAAAAGTTTAGAGTGTAAACGATGGGAGACTACATGATTCTACTTGATGGCAGATGTTGTTTTTTGGCGGACGTCTTTGAAAATTATAGAAAGACCTGCATGAAACATTACAGTTTGGATCCTGCGCATTACATTTCTGCGCCCCGGGGTGAGCTGGGACGCTTTTTAAAGTTTACTGGAGTACAAATTGATTTATTGTCTGACCTACCAATGTTCAGATGATTGAAAACGGATTGCGTGGGGAATTAGTATGGCGTGCATCTTACTGTAAAGCAAAAAAACCCAAAAACTTGGACGACTATGATCCGAGTAAAAGGTCCAACTATTCAGTATTTAGACGCAAACAATCTGTATGGTTGGGCAATGGCGCAATCACTTCCATTACGTAACTTCAAGATGTACACAGGTACGATAATACTCAAAAGGCATTAAAGTGGTTAACAGTTTTAACGCCTGATCAGCAGCGTGGCTTCATTCTAGAAGTTGGGCTTTGAATATCCTCATGAACTCATGACCTGCATAATGATACCCCTTAGCAGAAAGTCTAAAGATGGATCCAAGAGAACCCCCTTAAACTTGTGCCTAATCTTCGAGCAAAAAAAATTATGTCTGTCATTACAGACTTTACAATTTTATTTAAGAATGGTTTGAAGTTAACAGCTGTTCATCGCATAATTGCTTTCGATCAAGAAACAGTTCTGAAACCATACATCATGAAGAAACATGATCTCGAACTAAATTCCACAGATGCTTCAGAAAAGACTTTTTCAAGTTGATGAAACACAGCTGCTTTGGAAAGACTATGGGAATCCGCACAAGCGCAAAAGATGTCAGATTGGTCACCAAAGAGAACGAAGCAATTAAGCTACTTCAAAACCCAATTATCGGACTTTAGAAGATTTCATGATCATCTTTTTGGCATAATGATGAAAAAAAAAAGTCAAATTAGACAAACCTGTATTTATTGGGTTTTACTGTTTTTGAATTATCAAAGCTTTTGATGTTAGAGTTTCTTTATGACTACTTTAAGCCTCGTATCCCGAGTCAGAGTACTTTACACAGATACAGATAGTTTTGTTATAGATATCCCTACTGAAGACATCTATAAAGACATGGAATTAGAAGTAGCTAAAGGACATGCGGGATGGTATGATAACATCTGATTACCCTAAAGATTCGCCCTTTTCATTCATCCGTTAATAAGAAGGTTTTAGGAAGATGAAGGAAGAATTTTCTGGAAGGTGGATCAAGGAGTATGTGGGGTTAAGGTCAAAAATGTACAGTATTTCGAGCCAGGAGAAAATCATTTAAGAAAGCAAAAGGGAATATTCGCGCGTTGTGCAGTCAAACATATCACATGACAACTACAAAGAAGCATTGTTGGATAAGACTTTTCATCATGGCAAGTTAAAAATGCGATCTAATCTACTGAGATCAACACAACAGTTGTAACAAGAAGTCATTAGATAGAAACAAAACAAAAACGGGGTTTGTTAATCCGAGTTTTCATATGCAATTGGGGGACTGGAGAACGTAAATTAATTAAAGCGGAAACTGTGTCTGGCGGATTTTTCTGCGTTTCTTCTTTCCCCAAAGATCTTGAGGAGCTGGTTGTTTTGTTGTGCCAGTTTCTCGTAAATAATACACGGGCGGATTCATTTTTTACAATTCTTTTATTTGTAGGGTCAACACTCCAAACCGGATCTGTTGCCCTGATGCGAGTGTCCCTTCTGCTTCCCCGGTAAATAAAAGGGACCTTACTTTCAAACCAAACGGTAATAGTTTGCCGGATGAAGACTCTCCTTCAACAACATTTATTGTTTTTCTTTTGATTGCTTTTACTGGTTTTAGGCCTTTAAATTTTTCATTATTCATTGCGCGCAAAACTGAGGGCAATCTTCTAACCCATTCTGTGTTGCGAGAATTGGGCAATCAGCTCTCTGTGATACTGGTAGGTGAAAAGTCTTTCGGCTAACTGTTTGTTAAAGTTTTCAACTAAAGCCTGTGAACTGTGAACTCCTGGAATGCCTCTTTTAATGGTAACTCTATGTTTTAACAATAATTGATTCACTTGGCCTTTTAAAATTTTTTTCCATCATCAAATTGGAATCATGCGAGGATAAGTTAATGGGCCTCGTTGGTATATTAGCTGTATGGCAAAAAGCAACAGCAGAAGCACTCTTTTGTGTTAATGGTTCCGCATCTTTGTATCTTGAAGCTACGTCAATGGACTGTAAGTGCGTACTTTAAAACTTTTTCGTCTAATCCTATCAGAGGGTAAATATAGAAAATCCATTTTTGATGGGTGTCGTTTGGAGTTGTATTAACAAAGTGTGGTCTCTGTATTGTCTAGGGGCAGGTAAAAAAATTTGCCAAATCGCTTGTTAGATAACCATTTTTTTGCTGTTTGTTCACTGACTCCAGCTGCTGGCTTAGCTTTTTAATTGCTGTGATTGCCCTTCCAATATCCCTTTTGGGGGAATAATAGATTTTGTTCATTTTTTATTCAGCCAATATTATGCGCAACAAAATACACGACGGTCATACCAACGACAATAAACCCGATTTCTTGCATCTTTTTTTTTTCTGATGGTTATAAAAGTCACTGAATTTTGGGTGGGGCAATGTCTCGATTGGTTTGCCTGTTACTAGGGTAATATTGTTTTTTTGCTTGATCAACATTTTTAATGTGTAAGCTGCATGCCCCTGTCTTTTCAGTGTGTCATTAATAAAATCTAACTGCTCAAATCTCTGCCTTTTATAGGCGTTTTTTGCAGCTGCTAGTTCCTCCATAGCTTTGTTATGTCTTTTTCTTCGCGTCATTCCCCAGTTTTCTAAATGCAAAATTACTGCCACTAAAGCAAGCGCATTCACCACAGCGCCGCCTATCATTATTGCGAGTGAAGCCATTTTTTATAAATGTATTTTTTTCTTACATATTTATATTGTCTGGAATTATTCCCTTTCTTAACTAGAAAATCTTTGTGGCAACCGAAGCTGCAATGATAGCAATCAGCTTTGCTGAATCCTCAAGTCTAGTTTGCCAAGATCTGCTGGTTTAATTCTTACAAGCTTTTACCAAGCATTGAGTATCCTACACTAGCCCTCCAATAACAGCAGAATGGTATACAAGGTTGCAACAGTTTTTTCGGTGCTCATTTTTTAAAATAAAATAATTATAATTTAATAAAAACATGAACAGCGATGATCTCCTACAGCTACAAGGCAGCCTAAACCTTCCTGAACTTATGAATGACAAGTTGATGATCAAGCTATTATGCCCAAAAGGGAAAGGCTGTATTTTTTGGCAGCGTGTGGAAAAACAAACAGTTCCCCGGAAATGAATTCAGATTGAACAGATTCAACAGATGCCGCCACAAGACATTATAAAGTATCATAACAGGTATGAAGCGCAGCTGGGGTCTAGAATGGTGAAAAGTGTGGGGCAAACGGTTTTAGTTTTTACACTAAACTAGTCAGTAGATTTGCTCCCATTGATTCTGAACAAGATCTTACGTATGATTTAACGCAAGATCCAGTTTAACAAAGTCATTAGAGTCTCTAGGATGTGATTTATACTATAGATTTGGAACATTGTTATCGCATTAATCATGGGAAATTTAAAAACTTTTAATCATATAGATTTTATTTCCTTCAAATGAACGATCTAGAAAATCACAGAACCAGAAACACTGAATCAGGTGGAGAAAGTAAACCCCGAAAACGCTGAATCAGGCGGAGAGCATTTAAAAATCCTGGGCGTGTTGAAGCAGGAAAAAAAATTAGCAGAGTGGAAAGACAAAAAAAATTAATGTTACAAAATATGACTCATCATGAAAACTAACACCTCCAACGCCAGAACAAGTTGATTCAATGCTAGCTAAAAAACTCCAAGTGATACAAGGGCCCCAAAGTTTCATGGAATATTGAACTTAAAACTGTTGCCATTTTTGGCGCCTTGCTGCTGCTGGGGGCGGTTATATGTTATAAAACATATAAAGAATGGCAACCCGAAAAAGAAAGCTATCAAAAAAATCTGAGCCCCTAAATGCAGAAAAGACACCAGACGCCAAACCGCCAATAACAAGCATCATTTTGATCCATTTATAATGGAATAATATTTTAAATTTTTTTATAAAAATAGATCAAAGGGGGTATTATAAAATGATGAAGTCAATAAATAAAGACCTGGAGTCTATAAAAGACATTTTCCCTAGACCAGAATTGTAATCAAGGGGGTTGCTTCGGATGTAAGACCTTCTTAAAATCTATGCAAAAAACGCCGAGCAAGACATACTCAACGATGACACGTTTTTTGAGGCGTGTGTGTACTATAATTTTGAAATTACTATTTAAGATAAAAACATAGCTTGTATTTTTTTTATAATTATTAAAATAACTTAATAAGAACTTGGTTGTACTTAAAGGGTGACTTAATCAAGAACTTATTAGAACTTGATCAAGAACTTAATTAAAAACTTAATCAAGAACTTATTAAGAACTTATTAAAAAATTAGAAGTAACTTAAGTAAGAACTTGGGGATTAAATTGAGAATGATTAAGGACAACTTAGAAGTAACTTAAGTAAGAACTTAAAAATAACTTGTTAAAAAATTAGAAGGAACTTGAGTGTTTGCATGTGTGGGTGGGGGGTGGGGCAGGTGGGGGGGGGGGGTGCATGCGTGGGGGCAGGACAAAACAAACAACAAACACAAACAAACAACAAACACACAATAGACAGTCCGGGGGTGGGGGTGGGGGACGTGCTGTGCGTGGGGGGGGGTGGGAGGACGTGGGGTGCGGGGGTGGGGGTGGGGAGGACGTGCGTGCGTGGGTGGGGGTGGGGGGACGTGCGTGCGTGGGGTGGGGGTGGGAGGACGTGCGTGCGTGGGGTGGGGGTGGGGGACGGGCTGTGTGTGCGGCAGCCAAAAAAGTTGAAGCAGGACGTTGAAGCGAAGCAGTGAAGCCAGTAATCACAGCAATATATACAAAGTCATAAAGTGCTTGGGAAAATTCAAGGCAGTCAATCTAAACCAAACCCAAACCCCTCCTGGCATTAGCAGTATCTAAAAATAATCTTACGTCAGTGGTAGCTCGTGCGCTTTCTAGGTTAAACGGCGAGCTCGCCTGATTGGGCCCAGTATTGCTTGGGTGCTTTTTTAGCCGTCTTACAGTGCGCGCGCACTGTTAGCTAAAGCAGTCAAATCTAAAAATTTGATCTTACGTTAGTGAAAGAAACGGCTTGCCACTGTGACCTTTGACGCTCAGGGTAAGCGCTAGTTAGTTTGCGAGAATATGAAGGGCCTGCTGCTCTCAACTCATCCAAAGCACTAACAAATTGTGCATGGTACTCAACATGCTCGTCAAGTATTGTCAGCTTTTGAAATCTCCACTATCTTTGTTCTGCCCCTGATCAAAATATTATATAAACAAACCCAACCCGCACAAAACCCCGTAAATATCTTCTCACTACACCACACCCTTCAATGACATACAACCGCGCTAAAAGCACCTGGCGCGCTGTCAACCTAAATGAATTTCACCCCCCACCCACCCCTCACCTGGCAAGCCCAGTCTCTCGCTTTATTGATTTTTGGTTTGCTTGCCGTGCGCTGTGTCAACGAAGGTCGCGCGTGTCGCTAGCGATTAAGTTTCCCGGCCTCGTGCCAGGCCTATCTGTTAACATAGTTTTGTAGGTTGTAGTACATCCGTCATTGTATATTTGAAGCATTATATTTAAGATAGTGCTAGACACACTCTCCTCTCCATACTGGTAGATGTACTAAGGTCTGCCTAACCTATCTAGGTTTGTTTGCCAAACATTCGAAATCGCCCTTCAGTTGCATAAGAGCACACTTGAAGGTAGATGAACTGGTTAGAATTAAAAAAAGTAGAAAAGTATAAAACATCTTAAAAACACAGATCAGCTTGCCACATGAACACTGAATTATAGTTAACAAACAATCAAGTCTAATACAAACTGAGAAATTTTTTACTTAGGAGGAACAGCAAAATGTTTCAAATACGAATCAGTCGTGTTTACCCCGCCTTCAACTACCCGTTAAGCGCAATGAAGAACAAAAAAGAGGCGGGGTCTCGCTGTATAGCGAGGAACGTGTTAACAACGCCGCTGTGCGGGCAAACATGTGAATAGTTAGCTTGCCTTCACTGACTGACTCAACTAATTCTTTCAACAAATACTCTAACATGCAGTTAAAATAAAACTTATGGCCTCGAATAACAAACCTGTTTTTTCAGTAACGTTTTTTGCCATTTTAAAAAAACACAATTAAAACACAGTGGTCACAACGACGAAACACACAGCCTTCTTGAGTGGGGCTCAAACAATGACGGCCGGGTCGTGCACGTCGACAGCCTCGATCTGATGGCAATCTAGACTTTTCCAAAAGTGGTGCAACCCAACTGAGTGTGTTTTTTTGTTTAAACAGGACAGGTAGGTGCAAACGCCCCGAGCCGTAAATTAAGTGATCAGATTTCAGCCCGTGTACAAAGTTTGTAGGTGGAATTGTCAGAAGAAGTGTGCGGATTTTTAGTCATTTAAATTTAGAGAGAGAAAGAGTGTGTTTTGTGTGTGTCTGTTGCCGCCTCTTTTGTCTGTCTGTCTGTCTCTCTCTCTGTCTCTCTTCTCTTTTCTGTCTGCCGGTGATTCTCTCTCTCTCTCCCTTCCCCCACAGGAAAAGGGGCTTTCAGGCCACTTTTGCCCAAAAAACTCGGTGGAGGGTGAAAGTGGCTTAGAGTCGGCCTTTTCCTGTTCTCTCTTCTTCATCTGACACAAGTTCAGGTTAACGTCCAATTACCGACCTGAAGACTCTTCATCTGACACAAAATTCAGGTTACACGTCCATTACCGACTGAAGACTCTTAATCTGACACAAGTTCAGGTTACACGTCCATTAGCGACCTGAAGACTCTTCATCTGACACAAGTTCAGGTTTTCAGTCCATTACCCACCCGAAGACTCTTCATCTGACACAAGTTCAGGTTACACGTCCATTGCCGACCTGAAGACTCTTCATCTGACCCCAAGTTCAGGTTACACGTCCATTGCCGACCTGAAGACTCTTCATCTGACACAAATTCAGGTTACACGTCCATTACCGACCTGAAGACTGTGTCGCTCTGTGGCGGGAAAGGACCGGGGATAAAATTTAGGCACAGAAGTACATGGTATAAAATGGTATACAATACAGAGTCCAGATGTATACTGCGTGTCCTCGTTATCGGCCAAGTCTGAGCGCTGTTTGAAGAATTCACGCTCTTGTATACCACGGGCTGCCTACTGGGTATGCCGACTCAGAGCTTCCTTCGCGCTGTTTGCGCAATCTTCCCCCCTTTTCATTCAGTCGAATTAATGAGTCGCCCAACTTTTTGGCTGCTGTGTGATGGCATCCGTCTGGGCGTGAGAGACAATGGTGTTGCGCCGTGGATTAGTCAGTTGTGGAGCTGCAGCGCCCACTATGGTGAAGAGCCCAATCCTTGAGCGGCAGACTCTGTTGCCGTTGCTGCAGATGAAGTCTCGGTCTGTTGGTGCTGACGCTACTCTTTGCCGTCTGCGGCGCCTCTGCTTTTCCCAGTGGGCCTCTCTCCTCTGCTGTGCTTTTTTTGATGCCGGTCTTTTGCTGTTCCAGGTCTGCAGTCCTTGTCGGTTGATTTCGATCCTGCCAAATGTGCCCAGGATTCTTCTGAGGCAGTGCGGGTGGAAGGCGTTTTAGTTTGCATTTTTTGTCAATGCTTCGATTCTGTAGAGAAAAGTGCTCACACGCAGGCTTGATTTCACTTTCACCTTTGGGGTTTGACGTTAGCATGGTGTTGTCTCAGACTCTTTGCGCCAGACGGGCCATCGCTGTTGCTGCCTTGCCGATCCCCAGGGTTTAGCCGGCATCCAGAGAGAGGTTGCTGGAAGATGGTCGAGCCAGGTAAGTGAAGTTGAACACTTCGGGGGGGGGGGGGGGGGGGGGGGGAGATCGCCGATGGATTCGTGGAGTGCTGTGATCTCTTGGCCCAAGATGATTGTTTTCTTCAAGCTGATGGTGAGGCCAAACTCGGTGCAGGCATCAGCGAAGCAGATGATGAGCCCTTGTATGTGCTTCCTCAGTGTGGGCAGTGAGGGCGGCGTCGTCTGCCCAAAAGCAAACTCCTGATGAGGACTTTCTGCACCTTCGTCTTTGGGTTGGAGGCGTGCCAGGGTGAAGAGGCTTCCGTCACTCCTAGTGTGGAGGAAAATGTCGTCTTCAGCCTGTCGGAAGGCGTAACGCAGCAGCAGGGAGAAGATGTCGTCTTCAGCCTGTCGGAAGGCGTTTAACGCAGCAGCAGGGAGAGAAGATGCCGAGAGTGTCGGAGCGGCACACCCCCTTGTTTTAACACCGCTTTTGATGGGGAAGGGGGGCTGGAGATGAACCATCGTGCTGGACAGGGCCATTCATGTTGGTCAGGGAAAGACGTGATCCTCTGCAGGAGCCAGTCCCGGTGTAGCTGGATGAAGAGGCCCGGCCTGCTCGAAGTCTCGGTCATGAGTGCCGGACGCAGTTCTTTGCTTCTGCCGCGCCTCTCCTCCTTTCCTGCCTCTTCTGCTCCTTCTTATCCTCTGCCTCCTTCTCCTGCTCCTTCTTATCCTCTACCCCCTTCTCCTGCTCCTTCTTATCCTCTGCCTCCTTCT
>CM031605.1:8832326-8837326 GCA_018398815.1 Conus ventricosus | reverse complement strand
TGATCGGTAGAGGCTGGCGGACTGTGGAAAACAAAAGGCTGGGTTGATCGGTAGAGGCTTGCGGACTGTGGAAAACAAAAGGCTGGGTTGATCGGTAGAGGCTGGCGGACTGTGGAAAACAAAAGGCTGGGTTGATCGGTAGAGGCTGGCGGACTGTGGAAAACAAAAGGCTGGGTTGATCGGTAGAGGCTGGCGGACTGTGGAAAACGAAAGGCTGGGTTGATCGGTAGAGGCTGGCGGACTGTGGAAAACAAAAGGCTGGGTTGATCGGTAGAGGCTGGGGACTGTGGAAAACAAAAGGTGGGTTGATCGGTAGAGGCTGGCGGATGTGGAAAACAAAAGGCTGTGTTGATCGGTAGAGGCTGGCGGAGTGTGGAAAACGAAGGCTGGGCTGATCGGTAGAGGCTGGCGGATGTGGAAAACGAAGGCTGGGCTGATCGGTAGAGGTGGCGGACTGCGGACTTCCGCCCACACACTGGTCGTGTTCATCTGTGACAGACGGAAACGCGGAGGAAGAAGAAGAAGAGGAGGGAGGAGGAGGAGGAGGAGGAGGAGGAGGAGGAAGAGGAGAGTCTATTTCTGATCGAAAAACAAAGGAAAACATTTATAGAGAAACACTCCGATGGTTATATTATGCATGTCTGTTCAGGATGCTTAACCCCCCTCCCTCCCACCTTCCACCTCTCCTTCCTCTCCAACGAAATAACTTTCGACTATACAATTTAGTGTTGAGCATGGCATTAGCTTCAAACGTTCAAATCTATGTTAAACAACATAATACCCACAGTACATGGTCGATGACCCAAACGTAGTATATCAGTTATCCACATGCAAAACAACATTTCCACTCTCCACAATGCCCCGCCCACAACCCCCTCCCCAACCTCCCCCCCCCCCCCCCACCCCCTTCAACTCACCTCTCATACCTCACAGTTTCCCGCTGTTCTTGACTGCTTCTGCGTGCTGACCCGGATCTAGAGTTACCGCAGTGCCTAGGATTACAGCCCTCGCATTTCGCCAAGGGTTATTCTGTTCAGCGGAGTTAAAGTGTCTTGATCAAAAGGATCTTTCTCTTTGGAGTCGTATTGATTCTTCGCCCATTCTGCATGGACCCCCCCCTCCCTCCCCCTCCCCGCTGAATCTGTTCCTCCTGCTTAATACTCCGCCTTGCTTGTCACTGCACCCCCACCCCACCTACCCACCCCCACCTCCCCTAACCTTCCTTTGCCTATTTCCTCTGCTCGACACTCCCCTGCCCAGGGTACAAAAGGAAATCTTTCCTATAACACGGCTTACGACCTACCCCAACCCCCCACATACACTCAGGAGTACCGAGCCGAGCAGGGGTGTGTTTGAGCTTATTCCATTTTTTCAGCTTCACTGATGATCTGTTATAGATTTAGAGATGGGTCGCACACTTTCCGTTGCAGGAGGATACCGCTTTAAACAGCAGCAGACTGCAACACGTGCTGTGAACGTTCTCCTTTGTGAGAGTTCTGAGGTCAGTGTGGTCGGTAGTGACGTTGGACGATGCGGCGCCTCCAGCTTTGATGTGCGCTCACCTGCCACTCCACTCGGACAGAAGAAGACCTCTGTTAGTGTGAAACTGACCATGGGTCCAGGCCCGTTCCAGGTCCGATGCTGTGTCAGTTTGTGTATGAATTAACAACCAGATGTTATTTTTTTTTCTTCCAGTGCGCAGATGTGTGTTTGCGCATGGTTGTGTGTGCCTTTTATTGTGACTGAACACTTTTTCCTGCCAGTTTTTTTTCTTGTTCATTCACGGCGTTGACTTCTTTGTTCGCGTTTGCTTCTTCATCTGACACAAGTTCAGGTAACCGCCATTACGACCTGAAGACTCTTCATCTGACACAAGTTCAGGTTACACGTCCATTACCGACCTGAAGATCTTCATCTGACACAAGTTCAGGTTACACGTCCATTAGCGACCTGAAGACTCTTCATCTGAACAAGTTCAGGTTACACGTCCATTACCGACCTGAAGACTCTTCATCTGACACAAGTTCAGGTTACACGTCCATTGCCGACCTGAAGACTTTCATCTGACACAAGTTCAGGTTTACACGTCATTGCCGACCTGAAGACTCTTCATCTGACACAGTTCAGGTTCACGTCCATACCGACCTGAAGACTGTGTCGCTCTGTGGCGGGAAAAAGGGCCGAGATAAAATTTAGAGCACAGAAGTACATGGTATACAATGGTATACAAATTACAGAGTCCAGATGTATACTGCGTGTCCTCGATTATCGGCCAAGCTCTGAGCGCTGTAGAAGAATTCCGCTCTTGTATACCACGGGCTGCCTACCTGGGTAGTGCCGACCTCAGAGCTTCCTTTCGCGCTGGTAGCGCATCTTCCCCCTTGTCATTCAGTCGAATTAATGAGTCGCCCAAACTTTTGGCATGCTGTGTGATGGCATCCGTCTGTCGTGAGAGACAATGGTGTTGCGCCGTGGATTAGTCAGTTGTGGAGCTGCAGCGCCCACTATGGCTGAAGAGCCATCTTGAGCGGCAGACTCTGTTGCCGTTGCTGCAGATGAAGTCTCGGTCTGTTGGTGCTGACGCTACTCTTTGCGTCTGCGGCGCCTCTGCTTTTCCAGTGGGCCTCTCTCCTCTGCTGTGCTTTTTTGATGCCGGTCTTGCTGCTGTCTCCAGGTCTGCTAGTCTTGTCGGTGATGCGATCCTGCCAAATGATGCCCAGGATTCTTCTGAGGCAGTGCGGGTGGAAGGCGTTCAGTTTGCATTCTTGTCAATGCTTCGATTCTGTAGAGAAGAGTGCTCAGCACGCAGGCTTGATACACTTTCACCTTGGTGTTTGACGTTAGCATGGGTTGTCTCAGACTTTTTGCGCCAGACGGGCCATCGCTGTTGCTGCCTTGCCGTCCGCGGTTCACTCGGCATCCAGAGAGAGGTTGCTGAGAGAGATGGGTCGAGCCCAGGTAAGTGAAGTTGAACACTTCGGGGGGGGGGGGGGGGGGGGGGGGGGGGGGGGGGGGGGGATCGCCGATGGATTCGTGGAGTGCTGCTGATCTCTTGGCCCAAGATGATTGTTTTCTTCAAGCTGATGGTGAGGCCAAACTCGGTGCAGGCATCAGCGAAGCAGATGATGAGCCGTTGTAGTGCTTCCTCAGTGTGGGCAGTGAGGGCGGCGTCGTCTGCCAAGAGCATCTCCTGATGAGGACTTTCTGCACCTTCGTCTTTGCTTGGAGGCGTGCCAGGCTGAAGAGGCTTCCGTCACTCCTAGTGTGGAGGAAGATGTCGTCTTCAGCCTGTCGGAAGGCGTAACGCAGCAGCAGGGAGAAGATGTCGTCTTCAGCCTGTCGGAAGGCGTAACGCAGCAGCAGGGAGAAGAAGATGCCGACGAGTGTCGGAGCGAGCACACCCCCTTGTTTTAACACCGCTTTTGATGGGGAAGGGGTCTGGAGATGAACCATCGTGCTGGACAGGGCCATTCATGTTGTCAGGGAAAGACGTGATCCTCTGCAGGAGCCAGTCCGGTGTAGCTGGTATGAAGAGGCCTGGCCTGCTCGAAGTCTCGGTCATGAGTGCCGACGCAGTTCTTTGCTTCTGCCGCGCCTCTGCTCTTCCCACTGGGCCTCTCTCCTCTGCTGTGCTTGTTTGAGGCCTTGGGTCAGGTCGACGAAGGCAATGAACTAGGGTCTTCTCTGCTCGCGGCACTTCTCTTGTGGCTGCCTCAGGAGGAATATGTCGATCGTCGACCTCGCAGCTCTGAACCCGCACTGTGCCTCTTTGTACATTCGTTCGGTGAGGAACTGCAGCCTGCTGAGGACGACGCCGGCGAGGGCTTTGCCTACAATGGTGCGTCGGGATATTCCGCGATAGCGATACTTATTACATGCTGTGTGTGTACATGTCATCTAAACGTTTTAACTTCTCTTTCGAAAGTTGAAGAGGTGATTTTACGAGTGTGCAAGATCTTTGGCATGCGTTCAAACGCGGAACCTCAGGTTAAAAGTCTCTGCCACAAGGACTTCACAGGTAGTCGAGAAGATAACCAAAATGAACTCCGAGAAAAAAACAAAAACAACCTTACTCTGTACCGAAACAACCTGGCGGAGATTCGAACCCGCAACTACAGGACCGGAGTCCCAGTGTTCTACCAACTGAGCTATTTCGGCCTCGTGAATTCTTGTGCGTTCATCACTATTTGAATCGGGATCGACGTGCAGTTGCGGAGAGCGGAGGGATTAGTTAACAGAGCTACCAGCAGTTTTCGTGTCAGCTGATGATGCCACTTCACAGAGAGGTCCACATCGCCGACACGACATCCGCTCGTGCCGCGATGCTGAATAATTTATCTAGCGTTGAGAAATTAACAAGCATGGGGCACCGGTTCTGGGCGAAAAGCAATTAATCAAGCTCGGGGAAGGCGGGGCCAGGAGAAGGGGGTGCTAATTAGCACCTTGAGGCACGTGTACAGCGCGCGCAACGTCCGTGCACGGGGTGGGTGGGGTTGGGGTGGGGGTGGGGGTGGGGTGGGGGTGGGGGGGATGAGGTGCCAGCCGCTTCCGGCAATACAAGGACTGGTTCGTTGTTCTTTGGTTTGAATTGAGCTGTCTGTCAATTATGACGAATGATGTGTGTGTGTGTGTGTGTGTGTGTGTGTGTGTGTGTGTGTGTGTGTGTGTGTGTGTGCGTGTGAGTGTGTGCGTGTGTGCGTGTGCGTGAGTGCGTGCGTGCGTGCGTGTGTGTGTGTGTGTGTGTGTGTGTGTGTGTGTGTGTGTGTGTGTGTGTGTGTGTGTGTGTGTGTGTGTGTGCGTGCAAGCGTGCATGTGTGTGTATGTATGTATGTGTGTGTGGAGGGGGGCGTGTGTGTTTATGTGTTAGAGAGAGAAAGAGAGCGAGAGAGACAGACAGACAGACAGACAGACAGACAGTTCTGCATTTCTGACAGAGAGCATGTATTCTACAGACGCAAGACTTGACCGTGACTGCCTTCAAACTGAAGCATCTAAAGGCT
>CM031605.1:8799826-8817326 GCA_018398815.1 Conus ventricosus | reverse complement strand
ACCAGGAACTCGCTTGCAATAATCAGGTCACATTTTTGTAACGATGCGTGAGACAGTTGTAGACTTCGTTCCGAATGGCACTGAATTTACTGCGCTCATGTTTGGTCAAATCATTTAACATTTTGTGTCGTTGTCGTTAAGTGTTGTTTTCTTGATGTCCCCATACTGTCGTGATTAGCGTGGTGACAGCCCTGATGTGGATGGCCCTTTGCGGTCGGCTGGGCTATAAGCAAACATTACCCTACCTCATACTGTTGTTGGTCCAGCTGTCCTTTGAAGTTTTCCATTTCATCACTGATCCTCTTGTCTGTGTCACAGTATTTCCCCCACTCAGTATCCTTGATCGTTTTTAGCTTCTTCTAGTATTACACATTTCCAAGATATTGCTTGTGATCCACACTTCGATTTCTGTCGGGGGGAAAAAGTCTCTCAAATTCAGCCTCGACAACGTGAAAGACATACAGACATTCCTGAACAGTTCCAAGCGGCTACAGGAGAAGCAAAATCTCCCTGATAATATTTCCAGAGGAAGGTCTCGAAACCCTCATTAAACGATTTCAACGAAGTGGGAACACTACAACAGGAACAGCGGTCCTAGGAATAAGTCATTGGAGATTCAAGCGTTAGGTTGGCTTCTTTCATCCCTGATGTCTGTAAGATGGTTTTCGCTGTCCACTGTATCATCTTCGTGAGAAAGGACGTTGACTGAATGTCACCTGACGATGTAGCCAAACGGCTGCCAGATAGCCAATAGTCATGGTTTGCAGAGAGACACGGTTTGGATGGATTTGATTTTGCTTGTTTTTATCTCATTTCATTAGGTAATGTTCATCTCGTTGCTGTTCTTCTTATACAGCTATATATTTTTTTCATTTCAGTTACACACACACACACACACACACACACACACACACACACACACACACACACACACACACACACACACATACATACATACATGTATACATAGACACACATACACAGGCACACACAGACACACATACAGACACAGACACACAGACACAGGCACACACACAGACACACAAACACACACACTCAGTCACACACACACACACACACACACACACACACACACACACACACACACACACACACACACACACACACACACACACACACGCACACACATGCATGTATACATAGACACACATACACAGGCACATACAGACACACATACAGATACAGACACACAGACACAGGCACACACACAGACATACAAACGCACACACTCAACACACACAGACATACAAACGCACACACTCACACACACACACACACACACACACACACACACACACACACACACACACACACACACACACATACATGTATACATAGACACACATACACAAGCACACAGAGACACACATACAGACACAGACACACAGACACAGGCACACACACAGACACACAAACACACACACTCAGTCACACACACACACACACACACACACACACACACACACACACACACACACACACACACACACACATACATACACACACACACACACACACACACACACACACACACACACACACACAACACACACACACACACGCACACACATGCATGTATACATAGACACACATACACAGGCACATACAGACACACATACAGATACAGACACACAGACACAGGCACACACACAGACATACAAACGCACACACTCACACACACAGACATACAAACGCACACACTCACTCACACACACACACACAACACACACACACACACACACACACACACACACGCGCACGCACACACACACACACACACACACACACACACACACACACACACACACAAGCACACACACACACACACACACACACATCACACACACACACACACACACACACACACACACACACACACACACACACACACACACACACACACACACATGTATACATAGACACACATACACAGGCACACACAGACAGACATACAGACACAGACACACAGACACAGGCACACACACAGACATACAAACGCACACTCTCACACACAAACATACAAACGCACACACTCACACACACACACACACACACACACACACACACACACACACACACACACACACACACACACACACACACCACACACACACAGATCACCGAAAACCATGTCATGTCCTGCAAGACCCCACCCAGGTGCAAAGCGGGGTAACCCAAGCGCCACAACACAGGTCCACAGACATTGCTCTCCACCAAAGACACAGTGGTTTAAAGTCCACGGCCTGCACCACGCACAGACACAGTCGTTTAAAGTCCACGGCCTGCACACAGACAGACACACTGGTTTAAAGTCCATGGCCTGCACCACAGACATAGACACTGGTTTAAAGTCCATGGCCTGCACCACAGACAGACACACTGGTTTAAAGTCCATGGCCTGCACCACAGACAGACACACTGGTTTAAAGTCCATGGCCTGCAACACAGACAGACACACTGGTTTAAAGTCCACCGCCTGTACCAGAGACATACACACTGGTTTAAAGTCCATGGCCTGCACAACAGACAGACACACTGGTTTAAAGTCCATGGCCTGCACCACAGACAGCCACACTGGTTTAAAGTCCATGGCCTGCACCACAGACAGACACACTAGTTTAAAGTCCATGGCCTGCACCACAAACAGACACACTGGTTTAAAGTCCACGGCCTGCACCACAGACAGACACACTGGTTTAAAGTACACGGCCTGCACAACAGACAGACACACTGGTTTAAAGTCCATGGCCTGCACCACAGACAGACACACTGGTTTAAAGTCCATGGCCTGCACCACAGACAGACACACTGGTTTAAAGTCCATGGCCTGCACCACAGACATACACACTGGTTTAAAGTCCACGGCCTGCACCACAGACAGACACATTGGTTTAAAGTCCACGGCCTGCACCACAGACATACACACTGGTTTAAAGTCCACGGCCTGCACCACAGACATACACACTGGTTTAAAGTCCACGGCCTGCACCACAGACATACACACTGGTTTAAAGTCCACGGCCTGCACCACAGACATACACACTGGTTTAAAGTCCAGGGCCTGCACCACAGACAGACACACTGGTTTAAAGTCCACGGCCTGCAGCACAGACAGACACACTGGTTTAAAGTCCATGGCCTGCACCACAGACAGACACTGGTTTAAAGTCCATGGCCTGCACCACAGACAGACATACTGGTTTAAAGTCCACGGCCTGTACCAGAGACATACACACTGGTTTAAAGTCCATGGCCTGCACCACAGACAGACACACTGGTTTAAAGTCCACGGCCTGCACCACAGACAGACACACTGGTTTAAAGTCCACGGCCTGTACCAGAGACATACACACTGGTTTAAAGTCCATGACCTGCACCACAGACATACACACTGGTTTAAAGTCCATGGCCTGCACCACAGACAGACACACTGGTTTAAAGTCCACGGCCTGCACCACAGACAGACACACTGGTTTAAAGTCCACGGCCTGTACCACAGACACACTGTTTTAAAGTCCATGGCCTGCACTACGGACAGACACGGTGGTTTAAAGTCCATGGCCTGCACCACGGACAGACACACTGGTTTAAAGTCCATGGCCTGCACCACAGACATACACACTGGTTTAAAGTCCATGGTCTCCACCACAGACAGACACACTGGTTTAAAGTCCACGGCCTGCACCACAGACATACACACTGGTTTAAAGTCCACGGCCTGTACCACAGACATACACACTGGTTTAAAGTCCACGGCCTGTACCACAGACATACACACTGGTTTAAAGTCCACGGCCTGTACCACAGACAGACACACTGGTTTAAAGTCCAAGGCCTGCACCACAGACAGATACACTGGTTTAAAGTCCACGGCCTGCACCACAGACATACACACCAGTTTAAAGTCCACGGCCTGCACCACATACATACACACTGGTTTAAAGTCCAAGGCCTGTACCACAGACAGACACACTGGTTTTAAGTCCACGGCCTGCACCACAGACAGACACACTGGTTTAAAGTCCACGGCCTGCACCACAGACATACACACTGGTTTAAAGTCCATGGCCTGCACCACGGACATACACACTGGTTTAAAGTTCATGGCCTGCACCACAGACATACACACTGGTTTAAAGTCCACGGCCTGCACCACAGACAGACACACTGGTTTAAAGTCCACGGCCTGCACCAAGGACAGACACGGTAGTTTAAAGTCCATGGCCTGCACCACAGACATACACACTGGTTTAAAGTCCACGGCCTGCACCACAGACATACACACTGGTTTTAAAGTCCATGGCCTGCACCACAGACAGACACATGGTTTAAAGTCCACGGCCTGCACCACGGACAGACACGGTGGTTTAAAGTCCACGGCCTGCACCACAGACAGACACACTGGTTTAAAGTCCATGGCCTGCACCACAGACATACACACTGGTTTAAAGTCCATGGCCTGCACCACAGACAGACACACTGGTTTAAAGTCCACGGCCTGCACCACAGACATACACACTGGTTTAAAGTCCATGGCCTGCACCACAGACAGACACACTGGTTTAAAGTCCATGGCCTGCACCACAGACATATACACTGGTTTAAAGTCCACTGCCTGCACCACAGACATACACACTGGTTTAAAGTCCACGGCCTGCACCACAGACATACACACTGGTTTAAAGTCCACGGCCTGCACCACAGACAGACACACTGGTTTAAAGTCCATGGCCTGCACCACAGACAGACACACTGGTTTAAAGTCCACGGCCTGCACCACAGACATACACACTGGTTTAAAGTCCATGGCCTGCACCACAGACAGACACACTGGTTTAAAGTCCACGGCCTGCACCACAGACAGACACACTGGTTTAAAGTCCACGGCCTGCACCACAGACAGACACACTGGTTTAAAGTCCACGGCCTGCACCACAGACAGACACACTGGTTTAAAGTCCACGGCCTGCACCACAGACAGACACACTGGACGATCCGGATGGGACGGATGAAGAGAACAAGGGGGATGGAGGGGGGAATGGGGTGGGGGGGGGGGGGTGCAGGGGGAGGAGAGGGAAGAGAAAGGGGGATAACAACATTTGGTGCTTTTAGGCATCACATGAATTCATACTTATTCAAAAATGATATTCGTGTTTATAGAATCAAAAAGACTAAGAATGAATAAGAATGGAAATTAAGTGAAGAAAAGAGAGAGAGTGAGAGAGAGAGAGAGAGAGAGAGAGAGAGAGAGAGAGAGAGAGAGAGAGGAGAGAGACAGAGACAGAGACAGTCACACACACACACACACACACACACACACACACACACACACACACACACACACACACACAGAGATTCACCGAGCACACGGGCGTACAACACAGCGCGCACGCGCCCCCTCCCCCTTCCCCCACACGCATACGTACGCACATACATGTGCACACACACACGCATATGCACACACATGAACACGCACGCACACACACACACACACACACACACACCACACACACACACACACACACACACACACACACACACACGTACGCACGCACGGGCAGGGAGATGTGAACAATGGACCATACTTTTTTTCAGACTAGGCACGGGGTGAGAAAATAAGGTATATAATGCGCTGCCGTGCGATGTAAACAAAAAGGCCAGAGAGAGAGAGAGAGAGAGAGAGAGAGAGAGAGAGAGAGAGGCACATCGTGCACATACACGAATCGAAAACGTACAAATGCCACTAGTTCACACATGCACACACGCGCGCTTGCGCGCGCTTGCGCGCCCGCATGCACATACACACATACAAACATGCACGCAAGTGTGCCCTTGAAAAATAACACACACACACACAAACACACACACACACACACACACACACACACACACACACACACACACACACACACACACACACACACACACACAACATGCACGTACACACCCCGGGCAAGCACACACTCGAACATAAATACATACTTACATACATTCATACACACTCACACTTATTTATCCATCCATGCATACATACATACATACATACACACATACATGTACGCACATGCGCATACATACAACATACATACATACGTACATACACGCGTACAGACTGACAGACGGACGCAAAGACAGGCAGACAGACAGACGGACGTAAAGACAGACGGTCAGACAGACAGACAGACGGTGGCAGGGAGCCAGGTAGTCAGAGCCGGAACGTGCCGACCGGCGCCGCACCGTCCGCCCGCCGCCCTGTGCCCCCCCCCCCCCCCCCCCCCCTTCTCCTCCTCTTCCCCCCCGCCACCCCCCCTCCCCCCCCCCCCCCCCCCCCCCCGCATCCCTTAGCCTTGCCTCTCTCTCTGTCTGTCTCTTTCTCTCTGTGTCTGTCTCTTTCTCTCTCTCTGTCTCTCTCTCTCTCTGTCTGTCTCTCTCTCTCTGTCACATACACGTGCACGCGTGCGCGCGCACACACACACGCACACGCACGCAGGCACGCACGTACGCACACGCATACACACACTTTCTCCCTCCCCCCCCCCCCGTCCTCTCTCACTCACACACACACACACACACATGTATATATATATAATATATTATATATATATATATATATATATATATATATATATATATAATATATATAATTATATAAACAAGCTTGCTCTTATGTCTTATTTCTTCAATCTAAGACATAAGAGCAAGCTTTGTTTATAATTCAATATTTCTTGCAGTCATTGCAACACCAAGCTGCTGTGTAAGTTGCTGGAACGGTGCTCGGTACTTATCCTTGGAATTTATTAGTTTGTTGTATTTTAGTCCCTTGCGGATTCATTCCAAGAACTGGCCCTCAGCACTTGTGTCTTAGAGGATATCTTTTTATATTTTCTACTTTTCACAAAAAATGTAGCTTGTTTTGCTCTTTCATGATTTTCTTTTGCTTCTTAGATGGCACCTTTGGTTGGTTTTTTGAAAACTCAACAAGCATACTACGGCATTGCACACCAGCCTTTTCTGGGATTGCATTCTTCTTAAAACTGAAAAAGGCAGAGAAGTCAAGTTACCACTTTCCGCGGTCACTGAGGAGAAACAACCAAGTTTCGAAATATCGGTATATGACCAGGAGTTATATGTTAGTGAGTTTCCCTCCCTATTGGAGGACGTCTCCCTCTTGGAGAATATAAGCTTGCTGAAGGCTCATTTTGAGAAGCATTTATTTTATTTTATTTTTCCCCATTCACGCACTCAACTGTGCTTAGGCAGAATCATCTACCACTGCAGGTATGAATGCGTATCTCCCCCTATTTCTTCAATCTAAGACAAAAGAGCAAGCTTTGTTTATAATTCAATATTTCTTGCAGTCATTGCAACACCAAGCTGCTCTGTAAGTTGCTGGAACGGTGCTCGGTACTTATCTTTGGAATTTATTAGTTTGTTGTATGTATATATATATATATATGTATACATTATCTCTGTTAAACACACACGCACATCATCAACCTGTCTGTTCCCGTCCCCTCCCCTCTCTCGTCAGCATCCTATCCCACTGTCCGCCCCCATCAAGGGAACAAGTCTAGAGCCTGCCATCAAAACCAGCAACATTCTGTCGTCTGTCTGTCAGCTGTACCTGGCATGGGGACGCAACACGCACTGGCTGACCGACTGACGAAGAAACCGAAAATAAGCGCACGAAGAGAGAGAGAGAGAGAGAGAGAATAGACAGACAGACAGACAGAGCACGTTTGTATTGCCCAGACACCATTAATTACAACCTTCCAAACAGGTTACACATCCCCTGCAATTTGCAAATATGTTTTGAACACACACGCAGACAGACACAGACACACACACACACCCCGAGTACATGCACACCAGGGACCGGAGGACCCATAGTGGAAGAGACGCGCCGGTTTCCGCTGCGCAGCCACTATGTTCAGGACAACCGTGGGTTGGTGTCCGCGGGGGGACTTTTCCACTGCGCAACCACTATGTTCAGGACAACCGTGGGTTGGTGTCCGCGGGGGGACTTTTCCACTGCGCAGCCACTATGTTCAGGACAACCGTGGGTTGGTGTCCGTTGGGGAACTTTTCCATTGCGCAGCCACTATGTTCAGGACAACCGTGGGTTGGTGTCCGTGGGGGAACGTTTCCACTGCGCAGCCACTATGTTCAGGACAACCGTGGGTTGGTGTCCGTTGGGGAACTTTTCCATTGCGCAGCCACTATGTTCAGGACAACCGTGGGTTGGTGTCCGAGGGGGAACGTTTCCACTGCGCAGCCCCTATGTTCAGGACAACCGTGGGGTTGGTGTCTGTGGGGGAACGTTTCCACTGCGCAGCCACTATGTTCAGGACAACCGTGAGTTGGTGTCCGTGGGGGACTTTTCCACTGCGCAGCCCCTATGTTCAGGACAACCGTGGGTTGGTGTCCGCGGGAGGGACTTTTCCACTGCGCAGCCACTATGTTCAGGACAACCGTGGGTTGGTGTCCGTTGGGAAACTTTTCCACTGCGCAGCCACTATGTTCAGGACAACCGTGGGTTGGTGTCCGTGGGGGGACTTTTCCACTGCGCAGCCACTATGTTCAGGACAACCGTGGGTTGGTGTCCGTGGGTGGGGGGAGGGGGGGGGGGGGGGGGGGGTGGGGGGGGGGGAGGGGGGGGGGTGACTTTCTCACTGCGCAGCCACTATGTTCAGGACAACCATGGGTTGGTATACGGGGGGGGGGGGGGGGGGGGGGGGGGGGGGGGGGGGGGGACTTTACTTCGGCTCTCGAATCATCGACGTTTTTGCCCGTGAAATCGAAAAACTACTCTTGTTTCATTTCAACATGCCTGGGGGAGGGGGGGGGGGGAGGGGGGGGGGGGGGGGAGGGGGGGGGGGAGGGGGGGAGGGGGGGGAGGGGGGATTGGTCTTGCCGTGCCATGCTTTATTTATTTGTTTATTATTTATTTATGTATGTATGTATGTATGTATTTATTTTCAGTGCCACTCTTCGTTGCACGGTTCAGACGGCGACAGTCCTTGACCCTTCCTGCCGTGATATACCGAACAAATGAAACGAGGAAGATTATGAAGAAAGAAAAAAGAAAGTTGAAGCCACACAACATCCATGAATAAGCCGCAATATGTCGGTTTATTTATAAACACCTTTTTCATAGCACCAACACTGGCCAACGGACAAACAAAATAGCATAGAGTTATAAGGTTGTGAAACTGAAAAGAGTTCACCGGAAAAAAAAAAAAAAGAATTCACCGGGGAAAAAAATTCACTGGAAAAAAAAAGAGTTCCCTTGGGGAAAAAAAAAGAGGAAGAGTTCACAGGAAAAAAGAGTTCACCGGAAAAAAGAGTTCACTGGAAAAAAGAGTTCACTGGAAAAAAGAAAAAAGAGTTCACTGGAAAAAAAGAGTTCACTGGGGAAAAAAAGAAAAAAGAGTTCACTGGAAAAAAGAGTTCACCGGAAAAAAGAGTTCACCGGAAAAAAAAAAAAAGAGTTCACTGGAAAAAAGAGTTCACCGGAAAAAAGAAAAAGAGTTCACTGGAAAAGAAAAAAGAGTTCACTGGAAAAAAGAGTTCACCGGAAAAAAAGAAAAAAAGAGTTCACCGGAAAAAAGAAAAAAGAGTTCACTGGGAAAAAAAAGAGTTCACTGGAAAAAAGAAAAAAGAGTTCACTGGAAAAAAAAGTTCACCGGAAAAAAGAAAAAAGAGTTCACTGGAAAAAGAGTTCACTGGAAAAAAGAGTTCACTGGAAAAAAAAGAGTTCACCGGAAAAAAAAGAAAAAAGAGTTCACTGGAAAAGAAAAAAGAGTTCACTGGAAAAAAGAGTTCACCGGAAAAAAGAAAAAGAGTTCACCGGAAAAAAGAGTTCACCGGAAAAAAGAGTTCACTGGAAAAAGAGTTCACTGGAAAAAAGAGTTCACTGGGGAAAAAAAGTTCGCTGAGGGGATGGGGGATGGAGGGGAAATTGTAAGAAGGCATGGAGACAAGCGGGAGAAAAAAATAACAGAAATAAATGATGACTATACGGATGCACTCACACGGAAGGTGTGTGGTGTGCTGACGACGTCTCAGCCGTTCTCATCAAAGTAATAATTATTATTGTTAGTCAGTCGGAACAGACTCTTTACTCTGGTCAATAGCCACACTGCTTCATATATACTGACTTCCATAAAAAACGCGAAAACAAAACAAGCTGAAGGTTGGGGGTGAATTTTATTGGTCACAATTGTACAGAGTGGAAGCGAGAATTCAACGTGATTTGATTCATTACACCGGTAATTGTGTGAAAATGTCATCAGCAATATGTCTTTTGTGTGGAAAATCCAAGGTCACGTGACAAACCAGCTTGAAGTCCTAATACCGTGTGTGGCCACCATTTGCGTTGACAACTGCTTGAAACCTGCGGCTCATTGAGTGGACCAGGTGGTTGATGCGTCCCCTTGGCACACCACCCCACACATGGACGATGGCCTGGTGAAGTTGAGCCGCTGTTGCTGGTCGTGGACGCAGGAGGTCCAACCGTTTGCCAAGTTCATCCAAAAAATGTTCTATTGGGACTGAGGGCTGGCCAGGGCAGCACATTGACGTTGTTATGCTGAAGAAATTGCTGGGTGGCCCTGGCGGTGTGTGGTCTTGCATTGTCCTGTTGGAATGTCCAGTTTGGGTGTTGCGCAAAGAAAGGATCGACATGGGGGTCTGAGCACCTGTTGATGAAGCGCTGTGCATTGACACCCTGTCCGCGACCAGGACCAATGTTCTGAAAGATGACTGGTCCTATGGCGTGGGTTAATGCCAATTGCACCCATATCATAACGTTCGGGCCTCCCCAGGGGTTCTGCTCTACACACAGGAGTCAGCATAGCGTTCACCAGGTCGACGCCATATTCTGACACAACCGTCAGCCATGTCTTGGCATCTCTTCTCACGCTTTGGCATGGTTTTATTCTTACCTTTCTGGTCGAACCCAAATTGTCTCTGTCAATGGTTTTTCTTCAAGCTCTGCTGACTTGAATTATGGTGTTCCCCAAGGCTCTGTCCTTGGTCCCATTCTGTTTGTTCTATATACCCAACCCATCTCTGACATTGTAGCCCATCATGACATTTCACACCACTGCTTCTCTGATGACAATCAAATCTACATTTCTGGTGACATCTCTCTCCTCTCCTCCATCATTGATCGCTCACAGCTCTGCATCTCGGACATAAAGCATGGATGACTTGCAATAAACTTCAGTTAAACAATGACAAAACTGAACTGATCTTCATTCCCCCAAAACGGCTCATGTCTACAATCTCTGTTCCTTCTTCTGTCCAACTTGGTACCTCTCTCATTCAGACCTCTACCACTGTGCGAAATCTAGGCGTTGTACTTGATCAGACACTCTCTTTTCAAAATCAGATTTCTTCTATCTGCCGTGCTTGCTACTTGGGGCTTCGGCGAATCAGTTCTGTGCCCCACCTTCTGTCTGAAGAAGCCACGAAGACTCTGGTTTCTGCTTTCATTCTTTCAAGACTTGACTACTGTAATTCTCTTCTTGCTGGCTGCCCACAGAATCTTCTTGCAAAATTGCAGAAAGTCCAAAATAATGCTGCTCGCCTTGTCTCGAAATCTCCGAAAACCTCTCATGTTTCTCCCTTGCTTAAATCTTTGCACTGGCTTCCTGTTGAAAAACGCATCAAGTACAAACTTTCTTTGCTCTGTTACAAGGCATTGGATGGCCTCGCTCCATCTTACCTCTCTAAACTTCTGTCGACCTATACTCCTTCCAGACAGCTTCGCTCTTCCTCTGACACTCGCATTCTGCAGATCCCTCGTTTTCGGGCCAGAACACTCGGTGAACGTTCTTTTTCTTTTCAGGCTCCTTCCTGCTGGAACAATCTCCCTTCTGCACTCCGAAACTCAAACAGTCTTTCTTCTTTCAAGTCCTCCCTCAAAACAACTCTCTTCAAAACATAATTTTTCTGCTCCTTCGCTGGTGTGTGGGTGTGTGCGTGTGTGTGTCTGTTTGTGTGTGTGTGTGTGTGTGTGTGTGTGTGTGTGTGTGTGTGTGTGTGTGTGTGTGTGTGTTTGTGTGTGTGTGTGTGTGTGTGTGTGTGTGTGTGTGTGTGTGTGTGTGTTAGGGCTTATTGCTGTAAGCGCTTAGGGCTTTTGTTTAAGATTAAGCGCACTAATGTTCCTTATTATTATTATTATTATGTCAATACAAAAACGGCTCTCATCTGAGAACAGTATGCGTCCCCACTGCTGCCTGCGCCAGTTGATTCGGGCTTGTGCCCACTGCAGCCTGTCCTGCCGGTGTCTTGGTGTCAGTACCGGACCTCTGTGAGGACGCCTACATGCCAGCCCGTTCTCCTGAAGATGCCGCCGCATAGTGTTGAGGCTGATTCGTTGCTGGAGATTCCCAGGCACCTGTCGAGCAGTGTTAGCGGCTGTTTGCCGCCTGTCCCGCAGATGGGTTCGAACAAGATGGCGATCCTCTCTTTGTGTGGTGACCCAAGGACGGCCTTGCCGGGGACGATCATCAGTGGTACCAGTGACTCGCATGCGGTGCTGCAGACAATAGATGGTTGAGATGTGGACGTTAAAGATGTTGGCGACCTGCCTGGCATCCACACCAGCCTCCAGATGGCCTAGGGCACGATTGCGTTCCTCTGCTCGTAGTCTTGGCATCTCTGTAGCGCTCAGACGGCAAGTCGTTACCTGAACCTTGTAGCGCGGCTTTATAAAGGCTGCATGCCTGCGTACTTGTCGCTGGTTAACTTTGCTCTGCATGGTGTGCACGTGCCTCACATGCAGCAACCAGTTTGCCATTTTTGTTGACCCTCCAATGCCGGGAATGATGTGTTGCTCACACAATTTTTCACTGCACGTGAGTCTTGGACCCAAACAACTTGCCACAATGGTTCAATATTGTATATTCACCCCTTTTCACCCGAAAAATAGCCTTTCAAGTTTTCGCGTTTTTTATGGAAGTCAGTATAGTATTCTGCTATTACAGCCAAAACACGTTCAATAAAGCGACGCGCGCGCGCCCATTCTCTCTCTCTCTCTCTCTCTCTCTCTCTCTCTCTCTCCAATCCTGCGATCAGTCGCATCGACGTCTGAAGCAAATGTGTTTATCGAAAATGCACTTTTTTTGTATTGTGTATTAACAAAAAGAAAAAAGAAATAAACAAAAAAGTTGTGGTTTCTTTTTTATTACTCTGTGCGTTTATTTGTATTTTGGGATTTAAAAATGATCAACTTTGCAATCTGTTTCACTCGTCTTGTTATAATCTTACTTACAATGGCTAACACACACACACACACACACACACACACACACACACACACACAATTCGTTTTGGATGGACACTATATGTCAATACATCACCGGTAGGTCCAAGCTCAAAACAATGTTTCCGTGTTCTTCATTTTGCAAGTGCTTTCCTACTCCCCTCACTCAGCAAGACACCTACAACTCACTCCATCCCCTCACTCAGCAAGACACCTTCAACTCACTCCATCCCCTCACTCAGCAAGACACCTTCAACTCACTCCATCCCCTCACTCAGCAAGACACCTTCAACTCACTCCATCCCCTCACTCAGCAAGACACCTTCAACTCACTCCATGCCGCAACCTTAGTGACCGGAAGTAAACTTAACGAAGGCCTGTCAAAACAGCTCTGTCCGCAAGTACCCAGAGGCGTACCTGCCACGCTTGACTAGTCATCCTGCCACGGTCCCTGAACTCACACGAGCGCACACAAACACACACACACACACACACACACACACATACACACGGCGCAACGTGAACGCACTCCATCGCACACCTCTCTCCCTCCCTCACGCCTTCCACCCCCCCTCCTCTCCCCATTCCCCTTCCCTGCACCCCTTCTCTCTCTCCCTCCGCCCCCAATACTCTATGCGACCTCACTCCCTCCTTTCCATTTGAAAAAAAAAAAAACCCTGCACACAGCGTACAAAATTCAGGGTCGTTTTGTTTCGAAATGAAACGTTATCAGTGATCATTTAATTACTTCCCTTTTGTTCCCTTATTTACATTGCGAGACCAATAGATCTCGTCAACTGAGAGAGAGAGAGAGAGAGAGAGGGGGGTAGGAGAGAGAGAGAGAGAGAGAGAGAGAGAGAGAGGTGCAGGCCTTTTGATCCTCGTTTACAGTTATATTTGAAGGGTGATTATGATTTACAAAGTGGTTAACCTTGAAAGTGGTTGATCAATGAAAGGCCTACAAAGTTGTTGTAACCTGTGAAAGATCCACAGCGTGGTTAAACTGTGAACTCGCAGCTCCCTGGATGGCCTACAAAGTTGTTGTCACCTGTGAAAGATCCACAGCGTGGTTAAACTGTGAACTCGCAGCTCCCTGGATGGCCTACAAAGTTGTTGTCACCTGTGAAAGATCTACAGCGTGGTTAAAACTGTGAACTCGCAGCTCCCTGGGCGATTAGAAAACTGAAACTGAAACTTGAGGTTTAAAGCGTAAAAGGCCAGACGAAAGAAAAAAACCCAACCAGCCAACCAACCAGCCAACCAACCAGCCAGCCAACCAACCAGCCAACCAAACCACCCAACCAAACCAGCCAACCAGCCAACCAACCAAACCACCCAACAGCCAACCAACCAAACCACCCAACCAGCCAACCAACCAAACCACCCAACCAAACCAGCCAACCAACCAAACCACCCAACCAGCCAACCAACCAAACCACCCAACCACCAACCAACCAACCACCCAACCAAACCACCAACCAGCCAACCAACCAAACCACCCAACCAGCCAACCAACCAAACCACCAACCAAACCAGCCAACCAGCCAACCAACCAAACCAGCCAACCAGCCAACCAACCAAACCACCAACCAAACCAGCCAACCAACCAAACCACCCAACCAAACCAGCCAACCAGCCAACCAACCAAACCACCCAACCAGCCAACCAACCAAACCACCCAACCAACCAAACCACCCAACCAAACCACCCAACCAGCCAACCAACCAAACCACCCAACCAAACCAGCCAACCAGCCAACCAACCAAACCACCCAACCAACCAAACCACCCAACCAAACCACCCAACCAGCCAACCAACCAAACCAGCCAACCAACCAAACCACCCAACCAGCCAACCAACCAGACAAACGAAGCGATCTTGGTCCTTGTTGTTTCTCACGTATGAATATTGTTCTTGTTTTTGGTAGTTCGTTTGTTCGTTTTTTTGTTTATCATTGCTTGTTTGAAATGGAGTGAAAATGAAAGTGATGGACAAAACAACACACACACACACACACACACACACACACACACACACACCACACCACCACCACCACCACCACCACCACCAACAAACTGTCGCAAGCGACCAGAAAAATGCAGGTGTGATAATATATGTGGAATCCTACACAGTAAACAGAAAGCAGCAGGCGTGATAACATTCTTCCAATATTTTCTAGGGATATAACTACACAGTGAAATCAGGAACTCACGGACCGAAATAGCTCAGTTGGTAAAGCACCCGACTCGTAATTATAGTGATCCTGGGGATGCCGGTACGAATCTCCGCCGGGTCGTTTCAGTACAGAGAGATTTTTTTTCCCTCAGAGGTGAAGATTTGTTTTGACTCCATTTTTCCAAAAAGTCCTTCAAATGAGACTGTATCCCCGAGATTCTATGAGTGAACGCACGCGTGACATCTTGCAGACACGTTAAATTCCATTGCCAGTTTGGCCGTTGGTATGGATGATACGTATAGACACAGCATGCATCCTGAGAGGAAAATCGAAAGAATGAAGGAAAATAATTGAGTGACTGATATTGACTGAATGACCCGGGAAACGACTGAATGAAGCGCCGGCAGGCAGCTCTTCAGTTGGTTCTACCTAGGTAGACAGCCCGTTGTGTAAACAAGAGCGTGGATTGTAAACCGCTTAGAACTTGGTCTCTAACTGAGGAGAAGTGCTAATATAAGTACTCTTAATAAATAATAATCATAATAATAATAAATCTCATAGATTGTCCCAATTTATTCATATGTCCTCTTGTAAAGCAGCAGCAGCAAAAAAAAAAAAAAAAAAGTCGTTAGCGAATATTTTGGGGTATGTGTGAAATCCAACACAGCTGGCGGAGGGAATGAGGGAGGAAGGGAGGGAGGGAGGGAGGGAGGGAAGTAAAGAAGGAAGAGAGCAAGGGAGGCAACCCACCGTGCAGTTTCCTGTTCCTTGCCGCTTCCTCCATACTGCAGTGTGTCTGGCTGTCTTCTTCCGTGTCCTGCAAACCCCACCCACCCACCCCCTGCCTCCTTCACTCCGTCCCCCCCCCCTCCCCCCCCCCCTCCCTTTCGCCCTTTTACACCCTACCTGTCTATCTGTCTGTCTGCGCGTCTGTTGTCTCTCTGCAATTCGTTTTAGTCTGTGTGCGTGCGCGCGTGTGTGTGTGTGTGTGTCCGTGCGTGCAGGCGTTAGCGCGTACGCGTGCTTCTGCGTGCGAGGGTACATTGTACGTGTATTACAAAGTTCTTGTATTGCCTCCTCCCCCTCCCTACCACCTCCTTCTCTCTCTCCTCTCTATTCCCCATCCCATCCTTCGTGGTCCTGAAGTATTGTGTGAGGAAAGCACGAGGATATTTTGTATGGCGTGATTGTCTGATTCGTTAGCGCGTTAAGGCCGCCCGCAGACGAAGGAGATATTTACCGTGTTGAGACAGTTTTCAAACATACCATACTCTGCGCACGTTTGCCAGTCACACGCAACACACACTGCTCCAGCATTCTCATACCTGACCCTTGACCTCGATTTCCGCGCGCGCACTCTGCACGAACGCTACCGTTCAAACGAGGAAGTCATTTTGAAATCGGTACAAAAATACAACTTTGGCAGAGGGTCAGACGTTAGCAGTAAGATAATGATGCTTTAATGACTAACGTGGATACCTGCCCATAAACCTGGGTATTCAAACTAGCCGACATATGTGTACCGTTGTCAATCATCGCTGTACGGAAAAGCCTTTTTGTACGTCGTTTTATACGAAACTCACAGTCTTACAAAACATGTTTTCCCACAATCAGCCGATTTTAGGTAGCCGCTTGCGCCTCCAACTTCAGTCAGTCTCTTCAATCCTCAGCATATTTGATCTGAACCAGTGAATACTATGTGTGATCGAATTGATTACCGAATGGACGTCAGTGAACCAATCGCCATTTCGGAAGGGAAGCAAGCCTCGCATGGGTTATCTATTCCTGTTCCGGGAAAGCTATTTTGATTGGACAAGTGCGGGCAATATAAGTTAGGGGGAAGATTACTCGCGTCAATTCGCTACGAGTGTGGCATAGCAGCAGACGCCAAAAGGAGAGGTGGCAGATCTCCTTTGAAGGACACTGAGTGAGAGGTCAGTGTCAGGCGGCGCAGCGATCCTCCCAGCCATATGGATGACGGCGAGTCTAGCCTGTGTCGCCGGCGGACGGCTCCTGGAGATGTGGGGCGA
>CM031605.1:8785053-8792226 GCA_018398815.1 Conus ventricosus | reverse complement strand
GTTGTGTTTCTGTCTCCCCACTGATAACTGTAGTGTTACTTTTGTCTGTGAGCTGTCTACTCACAGACATCTATGGTGTTACTTTTGTCATTGTTCTGTATCCCACAGACATTTTAGTATTACCTTGTCTGTGATCTCCGTCTCTCCATCGACATTTATGGTGTTACTATTGTCTGTGCTGTCGTCTTCCCACAAACATCTATAATATTACTATTGCCTGTGCTCCTTTTCCTTACTATTGTCTGTGCTGTCGTCTTCCCACAAAACATCTATAATATTACTATTGCCTGTGCTCCTTTTCCTTACTATTGTCTGTGCTGTCGTCTTCCCACAAACATCTATAATATTACTATTGCCTGTGCTCCTTTTCCTTACTATTGTCTGTGCTGTCGTCTTCCCACAAACATCTATAATATTACTATTGCCTGTGCTCCTTTTCCTTACTATTGTCTGTGCTGTCGTCTTCCCACAAACATCTATAATATTACTATTGCCTGTGCTCCTTTTCCTTACTATTGTCTTTGCTGTCGTCTTCCCACAAACATCTATAATATTACTATTGCCTGTGCTCCTTTTCCTTACTATTGTCTTTGCTGTCGTCTTCCCACAAACATCTATAATATTACTATTGCCTGTGCTCCTTTTCTTCCCATAGACGTCTAGCCGTGGGCGCCTTACGCTCACAGATGGCTGTAAGCTAACAGCAATGCACACTCCCTGTGGCGGATGTAGCCTTCTGCATTCCCACGCGCCGCGCGCATGGCACGTGTTGTCCATCACAGGGCCAGTGACTGAATCACAACTGCTGGATATAACCTTCATTAAAGATATTAGCATCTTATTACATGTGTGAGGAGGAGAGAGAGACGAGAAGTGGGCCTCCTTTTCCTTTCTCCTCCACTGGCAAGCCGTGAACAGCTACACAGAAAAGCAACAACAACAAAGTGCAGCCCCCCCCCCCCCCCCCCCCCCCCCCCCCACCCCCCCCCCCCCCCCCCCCCCCCCCCCCCCCCATCGTGCGATAATGGACTTGACCACCGATAGTGCGGGACTGAGGCGCTGACCCAGTTGTCACTGAACGCGCGAAAAGCAGACGATACGATGGTATGCATTCATTCATTCATTCATTCATTCATAAAGAAAGAGGGCATTGCTGTGTTTAATTACAAACATTTTATTTTCTGTCAAAATATCCTTTCTTGGCGGTGGATTCTGTTCTCAGTGCATTCATTATTCATAACACACGTTTGTGCTTAATCGACAATAACGCAAAGTGCTCTGTTTGGGATTTCTGTGAGGATATGGCCATGGTGTGAGTATAGGGCGCCACATCTACGTCTATAGCGTTGCTGCTGTTGCTCATGCTTTTTCTTCTCACAGATTTTTTAAGTGTTATTATTCTAGACGCTCTTTTTTCTTTTTCCCTCATGGACATCTGTGGTGTATTGTCATCCGTACTGCTGTCTGTCTGTCTCTGTCTGTCTGTCTGTCTGTCTCTTTGTCTCGTTCTTTCTTTCTTTCTCTCTCTCTCTCTCTCTCTTCTCTCTCTCTCTCTCTCTCTCTCTTCTCTCTCTCTCTCTCTCTCTCTTTCTGTCTCTGCCTGTCTGTCTGTCTGTCTGTCTGTCTCTCACTGTCTGTCTCCGTCTCTCTCTCTCTCTCTCTCTCTCTTCTCTCTCTCTCTCTCTCTCTCTCGACAGCTACTTTTCAACATGCTCTCTACTCTTAGTCCCCCTCTGTCATCTTCTCTCTCTCTCTCTCTCTCTCTCTCTCTCTCTCTCTCTCTCTCTCTCTCTCTCTCTCTGTCTCCCTCCCTCTCTCTCTCTCTCTCTCTCTCTCTCTCTCTCTCTCTCTCTCTCTCTCTCCTCTCTCTCTCTCTGTCACTCAGCCACTCTCAGTCTCTCTCTTTGGTCAGATTTGCTTGCTAACATTCTCTTTCTATTTCGTGTCTCTCTCCATGTCTGTCTGTCTCTGTCTCTGTCTCTGTCTCTCTCTCTCTCTCTCTCTCTCTCTCTCTCTCTCTCTCTCTCTCTCTGTCTGTGTCTGTCTGTCTCTGTCTCTCTGTCTGTCTCTGTCTCTCTCTCTCTTTCTTTCTGTCTGTCTCTGTCTCTTTGTCTGTCTGTCTGTCTGTCTATCCCTCAGTTTGTCCTTATCTCTCTGTTTCTGTCTCTCTGTCTCTGTCTTTGTCAAGCAGATCAGGGGACTTAGGCGGAAACGGGAAATATACTAATACAATATGATAAATAATACATACATACATACATACATACATACATACATACATACATACATACATACATACATACATACAAACATTAGCTCACTATTGTCGCTGCTGTCTGTCTCTCTCACAGACGCACAGCTTGAACTTACTTATTGTCTCTGATGTTTGTCTCTCCTTCTGATGTATGTTTTTGACTCACTAGTATCTGTGCTGTCTGTGTCTCTCCTACAGACAGACCGCTTCAACTCACTAGCATCTGTGCTGTCTCTCTTTCGGACATACCGCTTCAACTCACTAAGTATCTGTGCTGTCTGTGTCTCTCCTACAGACAGACCGCTGCAACTCACTAAGTATCTGTGCTGTCTCTCACAGACATGCAGCATGCCCTTGTTATTGTCTGTCATATCTCTGTCTCTCTGAGATATGTAGCATGCCCTTGTTATTGTCTGTCATATCTCTGTCTCTCCGAGATATGTAGCATGGACTCGCTATTGTCTGTAATGTCTGTTCCACTCACAAACATCAAACGTATCACCGTCTGTGATGTCTGTAACTTTCACAGACGTAAAGCGTGACCTCACTCATGTCTGTGACGTCTGTGCCCCGCCCCCCCCCCCCCCCCCCCCCCCCCCCTCATCCCCCCAGGACGTATGGCGTGATTTAGTATTGTCCATGGTATCTGTGTCTCCCACAGACATTTCACAGTGTGAAGGCACTGTTGTTTGTAATGTCTGTCTTTCCCACAGACGCGTCCAAACAACAAAACGTGACAAGTTTACACCGGTAAATCTCACCGTTGAATGACCAGTCTCCCACAGACATTTTTCAGTGTGAAGGCACTGTTGTTTGTAATGTCTGTCTCTCCCACAGACATTTTTCAGTGTGAAGGCACTGTTGTTTGTAATGTCTGTCTCTCCCACAGACATTTTACAGTGTGAAGGCACTGTTGTCTGTAATGTCTGTCTCTCCCACAGACATTTTACAGTGTGAAGGCACTGTTGTCTGTAATGTCTGTCTCTCCCACAGACATTTTACAGTGTGAAGGCACTGTTGTCTGTAATGTCTGTCTCTCCCACAGACATTTTACAGTGTGAAGGCACTGTTGTCTGTAATGTCTGTCTCTCCCACGGACATTTTACAGTGTGAAGGCACTGTTGTCTGTAATGTCTGTCTCTCCCACAGACATTTTACAGTGTGAAGGCACTGTTGTCTGTAATGTCTGTCTCTCCCACAGACATTTTACAGTGTGAAGGCACTGTTGTCTGTAATGTCTGTCTCTCCCACAGACATTTTTTCAGTGTGAAGGCACTGTTGTCTGTAATGTCTGTCTCTCCCACAGACATTTTACAGTGTGAAGGCACTGTTGTCTGTAATGTCTGTCTCTCCCACAGACATTTTTCAGTGTGAAGGCACTGTTGTCTGTAATGTCTGTCTCTCCCACGGACATTTTACAGTGTGAAGGCACTGCTCCTCTATGATGTCTGTCTCTCCCACAGACGCGTCCTAACAACAAAACGCGACAAGTTTATACCGGTACATTTCACCGTTCAGTGACCAGTCTAATCGAAGCGCCGTTAGTGAAATTCCCACGGTATCATGTCGTCCAGTCGCTCTCCTCGACGTTAATACTGTAATGTAGTCGACGGGCCAACTTGAATGCTGTTCAGTGAAGAGCAGCTGCAAAGGAGATGCGAGTTTTCTGCAGCCAAACTGCTCGTGCGACAAAGTGATAAAGCTTGCGATGTAATCGAAACACATTCCGATATGGAACTCATTCCCACATCAGGAATAACAAAAAAAAAAAAAGGTTCTCTGGATAGCGTTCTGTACAATGCTTCTGGCACCGAACTGAATGAAAATAGTGTCCACAGGACTGGTGGAGTTTCCTGCACATTTGAGATATCCCTTGTACGATTAAAAAGAAAAAAAAGAAAACACAAAAAAAGGTCCGCTATCATACTGTTTGGTCGGACGCTGGATGGAAATACGCACACAAGTACCCTCCCCCATCCCCCCCCCTAACAGCCCCCTCCCTCCTCTCCCTCGGCCACTCCCTTCTCCTCCCCGGCGACATCAGACAAAAAGGCACTTTAATAGCACTAATGAAAACCACACTGGTCGAGGTGGTGTCAGGAAGGGGAGGGGATGGAGAGGTGAGGAGGGCGGCCAGGGGTCCAGCGACGATGGCGCCTATTAACTCTGTCGTGACCACAGTCGACGCGCCGCCGCCGCCGCCGCCTCCTCCTCCTCCTCCTCCCGCCTCCTGTCTCTCGCCTCCGGGCCAGACAGCGGAGAGACAGGGGCAGGGGGGCCGCTATTGGAAGGGGACTTCTTGACACGTTCGCGTGGAGAAGGGACTGTATTGTTCGCTGCCTGGCTTTGGCGAGTCCGCGCTAATTCGTCGTGACCTCGGGCAGACTGGCAGGTAATGAGTGCACCCACATGACGGGGAGAGCCAATCACCGAGCTGCCTTCAAAGTCCGGCTTCTCTGTCTGTCTGTCGGTTCGGGAAGTCATCACACTGGGCGGCTGGAGTTGGTACAGTACACACGGACAGTCGAGCAGACCGCGCCGAAGCTGGCAACGTCCTTTTTTTCCCCTCTGTAAAGCGTGAGGAGGAACAGCAGCACGAAAGTGACGAGTTCTGTGAGCCTCAAGGAAATTGTTGAACGTCATTGGAGTGTGGACACACATCAGACGGTTGATCTGCGAAGGGGGGGCGTTTGAAGTCTGTGGTGGACAAGCACGTTTTCAAGGTAGGGTACTCCTCGGGAAAGAGAAATATAAATCCACGTACGTACACAGAAATGTCTGACTACGTGGAAATGTCTGGATGAGACAGACACAGGGCTCAGGGGATATGCGTACGCCTTACATTTGTGTATTAAAGAGAAATTGTGTGTTAAAGAGAAATGTGTTAAGTCTACGTGCATACACAGAAATGTCTGACCACGTGGAAATATCTGCATCAGACAGACGCAGGGCTCAGGAGATAGGCGAACACCTTGCGATTGCAGTTGTGTATTTGGTGTGATTTTCCAACTGACCGTTCAGAAAGGACAAACTGTTCGAGAACAGTTGAACTTTTCAAGCTAAGGCGTGCAGAAATGGTAAGTGGTGATTGTATTGTATTTCGTGAGTGTTTAGGAGAATGGTAAGTGGTGATTGTATTGTATTTCGTGAGTGTTTAGGAGAATTTGTCGTTATGGACATTGGCAGACTACAACTTTCAGTTTGCAGAGTTACGTGAGCGACATGGTTAATTATGATGATGATGATTATGATTACGATTATTATTGAAAGAAAAAGGTACACCCGAAGGGTGTTATTATTATTATCATTATTATTATTATTATCATTATCAATTATTATTATCATCATTCAGTTTTTTTAGGAAGAAGAAGAATGCCACTTGTCAATTTGGAATATTGCAAGTGTGATTTATCATTATTTATTGTTTTGTTTTCGTTTTGTGGGGCTCCAAGATCGTATATGAAACTTCCAAAAATATGTTTAGATTGTTATCACGAAGTTGTTTAGGTGTGGCTTTCAAATATCATCTGGGTTCCAGAGGATTTTTGTGCGTATGTATGTGTGTGTGTGCGTGTGCGTGCGTGTGTGTGTGTGTGTGTGTGTGTGTGTGTGTGTGTGTGTGTGTGTGTGTGTGTGTGCGCGTGCGTGTGCGTGCGTGCGTGCGTGCGTGTGTGTGTGTGTGTGTGTGTGTGTGTGTGTGTGTGTGTGTAAAACCACACAAACTGGGCATTCTGAAGAACGGGGCGATTTTTTCCCCCGTCGTTTTCCTTTAATTTTTCATTACGTCAGTTTTCAGACCTCATACATCACAGCATATTTTCATTGTCGGAAATATAATTGAAATAATATCGACCCTATACATATGCAGTCTATAAAAAAAGGGAAATTACACAAATGAATTTATTTTTTAAAGTATGATTTAAAATGTTGGAGGAATGGGGAAAGGGGATGGGGGAGGGGGGGGGGGGGGATTGTAGAATTGTCATCGGAGAGCAGTTTGATTTAGTTTCAATGAAAGGTTTTGATTTCAGTTTGGTTTCTTTCCGTAAAGTCAAGAATAAGCTGGCTGAAAACACCCAACCCATTTGCAGGGTTTTAAACATGTGCACGTGGGACTGGCAAACCTGCGCTTGGCCGTTGTATCGACCATTAAGGAAGCGAATGATAACAGCTCGGAGTTTCAACCGATCATGAAGGACATAGAAAATGAGACAAAAATATACTTTTTTTAAATACTGTTACTGTTGAACGGATTTCGCCAGTGAAAGTTTAATCCACTTCTTCAATACAACAGGCGGTTAGGATGGTGGGTTAGTGGCAGTTAAGTACATGGGTTGTTTTTTTTTTTTAATTTCAGTTTTGGTATTTTAAGAGAATCTCTCCCTTAGCGCTCAGAAAACAATATATCCGAGACACACTTTTCCTGTCTAGTTTTTTTTTTTTTTTTTTGCACTTGGAACCAACATTCCTGATTCCGTGCAGCAATCAGTAAACCCGTCTCTATTATGGTAGACATCTAACATCCGTTCAAATTACTCTCATCAATTGATAGTGTTACTGTAAACACCCAGTACTTAGGTTCTTGGTGCATGCGCGCACTCACACAGAGACGTTGAAGTTACACACGTCTGTGTTGTTATCAGCAACACACACACACACACACACACACACACACACACACACACGCACACAGACACATCCCCCTCTCTCTCTCTCTCTCTCTCTCTCTCTCTTTATATATATTATATATATATATATATATATATATATATATATACAGTTTAAAATAGGATTTAAAAATGGATTAAAAACCCTACAAAATTGTTTCGAGCAAGTGCTCTCCTCAGGGTATGTACAACATGGGCACGCCACCAGTGTTATATTTTCAAATCCTATTTTAAACTGTTATGTCGCTCCCT
>CM031605.1:8775053-8780053 GCA_018398815.1 Conus ventricosus | reverse complement strand
TCTGACTGAACATTTTCATTGCTGGCTTCGGCAATTTAACCCGCGGCCACTGTTCCCCGCATAATTAGACACTGACTGCAATGTTGGAAAAGAGGTAGTACGAGAATGGATGAGTCGGGGTTTGGGGGAGAGGGAAGATGGGTGCGTGGGTGGGTGGGGGGGGGGGAGGGAGGGGAAGGAAAGGAAGGGGGTCAGCCCCCCTTATTTTTTATGCCCCACAGCATTGTAAAACGAGAGGCTGAAACGAGTGGTCGGAGTGCGCGCGAAGTTCGTGCCGATGGTTCTTCTGTTGTTGGTATAGTAAGAGAGCAGTGATTCGGCAAAATTCCGGTGGCTTGGAAAGGACTGAGAATGTGATAACGGCGTTGTGTGCGTTTGTGTTTTTTCTTTTTTTGTATGACAGGTAGGCAGTGCGTCTGTCGTGTCAGTCAGGGCGTGCTTTGACTTGTGAGGCGGAGTTGTTGTTGTTGTTGTTGTTGTTGTTGTTCAGTTGGAAGCTGGAAGTGTTAAACATTTTGTTTTTATTTTCTTAATTTCTGCATCAGTTTTCGTTGTGCTGGAAGAGGGAGAAACAAAACAAAACAAACAAACAAAAAACAACGGTACGTGTTATGTCATTTTGTCAGTGTGTCTTTTATTTCTTCGTCGCTTCAGTTTTAATTAATCCTGTTTTGGATCTTCGTCACTTCCTCTGTTAATCCATTCTTGACACTTTGTTCTTGTTGTTGTTGTTTTTGTTAATCCATTTTTGCCTTTGTCGTTTTTTTTCTCTGTGTGTGTGTGTGTGTGTGTGTGTGTGTGTGTGAATCCATTCTTATCTTTTCGTCGCTTTATTTCTAATCCATTCTTGTCTCTTTGTCACTTTTTTGTGTTAATCCATTCTTATCTTTTCGTCGCTTTATTTCTAATCCATTCTTGTCTCTTTGTCACTTTTTTTTTACCCATCCTTGTCTCTTTGTTGCTGTTTTTTTTTATTTTTTTTTAACTCATTCTTTTCTGTTCGCTCTTTCTTGTTATTCCATTCGTATCTCTTCGTCGCTTCATTTTTTTATCCATTCTTGTCTCTTCGTTGCTTCATTTTTAATCCAATCGTATCTCTTCGTCGCTTTATGTTTAATCCAATCGTATCTCTTCATCGCTTCGTTTTTAATCCATTCTGGACTCTTTGTCGCCTTCTTTTGAATCTATTCGAGACTCTTCGTCGACATGTTTTGAATCCATCTTTGCTTCATTTTGAGGTCATTCTTGTTGCTATGTCGCTCTTTTCAAACGTTGAGTCTTCTCTTGGATACTTAGTGTACTTATTATCATACCATTTTCTTTTTTTGTCGCTTGTTTTTAGACCATCCTTCTCTATTTTGCTTGTTTTCAGACCAGTGTTATTTTTAGTCGATTCTTTTCAGATCATTATTGTCTCTTCGTCGCCTCTTTTCAGACTATTGTTCTTTTTGTCGCTTCTTGTCAGACCATTATAGTCTTTGTCGCTTTTTAAAAAAATATATTAAAGACCATTATATTCTTTGTTGCTGCTTCTCAGACTGTAATTGTCTTGTCGCTTGTTTTCGGACCAATATCCTCTTTATCGCTTCTTTTCATAACATTATTCTTTCTGTTTTATTATTATTATTATTATTATTATTATTATTATTATTATTATTATTATTATCCTCTCTCTCTCTCTCTCTCTCTCTCTCTCTCTCTCTCTCTAACCTTTATTCCATTTGTCGCGTCATTTGAAGGGGAACGTCCCACTAGTCCGAGGGTTCACTAGTCCGAGGGTTCACTAGTCCGAGGGTTAGGGTTAGGGTTAGGGTAGTCCGAGGGTTCACTAGTCCGAGGGTTCACTAGTCCGAGGGTTAGGGTTAGGATTAGGGTAAAGGTTAGGGTTAGGGTTAGAACCCTACCCTCGGACTAGTGAACCCTCGGACTAGTGAACCCTCGGACTAGTGAACCCTCGGACTAGTGAACCCTCGGACTAGTGAACCCTCGGACTAGTGAACCCTACCATTTGTTATACTCGTCTGAAACAATACTCGTCTCTTTGTCGCTTCATTTTCAGACGATTATTTCTCTTTGTCGCTTCATTTTCAGACCGTTATTTCTCTTTGTCGCTTCATTTTCAGACCGTTATTTCTCTTTGTCGCTTCATTTTCAGACCATTATTTCTCTTTGTCGCTTCATTTTCAGACGATCATTCTCTTTGTCGCTTCATTTTCAGACGATTATTTCTCTTTGTCGCTTCATTTTCAGACGATTATGTCTCTTTGTCGCTTCATTTTCAGACGATTATGTCTCTTTGTCGCTACCTTTTCAGACGATTATTTCTCTTTGTCGCTTCATTTTCAGACGATTATGTCTCTTTGTCGCTTCATTTTCAGACGTTTATTTCTCTTTGTCGCTTCATTTTCAGACGATTATTTCTCTTTGTCGCTTCATTTTCAGACGATCATGTCTCTTTGTCGCTTCATTTTCAGACGACGATCATGTCTCTTTGTCGCTTCATTTTCAGACGATTATTTCTCTTTGTCGCTTCATTTTCAGACCGTTATTTCTCTTTGTCGCTTCATTTTCAGACCATTATTTCTCTTTGTCGCTTCATTTTCAGACGATTATTTATCTTTGTCGCTTCATTTTCAGACTGTTATTTCTCTTTGTCGCTTCATTTTCAGACGATTATTTCTCTTTGTCGCTTCATTTTCAGACCGTTATTTCTCTTTGTCGCTTCATTTTCAGACCGTTATTTCTCTTTGTCGCTTCATTTTCAGACGATTATTTCTCTTTGTCGCTTCATTTTCAGACCGTTATTTCTCTTTGTCGCTTCATTTTCAGACCGTTATTTCTCTTTGTCGCTTCATTTTCAGACCGTTATTTCTCTTTGTCGCTTCATTTTCAGACGATTATTTCTCTTTGTCGCTTCATTTTCAGACTGTTATTTCTCTTTGTCGCTTCATTTTCAGACCGTTATTTCTCTTTGTCGCTTCATTTTCAGACCGTTATTTCTCTTTGTCGCTTCATTTTCAGACCGTTATTTCTCTTTGTCGCTTCATTTTCAGACGATGATTTCTCTTTGTCGCTTCATTTTCAGACCGTTATTGTCTCTTCGTCGCTCTGTTTTCCATCTATGTCCGCCTCCTGTCTAGGGCTGGCTGCCTGTATGTCTCTGTGACCCTCGCTGTCACTCATCCTTCTGTCTCTCTTTCACAGCTGATCTTTTCTGTCATTCTTTTGTTCCTGGCCTCCACACCACCACCACCACCACCACCACCTTCCCATCTCCACATGCATCGTCCCCCCTCTGCAAGCTCCCCTCCCCCCCACCCCCACCCCCTAATTCCCGTTTTCAACCCTTGCGTATGTCTGTGTGTGCATCCTTTCCCTCTCTGTCTACCATCTTTCCTTCCAGCACCTCTCATCCCCAGCCTTCCCCTCCGTCACTCCACGCATCTCTCTCTCTGTCTCTCTGTCTGTCTCTGTCTGTCTGTCTGTCTGTCTGTCTGTGTCTGTCTGTGTGTGCATTCTTTCCCTCTCTGTCTACGATCTTTCCTTCCAGCACCTCTCATCCCCAGCCTTCCCCTCCGTCACTCCACGCATCTCTCTCTCTCTGTCTCTGTCTGTCTGTCTGTCTGTCTGTCTGGCTCTCTCTCTCTCCTCTCTCTCCTCTTCTCTCCCTCTCTCTCTCTCTCCTCTCTCTCTCTCTTCTCTCTGTCCGTCCCCCAAGTAAGCAGCTTTGGCATTCAACATATTAGGCTGACTTTGAAACAGAAAATCTTAAATAAATGTTAGCGAACCGCCCAGAGAAACGTGGACAAACGAGTCACAAGACAAAACACGACGCGTTTCGACCTCTTAGGTCTTCCTCAGGTGAGAAACAAACGAATAAAACAACGACAATTCACTTAGCTTTGATCGCTTCAGATCGCCTTCTTCCTTGCGCTGAACTCTGAAGCGATCTGAAGCGATCAAAGCTAAGTGAATTTTCGTTGTTTTATTCGTTTGTTTCTCACCTGAGGAAGACCTAAGAGGTCGAAACGCGTTGTGTTTTGTCGTGTGACTCGTTTGTCCACGTTTCTCTGGGCGGTTCGCTAACATTTATTTAAGATTTGTTTAGATTTCAGCCTGCAGTCGTCTCACTTTGCAACTTGAAACAGAAAGTTTTGCGCGTTAAATAAACTCTCATGCTCATGACCCTATTATTACCTCCCGCCCTCTTCTGTCTTCACTCATCACCTCTCTCTCTCTCTCTCTCTCTCTCTCTCTCTCTCTCTCTGTCTCTCTCTGTCTCTGTCTCTCTCTCTCTCGCTCGCTCGCTCGCTCGCTAACTCGCTCGCTGTGTCTCGCCCTCTCACTTCATTCCACCATTCTCATCTGAACTTCCGAGGGTCTGTCTCTGTCTCTTCCTACTTTGCCTGTAATCTCTCTCTCTCACCGTTTCTACCCTCTCTTCCCCCGTTCCCCTCCCTCATGCCCCGTTCTCCACTTTCTACCCCACTCTGTTTCTGTATACTTCTGTCTCCTTGGTGGTGTACGCATGTGTTTGTGCCGTTCCCGGCTCACGCACCAACTACCAAAGAGAAGATGTAGTAGTAGTAGTAGTAGTAGTAGTAAGCGGACAGGCTGATATACGTAGCCTAGGCCTCGCGGCCTTTCTTGAATCCCCATCCATGTATTGTTTAGTATTCTGAATTGGTTTGTTGCGTATGCGCATATTGGTTTGTTAATCAAATTCAAATAACAATTGAGTGAATTTATGATCCGCATCAAGGAGATTTTTAAATGAGTTAGTAGATTGTGCAAACTTGATGTTAGTTGGTAGATCATTCCAAAGATGTGTTATTCTTTTTTCCAACAACCATTTTACATTTATTAGTCTGACAGTGTTCAATGAAGATTTTCCCATCTGGCTTCCTTGTAATACTATCAGTATATATTAAATTTGAAAAAATCCTCTATTTGTACATCCACCATTATCGTTAAATATTTTATAGACTTCGATTATCGAA
>CM031605.1:8771339-8774953 GCA_018398815.1 Conus ventricosus | reverse complement strand
GATCCCAGACTGTGTTCACCGCAGAACAATGAAGGAGGTAGGGGGTTTAGTACGTGATGTACTGCGTTTGCTAGGTCCGAAAAGACTCCAACGAATACACCGAAATGACCCGCTTCTACAGAAATGTATCTGCCAGTCCGCTTTGTCGGGAATTTCCACGCCCTCCCACTTGGACAGTAATTTTTCTGTTCGTCTGCTTTGACAGGAATTTTTCTTCCAGTCGGCTGTGACAGAAATGACCCCGTTCACCTGCCTTGGTAAGACTTCCCTGGTTACCTGCTTTGACTAAATATATAGCTGCCTTTCTGCTTGGACAGAATTTCTCTGTCCGATTTGATAGAAATTGTGTGTTCGCTCGCTTTGACAAGAATTTCCCTTTTCGCCCGCTCTGACAGGCATTTCTGTATTTACTCCCTTTCAAAGAAATGTATACATCTGCGTTTTTCACGTTTACGGGAAATTCTCTGCGAGCGTACTTTGAGCATACTTTGAGATGATTTTCCATGTCCGCCCACTTTGACAGAAATGTCTTTGTTCGTCTGCCTTGACAGAAAAAAAAATCTTTCCCGTCTGCTCTGGCAGAAATTAGCCTGTTTGTTGGCTGTGACAGGACTTCCCTTGTTTGCCGCTTTGAGACAAACTTATCCGCCTTTCCGCTTTGACATGAATTTCACTGTTTATCTGCTTTGACATGAATTTCACTGTTTATCTGCTTTGACATGAATTTCACTGTTTATCTGCTTTGACATGAATTTCACTGTTTATCTGCTTTGACATGAATTTCACTGTTTATCTGCTTTGACATGAATTTCACTGTTTATCTGCTTTGACATGAATTTCACTGTTTATCTGCTTTGACATGAATTTCACTGTTTATCTGCTTTGACATGAATTTCACTGTTTATCTGCTTTGACATGAATTTCACTGTTTATCTGCTTTGACATGAATTTCACTGTTTATCTGCTTTGACATGAATTTCACTGTTTATCTGCTTTGACATGAATTTCACTGTTTATCTGCTTTGACATGAATTTCACTGTTTATCTGCTTTGACAGAATTGTCCTTGTTCGTCTGCACTGAAGTGAATTTATCTACCTGTCCGCTTTGACAGTTTCTCTGTTTGTTTGACAGAAATTTGTTGTTGTTTTTTTTTTTCCTGCTTTGTCAGGAATTTCCCTAACTGGTCGCTTTGACATAAAAACCCACATTCATCTGCGTTGGGATTTCCATGTTCGCGTGGCTTGAGAATTTTCCCTGTTCGATCACTTCGACAGGAAACTCTCTGTTTGTCCGTCTTCATAGGAATTTCTTTCGTTCATTCGCTTTGACAGGGTTTTCTTGTCCACCTGCTTTTGCTATATAAAAAAAAAAAAATCCTCTATAAATCTGCATTGGCTGAGATTTCCCATTCGTCTGCATTGACAAGACTTTCCTCGATCACCTGATTTGTTCAGACTTGCTGTTCGATCAGCTTTGACATGGGTGTTCCTGTTTGCCCGCTTTAACCGATTTTATTTTACATGTCCGCTATGACAACAGCTTACTTGTAAGGCTGCTTTGATAGGAAAATCCCTGTTCTTCCACTTTTGACAGGATGTTTTTTTTTTCCGTACGCCTATTTTAAATGAAATTTTTTGTTCACCTGCTTTGACAGGATTTTCTGTGTTTGGCAGGTTTGAGTGACATTTCTCTGCTCATCTGCTTTGATGGGAGTTTTTCTGTTGTCCTGCTTTGACAGGAATTTCTCTGTTGAGGGCTACAAAAGAAAATTCTCCATTTGCCAGCTTTGACAGATGTTTGTTCTCCTGCTTTCACTAGAACTTCCTTGTTGTACTTCACTAGAACTTCCTTGTGGTACTATTAAAGCAATTTCTCCATTTGCCTGCTTTGACAGAAGTTTTTTTCACGTGCTTTGACAGGAAACTCCCCGTTCACATGTTTTTTTCGGCAGGCATTTTCCCGTTCGCCGGCTATCACAGAAATTTCTGTGTTGACCTGCTTTGACGGAATTTTCCTTTTATCCGGTGTTACAGGAATTTCCATATTTGCCTGATTTGACCACACACACACACACACACACACACACACACACACACACACACACACACACACACAAGAAAAAAATCCTTTTTTTCCCTTGTCAGAAAAGTTTCCGTCTTTGCCTATTTTGACAGAAATTTCTCTGTTCGCCCACTCTGACAGGAATTTCTGTGTTTGCCCTTTTAACAGAAATTTCCGTCTTTGCTCCTGTTGACATAAAGTTGTATCTTTGCGGACTCTGACAAGGATTTTCCCGTTCGACTTCTTTGATTTGAATCCTTGGCACCGTTTTTTGGACAGACACCAGCGCAGCTTAAATTGACAGTTTCACATAGTTTATTTCAGTTGTGGCTCCAAGGGATGTAGATGTCCTAACTCAATTGAAAGTTATTCACTGAATTCAGTGTGGACCTTGGTTCAAGGTCATAGTGATGTCTCACAATACATGAAGCGATTCTGTCGCTAGGGTTTATGTCCCTGAAAGCTTCTGCCTGACTTTGATGATAAAAACTGGATTTAAAAAATTAAAAAAAAAAGGGCAGAGGGTAGTGATAGGGGGACGGGGTTTTGGGGTGGAGGTGGGGGTGGGGTGGAGGAGTGGAGAAAAAGCAGCGTTGAAAGTGATGCATATTCATGGCCGCTTTGCCGTGTGACGTTCGTCTTCACCAAAGTCAAGGACGCGCGTTGCCGACATGTCTGGCCGACCTGTCGGCGTTGTCGGCGATTTCTCCGGCGAACCGGTTGATGGATTGACGCGTCCTGGACTAATCATTATGGACTGCAGAATGTCGGGGGGAACACTGGAAAGAGAGAGTGGGTATGATTTTTGCTTGCGCTTGATCTTGGTCTTGACATCTTTACCGTCCCCTTCTCCCACGGTTTGTGCCAGTTCTCAAGACAGCCCGTGCTTGACTCCTTTGGCAAGTGAACACGGGGCGAGGATGGAGTGGTTGGAATTCCGATCCTGCACGGGGACAAATTCGTCGTTTGAATACAAAGTACAATGGGCGTGGGATCGGGCGTGGAGGGGTGAGGACTTGGGTGTAGGGAAGGGTGCTGTTTCACATTGTTTGAAATTCAAAATATGTAAATTAAATCTTTCTTTAAGATCTTCCATCATCCCTCACTATTTTCTCTTCTCAACCTCCCTCCCTCCCGTCACCCTCACTGACTGCACTAGTCAGCTATGACCTGCTCCCTCCCTCCCGTCACCCTCACTGACTGCACTAGTCAGCTATGACCTGCTCCCTCCCTCCCGTCACCCTCACTGACTGCACTAGTCAGCTATGACCTGCTCCCTCCCTCCCGTCACCCTCACTGACTGCACTAGTCAGCTATGACCTGCTCCCTCCCTCCCGTCACCCTCACTGACTGCACTAGTCAGCTATGACCTGCTCCCTCCCTCCCGTCACCCTCACTGACTGCACTAGTCAGCTATGACCTGCTCCATCCCTCCCGTCACCCTCACTGACTGCACTAGTCAGCTATGACCTGCTCCCTCCCTCCCGTCACCCTCACTGACTGCACTAGTCAGCTATGACCTGAAAAACATGCCTCAAATAAAGAAGCGCT
>CM031605.1:8758839-8761339 GCA_018398815.1 Conus ventricosus | reverse complement strand
ATCAAGTCCCATAGCTCTGCGCCGTACTGAACAATCGGCTGAATTTGTGAATCGAAAATCTTCAAAAGGACAGTCAACAAGTTATTTTTAAACTTATATAACTTTTGTGAAATGCACAATAAAGCATTTTTAGCTCTACTACTTAAATTACCACATGCCATAACAAAACTCAATCTTGTTGAAAAACAAATTCCTAGGTATTTGTATACATTAACAACAGGCATCACAGCTCCTGCATACATCCATCTTTCTCTAGCTCCTAAATACCCCCCTTTTCTGAACACAATAATATTACTTTTGTCCATATTTACCTTTAGCTGGAGAGCTGAAGCTGCTTTATACAGATTATTCAACTGTGTTTGAAGACCAATAACAGTTTCAGACATCAACACAACATCATCAGCCAAAAGCAATATAAACAGTTCAAAATAGTCTGACGAAAAAACAGCCCCGTGTTTCCCTTCCCTAATAACTTCTAATGCTAATTCGTTTATAAACAAGGAAAACAAAACGGGACTGCACACATCCCTTGTTTCACTCCACGTGTGCAGTTAATGTAATCTGTAAGCATGGAACCACATCTAATTCTGGTTTTAACATTAGTATACATGCTATGAATACAACGAAACATTTTGCCTTTTATGCCATTTCTCAAGAGTATAGGCCATAATAGGTGTCTGTTAATGGAATCAAAAGCTTTCTCAAAATTAATGAAGGCTACATACAATTTGCGGTTTAAACAAAATTGCTTCTGGACCAATGACAACAACGTAAACATATGATCAACAGTAGAATAGCCCCTTTTGAATCCTGCCTGATATTCACCTGTCAAATTATATTCTGTAACCCATTCTTGAAGTCTGCTATTTATGATTGTACTATAGATTTTACTGCTCGTATCACATAAATATATACCCCTATAATTACCTGGATTATCTGCGTCTCCCTTTTTAAACAAAGGAATTACAATAGAGTTTGTCCAATTATCTGTGAAAACGCCTTTATCAAACAACACATTAAACAATTTTACGAAAAAATCAATAACTCGATCCCCACCATGTGGGGACCCCCACATGCGACCCCCACATTTCTCCTATAATTTCATCTGGGCCTGCAGATTTACCGTTCTTTACCTTTCTAACAGCAAGTAACACTTCTTCTTTTGATATCGGACGGTTCATCGTTCTAAAGTCTTCTTCAACATTATAATTTGTTTCAAAGTCATCATTAGCTTCGTTAATACACTCTCTAGTTACTTCCACTTCAAGTAAACCTTTAAAATGGTAGAACCAATCATCAACTGTTAAATTATTATGTACTTGTTTTCTTTTACTGGACACTTTATGTACATTCTCCCAAAATTCTTTTTGATTATTTACTGAAGAAACAAGCCTTTCCAATATTAAATCATTAGACTGTTTTTCTTTTCTATCTATTAGATGTTTATGCTCTCGTCTTGCTATGCAATATGCATCACTGTCAGTTTTCTCTTTTGATTTTCTAAAAATGTTAAGCAGTTGTTTTGCTTTCTTCTTGCTTGACTTACATTCTCCATCAAACCAATCACCACTTTTATGATATTTTGTCAAGTTGATTTTCTTTTTCATACATTGGCCTTGTTTTTTGATGCAATCATTAAAGACACTCAGAGCACCATTGTAATCAGAATCAATCAGGCTAATGGCCCCATCGATTTCAGATAATATTTCGTCAGATAACATTTTCTGACAATATATAGTTCCTAAATCATTATCCCACACAAACTTTTCAGTAAACTGATCACCGGTAATGGTATGCCCCCTTGTAACATTTCTTTTCAATTTAAATTTTAAATGAAGTTCAACAGGCAAATGATTAGACTCTATGAGAGAGAGAGAGAGAGAGAGAGAGAGAGAGAGAGAGAGAGAGAGAGAGAGAGAGAACACACACACACACACACACACACACAGTTACACAACAACACACACACACACACACACACACACACAGATCTTAAAGACCAAGAAACACTTACGCACGCAGGAATGCAGGCGCGCACACACACGCGCGCGCGCTCGGGACGAACGCACGCTCGCGCGCGCGCGCTCACACACACACACACACACACACACACACACACACACACACACACATACATTCATACATACATACATACAGAGAGAGCAGTATTTCTCTTGAAGACTGTAATACCTACACCCGATAGGTAGCATACCATCCCCGTGCACTTAGTACCTCAGGCAGCCGTCAGACACAACGATACTGCAGCGCTTCTCCAATCACAAGCGAGAGCTGAAGCCGAAAGGGCAGGCACCCACCAACAGACTGGTCCGGAGACAGCCGACTTAACTCGGGAAGTGCGGGCAGAAGAGGGAGCTATCTGCTCCCTAATCTTCCCACACACTGACAGGCGCCCTTCAAGAGGAGGCGACCCGCCTATCACCGCCACTTATCTCCCCTGGCGGCCCCACGGCCGGCGTTGTCTCCCTTGCTGACGGGTGCT
>CM031605.1:8718839-8748839 GCA_018398815.1 Conus ventricosus | reverse complement strand
GTTAACAATGTCGGCCAGTATTTCTGTGTGTCCCTGCAGGTGATTGGGAAGAACCGTACAGGCCGTGATAGGTTTTTGTTTGTTTGTATGTTTGTTTTTGTTGTTGTTTTTTTTTTCCAGTTTCATGATGTTACTGGCAGGTGTCAACGATACAAATGCGTTGTTCTGTGACGTGAGAAAGTTTGCTTCAAACAGACAAATCCAGGCAGGAAGGTGACAGGTTTTCATAGAGCAAAACCAGACATGTGGCTAATGGGGAGGGGAGGGGTGGGAGAAGAAGCGAGAGAGAGAGAGAGAGAGAGAGAGAGAGAGAGAGAGAGAGAGTGAGAGAGAGAGAGAGAGAGAGAGGGGGGGGGGTCTGTGGAGTGTGTGGCTGACGTCTGTGATTTGCACGATTTGTGTACACGCTGGCTGGCCTGGCAGCAGTGACGACACCGATGACGTCTCTTCTCTTGCTTACGGTGTATGACATCACTCGGCCTGACGTCACACGAACGGACAGGACAAGGAGGGGGATTCACTGGTGTACCGAATGTGATAAACATGGGGTGTGCAGGACTTGTGAACCGACGTGACAGTAGTGGTTTTTTTTTTTTTTTTTTTTTTTTTTTTTTTTTTTTTTTTTTTTGGGGGGGGGGGTATCTGGCACGGCTGTACAGGTGGACATTTTGTTGTTGTTTTGTTCAATGAACAGCAGTGACGTGAACGGCAATGGACGTTTTTGACATTAGTTCTTACATAACGGCTCTGCTCCAGCGGCCGGGATCAGCTGGACCACAAAAACAACAAAGCTTTGCGCGAGATGCTGTGAACATCTTTTTGTGTGTGTGTGTGAGAAGGCGGGCGACGTTATGAGCTGTGTGCTAACTGTGGAGAAATCAGTAGTAGAATCGATCGTGATTACAGCAGATCAGGTGTGTGTGTGTGTGTGTGTGTGTGTGTGTGTGTGTGTGTGTGTGTGTGTGTGTGGTGTCCGTCAAGTCTTCAAATCGGGTTCAATAATTAACGAAGACGAAGGGCTGATTATACCATTTCTCATGATACTTGTGTTTTTAAATACAGATCGTAGTGGTGTGTGTGTGTGTGTGTGTGTGTGTGTGTGAGAGAGAGAGAGAGAGAGAGAGAGAGAGAGAGAGAGAGAGAGAGAGTGAGTGTGTGTGTGCGGAGGGTGTGTGTGTGTATGCGCGCGTGCGTGCGTGTGTGTATGTGTGTGTGTGTGTGTGTGTGTGTGTGTGTGTGTGTGTGTGTGTGAGAGAGAGAGAGAGAGAGAGTGAGTGTGTGTGTGCGGAGGGTGTGTGTGTGTGTATGCGCGCGCGCGCGCGCGCGTGTGTGTGTGTGTGTGTGTGTGATGAAATTCGAGCTATTCTCCTATGGAGAACGGTTCGCCGTATTCCAGTGCCGACTGTCCTATCCATTTCTTTCTTTGTCAGTGAAAGTTTGTTTTTATTTTTTCATTTGTTCATTTGTTTGTTTATCTTTTTAAAAGAAAAAAACTTCTTTGTTCATTCATTTCTGTTCCTTAAATCATTGTTTGTTCGTTCTTTTTTAAAGTGATTTTTGAATGTTCTGACATTGAATTCAGTCTGTTTACCTTCCTCTGTAACACAGCAAACTGGCTGTCCCCCAAAAGGGAGGGGTTAGCTTCGGAAGGTTAGGGAAAGAAAGACGAGAATGGACGAAAGCGACACGGAGACGGACGGGTTGGTCCAAAACACTCATGCCCATCTTATAAGAGACACTGAAGGAATCACGACATCAGCATAGTATGGTAACATGCTAGCGCTATAACGCTCAAAACAGTTGCTTTACGTATTTTCCCCAAAGAAAACACGGACAGTGTCACACGGGAATCGCTAAACAGACAAAACATGATTTGTGCCAAAGTGAGCGTGCAGCATAGTGTTTCGTGCGTGCGTTTCCTACCTGGCTTAGCTTGGAAATCCTCAGTGCTCTAGCTAACTTGTGGGAGCGCTGTTTGGAATGAGTATTTCGCTAGGAAACATTATCGTGTGACTTAGGTTAGTCTATTTCAAGAAACAATTGAGAAGTCGGCTCGTATCACTGTTTTCACGAGAAAGACAAGAGAACTGTGACTCTAGAGTAAAGAGATTTCACAAGAGCAAAAGAGATATCTTTGTTGCTTTGTCGAAGGGACATTGGTAAAACAGGCAAACTCGTTACTATGGGCTCATGATGCAAATATGCTCCCATAGCAAGATCTCTCTGTCCCTCACTTCTTCCCTGTGTGTGTGTGTGTGTGTGTGTGTGTGTGTGTGTGTGTGTGTGTGTGTGTGTGTGTGCGTGCATGTGCAGGCGCTTGTGTGTTTGTCTGTGCGCAAACGGATATTAGAAACGACATACCGAGTGGCATTAATGTTCATAAAACTTGTCCAAATCGAATAACGCCTCTGAGATCACTTCACCCCCCCCCCCCCCCCCCCCGTCCTCCCTCAACACAGCAGCTGTTTAGTAGTGTCCCTTTGGTGGAGGCATGGGGATGAAAGGTCATCACTGTGTGGACAGAGGGAAGTGTGATGTCTGGAATCCATGGTGGCATTTGGCGAAGTTCCACTTTCATCGAGGAGACGTCACAGTATGCAGAGTACACCCACACGCTCCGCCACGTCTGTTGGGCGTGAGGCGACAGTGCGCAGGCATTAATGCTAAACGTAAATAAAGAGTTGTGAAGATCAACAAACCAGATATCAAACGTCCGCCGAGACAGTACGCTGAATGTAAGGAATGCTCACCGTGTGCAGCGCAGATGCCAACAAAGTCCTCCTTCATCCAGGGTGGCGTGAATTGACGGGATGAAGAATGGGTACATTTGCTAAAGGTTTACAGGTTAGCTTGAATTTCAAGGTAGTTTTCAGAACAGAAAATATTAGGGCAAGACGAGAAAAGCAAACAAACAAACAAGAACCCTCAGGAACAGGGGCAAAAATACGAAATTTAGAGTTTAGCCAACGGCTCCAAGACAACTGCAGAAGGAGGCTAAGGCTGAACATCACTACATGATGAACATAAAGATATCAACGTATCATGATTACAACTTGTTGGTTATGCAAATGCAGAGGTACTTCGCACAATGCTGATCTGTTGGTAAAGATTAGGAATAGTCGCTGAAAGAGGGAGAGTGTACGGAGGGAAGGAGGGGGGGGGGGGGAGCAGAAATCGAACCTTGTGTGTGTTCAAGTCACCATAGTTGGGTTGCCAAGAGCCAGTCCCGTGCCATGCTAAGCTCGAGCATTAGCTCCACAAGGTATTGGGGGCCGACTGCCATTCACATCTCGTCTGTGACAGAGAGCGTTATTGGTACAGCGCAGGAGGGCGGGGGTCATTTATCCAACGACATTATGTTCGTTCCAAAATTCCCTGCTCTGTCCCCACTCTGTGCGGGACAGGACACTCACACACACATGCTCGGCATACGCAGGTAGACAACCAGGGTAACGTAGATTCCGTGGTATTGAAAATAACTCTGAATACAAAACAACACACAGCTTGTTACCTGTTAAAAAAATTTGAAAAAAAAATATTTGACTCTTAATTGACCGTTTTTCTGTTCGTATTTGATTTAAAAAACTGTAGGAAATGCGTCTCTTTCACTTTTTTTCCCCGAATGGTAAGAGTCCCGAATTTCAGTCCCAAAATGGCGAAGTTTTCCCAAACATCTTCGTAAAAAGTGTGTATAAAAAAACGTGCAGATTTCGTCGGATCAATCGATAAACGTTGTATGACATTTTATGTTCTGCGCATCTTCCAAAGCTAACCCGCCCTAGCCTGACCTGACCCTAACCCCAACCTAATCCTTCAGAAAACCTTGAAACAACGAACACCATGCGCGCATATTTTTGAATACTCCTGCTTTTTTGTTTTGTTTTTGTTTTTGTAATGATACTCGTAAGTGTGCGCCCCTCGATCATGGCATTAGCGTTCCCGACAAACTTGTAAGTTTTTCCTCCCGAAGTAACGCTGAGTGTTAGAACTGTTGACTGTTATCTGAACCCCCCTTCGCCCAGATTAACATTCTGCAGACGGCTCGTTTGATGAACACACACGCTGTAAATTCAGCAATCTACCAGGACGTCAGGTCCATTGTGATGTATATGATTATTTTCTGTCCGTGAATTCCTGCTCCATTTCAGACGTAACTCCCATGCATTATCACAAGGTCCCTTTTTAATTGGACTTCAGTTAATGGCGCATACCTTAGCTGCCAGACTAGATCTTTTACTGCATGGTAGATCATGATGCATATTGCAACCGTCAGATCAATCACAAAAAGCGTTTGGAAACGTGACGTAGATCTTTTCTCTGTCAGGAGTTCTTCCCCTTTTTGGACCATACTAAAGTGCGCAATCACGGGTATGGGGGATGAGCCACCGAACTGCTAGACGCTGGTCACTGTCACATTGATTATTGATCAGCAGCATGGTCAAATGTCTCATTGATTATTGATCAGCAGCATGGTCACTGTCACATTGATTTTTGATCAACACAAAGGTCACTGTCCCCATTGATTATTGATCGGCAGACCACACTTTGGGCTGATATTGTAGAAAAAGGTTTTTTTTTTTTAAAGAATTGTAATTGTTTTTCGCATGACTATATGGACAAACAGATAAAAATGACAAAAACACGACGCGTTTCGACCTCTTATGTCTTCTTCCGTAAAACAATATTCAGGGCAATGGAAACGAAGAACGAGTGAATTTAAAAAAAAAAAATCAAATTTGTGAAATCTCTTAGTTTCTTTTCTTTGCTAAATTAATTTGCTTAAACCTTTTCACGTGGGCCGTGACGTCAGAATAGGGTTTCTAGTGTAACGCGTGTGTGGTAAAAACCCCCTCCGAGTGTGTACATATACACACAAGATCAGATACACTGCTAAAAGATCCTGCAAAAGATCCTGTGAACGTAACTATTTATGGTGCAAGGGGGGAGGGAGGGGGGGGGGGGGGGGGGGGGGGGATGGCGGCGCATCATTGACACGATTTCCTTTCTTCTAACCTTTCGCCCTTAAAGACAACACTCATCTCGTTGGTATGGAAGATGAATCAGAGACCACACAGGAAACATATGGTGCGATGCGCGATTCGTCTCACTGTGTCATCTTTCACACGATTGGTAGAGCTTCAACAGCCCAGTTCACTGTCACCCCACGCGGAAGATGGAGTGAAATGACGTAGGGATTCTTCACACGTATCGTCCAAACTGTTTACTGTTACAGCAGTGCCCAAGAAGGAAGAACCGGACGTGTTTTTTAATTAAAGGTTGCGTGAAAACATGAATGGGCTTTGTTAGAAATAGGTCGGTGATGTGTACATAAACTGTAAAGATGACTTCCTTGAGCTACCTCCCACACTGTGTTGTGTTAATTGAGTGCGGTCATACACAAGATTTCTTTTCTTTTTCTTTTCTTTTTTTTTTTTTCTTTTTTTTTTTTTTCTTTTTTTTCTTTTTCCTTTTTTTTTCTTTTTTTGTTGTGATGAAAAGTATGATTTGTGACGTAAATAATGGCGACGAACGTGAGAGACTTGTCCTATGCTTCATTTGCAACGCTAGATGTCCAGTCTTTGTTCCCATCGACCAGATTAATATCATAGCTTGGTATCTGTGTAATTTGGGTCAAGATAAAAGGGCTGTGTACGCGCATACGAACAAGGTATGTATGGGCACACTTGCGCGCGTGCAACAAAATATTATACACACAAACACACCATGCTCATAGACCTTGATACTTCGATCAATAGTTTTAATGAAAAAGACTACAGTTTCATTGCAATACAATCCAAACAAGAAAAATACAATGTCGGCATTTGTTTCTTTTTAGCTTGGTTCCTTTTTTGTTTCTTTGTTGATTACACACTTATTCTGCTGTGTAGTCTATCAGAACTAGGTCAGTAATAAAACATATGTATTTCTTACAGTTTCTTTGTTTCAGAATGTTGGTTTTATTTTGTTTCAGCACGTTAGCTTTTATGAACTATTTGTTTCCATCACTGGTTCCTGGAGAGTCTGTTAGTCAGGCACTGAGAGAGGGGGAAAAATGGACACTCAACCATACGGGTATGCAGAGTTTGAGGAGCTGGTTGACCTTGTCGAGTGTTCACACAAATCGAGAATGACTTCAGTGTCGTTGTTTTGTTGTGCGATGTGGTCATCCTTTTATGTTGAAAATGAGGTGTAGATTTTCACTCTTTGTTTTTTTTTTGCTCTTCAGCCCCTGAGATGCATAATTGGTCTGGCCATAATTTATTCTTCTCGTGTTGGCTGAGTTGTTGGACTCGCTGGAATGGACATTCGTGAATAACATGTGGTGTGTGTGTGTGTGTGTGTGTGTGTGTGTGTGTGTGTGTGTGTGTGTGATTTGGTGTTTTTTTTTTCTCCAATTTTCATTCATTCATTCCGGTGATGTAGACATCGTCTTTGATTCATTTGGGTCGTTTTGTTTCGCTTTTCTTGTTGAAACATTTTGTTCCCTTTCATAGCCTAGTTTTTTGTTGTGGTTCCCCCCCCCCCCCCCCCCCCCCCCCCCCCCCCCCCCCATGTGTTTTTCATTGTTTGTTCTCTCTTCGTTTTCCCGTTTTCTTTCTTTCTTTCTTTTCTTTCTTCTTTCTTTTTACTCTCTGTTTCCTTCTTCTTTCTGTCTGTCTTCCTCTTTTTGTGTGTGTTAGTATCGTTTTTGTTTTGTTTTTTCGTTTTTTTTTTTCCCCCCTTGGTTTGTTTTATGTCCGTCTTGTCCATTCCATCATCTTCTTGCATCATCAACATCCTCCTCCTCCTCCTCATCATCATCATCACTACCATCACCATCACCACCATCATCATCATCATCACCATCATCATCATCATCATCATCATCATCGCTGTTGTCGTCATCAGCGTCATAGTCATCGTCATTCTCCTTGTCTGTTTTATTGTCATCGTCGTCGTCGTCATCATCATCATCGTCATTGTCGTCATCATCAACCTCGTCGTCCTTCTCTTTCTCCTTCATTTTTCCTCTTCTTTTTTTTTTGCATCATGAGGATTGTGCACAACAGCATGATATTTGTTTGTGTTGTGCATCAACTAGAGTACGTTTTCACATGGCATTTGCCGTTCTGTTCTCCATTGTTTCAATGCTCTGTTGTCCAATTGTCTCTGCCCGTCTGTATTTGTCTGTCTGTCTGTCTCTCTGTCTGTCTGTCTGTCTTCTCTCTCTTTGTCTGTCTCCGTCTTCCTGTCTGTATGAGTCACTGTCTGTCTGTGTGTCTCCCTTCTCTCTCTCTTCTCTCTCTCTCTCTCTCTCTCTCTCTCTTCTCTCTCTCTCTCTCTCTCTCGTGTATATTGTGTTCTATGTGCCGAATCATGGTTGTTGTTGTTGTTGTTATTGTTGTCATTGTTCCACTGTTCGGGCAACATTCAGCATGCAGACAATAAATGTGAATGTAGCTGATGTAAAAAAAAAAACGTTTTGATGGTAGAAGAATAAATTAAAAAATCGTGTCGTCCTCATTTAGTTTGTGTGCACTTTTTGTGTGCTGGAGTGTGTGTGTGTGTGTGTGTGTGTGTGTGTGTGTGTGTGTGTGTGTGTGTGTGTGTGAGAGAGGAAAGAGAGAGAGAGAGAGAGAGAGAGAGAGAGAGTGTGTGTGTGTGTGTGTGTGTGTGTGTGTGTGTGTGTGTGGTGTGTGTGGTTAGCGCGACGACGCGAGCGTGTGCGTTTGAAGTATTTGTAAAAGTGTGACTGTATATGGTGTGTGTGGGGGGTGGGGGGGGGGGAGAGGAGAGTGTTGGTGAGTAGGAGAAGAAATCAAATGGTGCATAAGACGGGGGGGGGGGGGGGGGGGGGGATAATTACAACTGTAGAGAGAGAAATCCCTAAGCAATGAACTAGCACACACGCACGCACGCACGCACGCACGCACACACACACACACACACACACACACACACACCACACACACACACACACACACCCCACACCCCACACACGCGCGCGCGCGCGCACGCGCGTATACACACACACTGCGCGCCGAAACAAACACACCAAAAACAAATGACAAACAAATCATTTACATTTGTTCAGCTCATACGTTTATAGATTTTTCCCATCGCAAGACATTTTTTCTATCCCCCAGCATATCCGTGTGAATACATGCGCCCTTTCTTTTTCTTGGTCATTTTTAGTTTTAGGTAAAAACTGCTGAGGTGCTTTTGTGCGTGTTTTCCCACGTTGCCTGTGTTTGGGGTCCAGGTGACTTTAATTATTCAGGAGGGGAGAAATTTGAAATCCCTGAAATGTCATTCTCGAAAACAAATGGCTCTTATATGGGAATGAATCGCACCGGGAAGGCAAATTTAGACATAAAAAAAAGAAAACCACACAAAGAAAACAAGTCTATACAATGACTGCGTACACCACGGAGAGGCCCTTACTTGGAAGCTTTGTGTAAGTTAAAAATTGTTCAAAGAGCCCTCCCCCCCCCCCTCATACCACAACCCCGCTCCCCACCACTCCTACCCCCCCCCCACCCCATCCCCTAACCCCTACCCCTACCACCCAACCCCCAAAATAATGAAGGGGTTTCCCTGTGGCGTGACCATGATTTTTTTTCTGATGTCTGTCTGCTGTTTGTCTGTCTGTCTGTCTGTCTGTCTCTGTCTGTTGTCTGTCTGTCTGTCTCTGTCTTTTCTGTCTCTGTCTGGTCTCTCTCTATCTGTCTGTCCCGTCTCTTACTCACCCTCTCTCTCTCTCTCTCTCTCTCTCTCTCTCTCTCTCTCTCTCTCTCTCTCTCTTTCCCTCTCTCTCTCTCACTCTCTCCTTGCCCCCCTGTCTCTCTCTTACTCACCCTCTCTCTCACTCTCTACTTTCCCCTCCCTCCTCTCTCTCTCTCTCTCCTCCTTTTCTCTCTCTCTCTCTTGGCTTAACCAAGAAAAATTTGACCCTGTATTAAACTTACAAAGGACATATCTGCAAGTGAACTGAACCCCAAATTTTTCAAGTATAGCAAATCAAATCAAAACGAAACGAGAATCAAAAAGTAACGATCTACAAGAATTACTGAAATACTGCCGCCAGAAAAACATCCATTCAGCTTTGGATATTAGTGCCATGGATGTCCACGAAGTTTTATCTTCTCTTAGACAATTAAAACAGACAGCAACTCGTGGAATTGATGGAATTGACGGGAAAATTCTTAAGCTATCCGCATCTGTTATAGCAGAAACTCTCACATATATTTATAATCTCTGCATTGATAAGCATTGCTTTCCTGATGCTTTTAAACAAGCTAAAGTCATACCATTGTACAAATCAGGAAATATGGCTGATCCTTCTAACTATCGACCTATATCTATTCTATCAGTTCTTTCAAAACCATTAGAACAACACATAAAAAAGTGTCTTCTTTTTCATGTAAAAAAATTCGATCTCCTACACCCTAATCAATCCGGATTTAGAGAGAATCATTCTTGTCAAACAGCTCTTACCAAGATAGTTGATCGATGGCTTTCAAACATAAACAACAAACACTTTTCCGGAGTACTCTTCGTTGATTTTGCTAAAGCTTTCGATGTCATTAATCATGAACTTTTGCTTAGAAAGTTAACTATTTATCGACTAACTTCCGACACTCTAAAACTCATTTCATCCTTCCTTTCCAGCAGGCAACAATTGGTATTATTAAATGATTGCTATTCTACTTTGATTCCCAATAACTTTGGTGTACCACAAGGCTCGGTGCTTGGTCCACTGCTCTTCTTATTCTATATCAATGATTTACCATTAACCTTGACTTCTCATTGTGAAATGTTTGCCGATGATACCACTATTGACACTAATAACTCTAATGCTCAGCAAGTCTACCTTGATATTCAGAAAAATATCAACCTTCTCGTTAAATGGACACAACTCAATCACATGTCTCTGCATCCTCAAAAAAACGAAATTCATGTTGATTACAACAAGGCAAAAACGTCAAAATGTAACCGAAAACTTGCCAATCCTGTATATTGGTAACGAGAAAATCAAAGAGGTTTCTAATCACAGAGTCTTAGGCATAGCAATCGACAACAACCTATCTTGGTCGAAACATTTAGAACTTCTTTCAAAAACTCTTGCCGTAAAAACTGTATCAGCTCAGGAAAATAAATAACTTTTTAGATTATCACACCAGAAAATTATTTTTTCAATCTTATATTCAACCAAATATTGACTATGCCTCGACACTCTGGGATTTAGCGAGCAATAAGTTGCTTAAACCATTGACTAGTATATATAAGAGAGCTGTCAAAATAACTATTGATGAACCCTCGCTAGGGCACCCTGATTATGAACGAGCAGGTATCCTTCCATTTAAGACCAAACTATTGTACAACAAAGCACTCTTTATGCATAAAATACTACACGGCAGTGCTCCTTCCTATTTAAGGAATATATTTACTTCTAATGATCATCGTCATTCGCATAAAATAAATCTCCCTTTCCCATCAATTAATTTATGCAAATCAAGCCTTGCTTATTCTGGTGGGTGGCTGTGGAATAATATCCCAGAAAAACTGAAAAACGAACCAAACACTAGTAAGTTTAAATCCAGTCTTTTCACGTACTTGATGTATCTGCCTGATCTTACACCACTTTGCCCAAAGATGTACCAATAACTGTTCTGTGTAAATGTTTCATTTTCTTTATCAGTTCTTCCTTTTCTCCCCCCGCCCTCTCATTCTTAATTGTCCCCCATCCCACCCCATCCCACTCCCACCCCCACCGTCTCCCACACCTTCTGTCGGTGTTCCCTCTGTACATAGATTTTGTATCCTTTTGTATTTTCATATGTCATATTTAAGAGTGATTTTCCATTATTTTATATTAATCAATATTTTGTTATTGTTGTTTTCCTTTCCTTTCTTAAATTTCTTTTGGCCCCGGAGGGCTGGATGTAAAAAAGCAGTGATGCTTATTCCATTACCCTCTGAAAATAAAATTCGTTCGTTCGTTCGTTCGTTCGTTCTCTGTCTCTCTCTTCTCCTCTCTCTCTCACTCTCTCCTTGCCCCCTCTGCCTCTCTCTTACTCACCCTCTCTCTCACTCTCTCTCACTCTCTCACTTTCTCCTCCCTCCCTCTCTCTCTCTCTCTCTCTCTCTCTCTCTCTCTCTCTCTCTCTCTCTTCCCCCTCTCTCTCTCTTCCCCCCTCTCTCTCTCACACTCTCTCCCTCCCTCTCCCCCTCTCTCTCCCTCAACCTTCTATCACTCCTCGCCCGTTCGCCTGCCTGCTACGTGCCTTAATTCGACTTTGATTAAATTCCGGACACCCACTCCCCACCCCACCCCCTCCCTCCCTCCCACCCCACTGTCTCCCAGGGGGGTGGTCCTGAGAGAGCCACCCAGGAGGTGGCAGTCCCCCCTCAGAGGGTCCACACGTCATAAATCACATTCCAATCACACTCTGGCTCTCTGGCGCTGAATGGAAGCGGTCACCCTGATTCACCGGTCCTGGACCCTGGGTTGGTCAGTGCGCCATGAAATCAGAAAAGAAATGGTTCGGGCTCCGCGCGGAATCTTTTCTTCCTGCAAACAAATACCCCGGGGGCAGGCAAAGAAAGGGCTGAGTGCCAGGGATGAAGGGGGGAGTGGGGACGGGGAGGGGGTTTGCGGGTGGGAGGGAAACGGGGCACTGGGGGAGGGGGCGGAGGGAAGGGAGGCGAGGAAAAGAAGACAGGGGGATGTAGAAGGGAAGAGGGGGGGGGGGGGGGGGTACCAGGTACATGCCTCGACAAGCACTGACCAGTCTTGAGGAAGTGTTTTCCGTATGGTGCCAGTTGAGCAGTCCAATACACGCATGAAATTAGACAGTAGGCAGAAACTCTCAGGGAGAGCTCGGAAGCCAGAGTGTGATTGGAATGTGATTTATGACGTGTGGACCCCCACCCACCCCCCACCGCACACCCTCCCCCTGACAAGTGTTTCGGTCCTAATCTTCCGCCGCTCTAGGGGGGCCAGGTCGAATCCAGGTCATGACTCCCAGATGTCATTCTGCTGCCAGAAATACTTTTGGCGCGGCGGCAGTTCGAACTTGCACCTCCTGATGGTTATGTTACCCGCCTTTGTTTTCGTCATCTGTTCTGAGCAGGGAAAATTAAGCCTTAGAAAGCTCATTTTTGTTCCTCCTCGACCACATCAACCTGGAACTCTTGGGTCCTGGTCCTCTTCTTTGACGAGAAATGGAGAACTGTTTCATGAGATCCTGGGCCAGTGAGCCCTCACACAACCCCAGACAGCCCTAGAATGAAGACTTTGGCTTGTAAGTCAGATTCCCTCAAGCTGCTGGCTGGAGTGGCATACTTCTCAAATCTGGAGATGTCAGCTTCCACCCTTCTAGAGTACAGCGAGTTAATAATAATAATGAATACTTATATAGCGCTTATTCCCGGCTAGAGGCCAAGCTCTAAGCGCTTTACAATCAACACTCGTTTACACAACGGGCTGCCTACCTTGGTAGTGCCGACTGAAGAGCTGCCAGCTGGCGCTTCATTCAGTCGTTTCCCGTGTCATCCAGTCAGTATCGTTCAATATCGATCACTCATTTTCCTTACTTCCTTCGTTCTTTCCATTTCTCACGCAGGGTGCATGGTATGTGTAACGTGTCATCCATACCAACGGCCAAAACTGGCCTACTCTTCCGAAAGTTGGTGATGGGATTTTACGTGTGTGCAAGATGTTATGCATGCGTTCACATACGGAACCTCGGTTTATAGTCTCATTCGAAGGACTGTATGGGAAATGGAGTCAGAACCAATATTAACTCCGAGGGAAAAATCCCCCTGTACCGAAACGCCCCGGCGGAGGTTCGAACCCGCAACCCCAGGATCACCAAGATTACGAGTCAGGCGCTCTACCAACTGAGCTATTCCGGTTCAAACAGAATGAATCTGAGTGAAGTACTGTATCCGATCTGATGCCACTCTTCCTGAACATCTCTGGATATTTCCATCCTGAAAGGTTTGCTGTACACTACCGGTCATCCACTCCATCCAGTTAAAACCACTTCCATGATCTTGATGCCACAACTATTCCAGTCCATGAGTTATGGCCTCCTTCAGTGTAACACGTCATCGGAGCATCTGGTGGCGCACTGTCTCCTCTTGCAGTGGAGGATCGCCGTAAGCACTTAGCTGTGTCTTTACATAACCCTTCCATTGGTTAGCGCTGGCTTGCATGTGCTCATGTCATGTTTGCCTGGACAGAGCGACACTTGGCGTCCGATTCTCTCCATTTCATCACGTTTGAATTCGATGGCAAGAAGTCACACGTACCTGAGGATGAAGCTGATTCTACGAGGAACCATACAACCTTTTCAATTTCGGCTGAAACTTCTTTTGAGTGCGTTTTCCCACATGGTCCATCACCCCCATTGGCCTTGCTGAATTGGCTGCTGGATTCTCTTGGCATCCTCTTGGCATCCTCTTCTTTCCTCTGCTACTATATTACCCCGTCTCTCTATGCTTTATGGCTTTCCTCTGCTACTATATTACCCCGTCTCTCTATGCTTTATGGCTTTCCTCTCCTACTATATTACCCCGTCTCTATGCTTTATGGCTTTCCTCTCCTACTATATTACCCCGTCTCTCTATGCTTTATGGTTTGCCTTTGATCACTGCTTTTTTTCCCCTGGTGATTCCCAGTCTCCGTCTGTTGGGTTGTGTCTGTCTTGTCATTTCCCTGATCTTGAGGTTGTCCTTTGCCACTTTCATTGCTTCGTTTGTGTCTGTCTTGCCATGTCCCTGATCTTGAGGATGTCCTTTGCCACTTTCATTGCTTCGTTTGTGTCTGTCTTGCCATTTCCCTGATCTTGAGGATGTCCTTTGCCACTTTCACTGCTTCGTTTGTGTCTGTCTTGTCATTTCCCTGATCTTGAGGTTGTCCTTTACCACTTTCACTGCTTCCTGAGCTGTCCATTTTCTGCCAGTCTTGAGCTTGGCTTGGACTGATCTCACAATCTCCTCGTCTCCCGAGTCCTCAAGCATACTTAGTAACCTTGCTTTTCCCAGTTTGTGCTCCTTGAGGATGGTTACAGGGGTCATTGGTGACCGCAGAGTGCAAAAAAAAAAAGAAGAATAATTCAGTGCGATCAGGTATGACACCAAAAGTCATTTCCATGTGTATTAGTTGCTGTTGGCCTCCGTTAAATCCATTGTGCTAGTGCTGTTATTGAACATCAGTGGAGGCAGAGGAGCGTCGGGAGAAGCATTAATGGAGAACATCAGGGAGGCTGCACTGGTCTCTCATCTGCAGGCTGTCTTCTGCCATTTGACTGGCTCCCTGTCCCATCTTTGGTTCTTTCACCGAGTTGTCATACCACCTTCCAACGCTTCTGGCTGATTCTTTTGTCACAGTACGAATGCCCCCCCCCCCCACCCCCTCCCCAAATGACAGTCCCCATCAATCTGTCCACGCTACATCCCTCCACACCACATTCCTCCACATCACATCCCTCCAGTGACAATCCTCATCAATCTGACCACACCACATCCCTCCACACACCATCCCTCCAGTGACAATCCTCATCAATCTGACCACACCACATCCCTCCACACCACATCCCTCCAGTGACAATCCTCATCAATCTGTCCACACCACATCCCTCCACACCACATCCCTCCAGTGACAATCCTCATCAATCTGACCACACCACATCCATCCACACCACATCCCTCCAGTGACAATCCTCATCAATCTGACCACATCACATCCCTCCAGTGACAATCCTCATCAATCTGACCACACCACATCCCTCCACACAACATCCCTCCAGTGACAATCCTCATCAATCTGATCACACCACATCCCTCCACACCACATCCCTCCAGTGACAATCCTCATCAATCTGACCACACCACATCCCTCCACATCACATCCCTTCAGTGACAATCCTCATCAATCTGACCACATCACATCCCTCCATACGACATCCCTCCACACCACATCTCTCCAGTGACAGTCCTCATCAATCTGATCACACCACATCCCTCCAGTGACAATCCTCATCAATCTGTCCACACCACATCCCTCCACAACCACATCCCTCCACACCACATCCCTCCACACCACATCCCTCCAGTGACAATCCTCATCAATCTGACCACATCGCATCCCTCCAGTGACAGTTCTCATTAATCTGTCCACAAGACATCCCTCCACACCACATCCCTCCACACCACATTCCTCACACCACATCCCTCGACACCACATTCCTCACACCACATCCCTCACACCACGTCAATCCACACCACATTCCTCACATCACAGCCCTCCACACCACATTCCTCACACCACATCCCTCCACACCACATCCCTCCACACCAAATTCCTCACACCACATCCCTCCACACCACATTCTTCACACCACATCCTCCACACCACATCCCTCCACACCACATTCCTCTCACCACATCCCTCCACACCACATCCCTCCATACCACATTCCTCACACCACATCCTCCACACCACATCCCTCCACACCACATCCCTCCACACGACATTCCTCACACCACATCCCTTCACACCACATTCCTCACACCACATCGCTCCACACCACATCCCTTCACACCACATCCCTCCTCACCACATTCCTCACACCACGTCACTCCACACCACATTCCTCACACCACATTCCTCACACCACATCCCTCACACCACATCCCTCCACACCAAAACCCTCCAATGACAGTCCACATCAATCTGTCCACACCACATCCCTCCACACCACATCCCTCCACACCACATCCCTCCAATGACAGTCGCAATCAATACGTCAACACCACATCCCTCCACACCACATCCCTCCACACCACATCCCTCCACACCACATCCCTCCACACTGCATCCCTCCACTCCACATCCCTCCACACCACATCCCTCCACTCCACATCCCTCCACACCACACCCCTCCACACCACATCATTCCACACCACATCCTCCACACCACATCCCCCACACCACATCCCTCCAATGACAGTCATCATCAATCTGTCCACACCACATCCCTCCACACCAATCCCTCCACACCAGATCCCTCCACACCCCATCCCTCCAATGACAGTCCTCATCAATCTGTCCACAACCACATCCCTCCACACCACATCCCTCCACACCAATCCCCCACACCACATCCTCCCACACCACATCCATCCAATGACAGTCCTCATCAATCTGTCCACACCACATATCTCCACACCACATCTCTCCACACCATATTCCTCCACACCCGCATCCCTCCACACCACATCCCTCCACACCACATCCCTCCACACCACATCCTTCCAGTGACAGTCCTCATCAATCTGTCCACACCACATATCTCCACACCACATCCCTCCACAACCATATTCCTCCACACCGCATCCCTCCACACCACATCCCTCCACACCACATCCCTCCACACCACATCCCTCCACACTGCATCCCTCCTCACCACATCCCTCCACACCACATCCCTCTACACCACATCCCTCCAGTGACAGTCCTCATCAATCTGTCCACACCACATCCCTCCACACCACATCCCTCCACACCACATCCCTTCACATCACATCCCTCCACACCACATCCCTCTACACCACATCCCTCCACACCACATCCCTCCAATGACAGTCATCAATCTGTCCACACCACATCCCTCCATACCACATTCCTTTCACACCACATCTCTCCAATGACAGTCCTCATCAATCTGTCCACACCACATCCCTCCACACCACATTCCTTTCACACCACATCTCTCCAATGACAGTCCTCATCAATCTGTCCACACCACATCCCTCCACACCACATCCCTCCACACCACATCCCTCCAATGACAGTCCTCATCAATCTGTCCACATCACATCCATCCACACCACATCTCTCCACACCACATCTCTCCAGTGACAATCGTGATCAATCTGTCCACACCACATCCCTCCCACACCACATCCCTCCAGTGACAATCCTCATCAATCTGTCCACACCACATCCCTCCACACCACATCTCTCCAGTGACAATCCTCATCAATCTGACCACACACCACATCCCTCCACACCACATCTCTCCAGTGACAATCCTCATCGATCTCTCCACAACCACATCCATCCACACCACATCCCTCCACACACCACATCTCTCCAGTGACAATCGTCATCAATCTGCCCACACCACATCCCTCCACACCACATCCCTCCACACCACATCCCTCCAGTGACAATCGTCATCAATCTGCCCACACCACATTCCTCCACACCACATCCCTCCACACCACATCCCTCCAGTGACAGTCCTCATCAATCTGTCCACACCACATCCCTCCACATCCCTTCACACCACATCCCTTCACACCACATCCCTCCACTCCACATCCCTTCTCACCACATCCATTCACACCACATCCCTTCACACCACATCCCTCCACACCACATCCCTTCCCACCACATCCTCCACTCCACATCCCTTCACACCACATCCCTTCACACCACATCCCTCCAAAGACAGTCGTCATCAATCTGTCCACACCACATCCCTCCACACCACATCCGTCCAATCCACATCCCTCCACAACCATATCCCTCCACAACCACATCCCTCCAAAGACAGTCGTCCATCAATCTGTCCACACCACATCCCTCCACAACCACATCCCTCCAATCCACATCCCTCCACACCACATCCCTCCACACACATCCCTCCAAAGACAGTCGTCATCAATCTGTCCACACCACACCCTCCACACCACATCCCTCCAATCCACATCCCTCCACACACATCCCTCCACACCACATCCCTCCACACCACATCCCTCCAAAGACAGTCGTCATTAAATCTGTCCACAACCACATCCCTCCACACCACATCCCTCCAAAGACAGTCGTCATCAATCTGTCCACACCACATCCCTCCACACCACATTCCTCCACACCACATCCCCCAATGACAGTCCTCATCAATCTGTCCACACACGCCTTACATCGACTGTCTCCATGAGTATGGGTGGACGTCACAGTGGCGTGGGTAGGTTGATGAGGATTGTCAATGGAAGGACAGTATGTGGGCATTTTTGTGAGGATTGTCGATAGAAGGACATGCTGGGGCAGATTAATGAGGATTGTCGATAGAACGACATGACGCGGGCAGATTAATGAGGATTGTCAATAGAACGACATGACGCGGGCAGATTGATGAGGATTGTCGATAGAACGACATGACGTGGGCAGATTGATGAGGATTGTCGATAGAACGACATGACGCGGGCAGATTAATGAGGATTGTCGATAGAACGACATGACGCGGGCAGATTAATGAGGATTGTGGATAGAACGACATGACGCGGTCAGATTGATGAGGATTGTCGATAGAACGACATGACGTGGGCAGATTGATGAGGATTGTCGATAGAAGGACATGACGTGGGCAGATTGATGAGGATTGTCGATAGAAGGACATGATGCGGGCAGATTGATGAGGATTGTCGATAGAAGGACATGATGCGGGCAGATTGATGAGGATTGTCGATAGAAGGACATGACGTGGGCAGATTAATGAGGATTGTCGATAGAACGACATTACGTGGGCAGATTGATGAGGATTGTCGATAGAAGGACATAATACAGGCGGATTGATGAGGAGTGTCGATAGAAGGACATGTTGTGGGCAGATTGGTGATGAGGACATGTTGTGGGTAGATTGGTGGAGTGTTGATAGAAGTACATGATGCGGGCAGATTGATGAGGATTGTCGATAGAAGGACATGGTGCGGGCAGATTGATGAGGATTGTCGATAGAAGTACATGATGCGGGCAGATTGATGAGGTTTGTCAGTGGAAGGACAAGATGCGGAAAGATTGCAAAATATTGTCAATGGAAGGACATGATTCTGGCAGGCTGATGGAAGGACATGATTTTGGCAGGCTGATGGAAGGACATGATTCTGGCAGGTTGATGGTGATTGTCAATGGAAGGATATGATTCTGTCAGGCTGATGGAAGGACATGATTCTGGCAGGTTGATGGTGATTGCCAATGGAAGGACATGATTCTGACAGGCTGATGGAAGGACATGATTCTGGCAGGTTGATGGTGATTGCCAATGGAAGGACATGCTTCTGACAGGCTGATGGAAGGACATGAATCTGGCAGGTTGATGGTGATTGCCAATGGAAGGACATGATTCTGGCAGGCTGATGGAAGGACATGAATCTGGCAGGTTGATGGTGATTGCCAATGGAAGGACATGATTCTGGCAGGCTGATGGTGGTTGTCAATGGAAGGACATGATTCTGACAGGCTGATGGAAGGACATGATTCTGGCAGGTTGATGGTGATTGCCAATGGAAGGACATGATTCTGACAGGCTGATGGAAGGACATGAATCTGACAGGTTGATGGTGATTGCCAATGGAAGGACATGATTCTGGCAGGCTGATGGAAGGACATGAATCTGCAGGTTGATGGTGATTGCCAATGGAAGGACATGATTCTGGCAGGCTGATGGTGGTTGTCAATGGAAGGACATGATTCTGACAGGCTGATAGAAGGACATGATTCTGGCAGGTTGATGGTGATTGCCAATGGAAGGACATGATTCTGGCAGGCTGATGGAAGGACATGATTCTGGCAGGTTGATGGAAGGACGTGATTCTGGCAGACTGATGGAAGGACATGATTCTGGTAGGGTGATGGAAGGACATGATTCTTGCAGGCTGATGGAAGGACATGATTCTGGAAGGCTGATGGTGATTGTCGATGGAAGGACATGATTCTGGCAGGCTGATGGTGATTGTCAATGGAAGGACATGATTCTGGCAGGCTGATGGAAGGACATGATTCTGGCAGGCTGATGGAAGGACATGATTCTGGCAGGCTGATGGTGATTGTCAATTGAAGGACATGATTCTGGCAGGCTGATGGAAGGACATGATTCTGGCAGGCTGATGGAAGGACATGATTCTGGCAGGCTGATGGAAGGACATGATTCTGGCAGGCTGATGGTGAGAGTCGATGGGAGGACATGATGTAGGTAGATTTAAGATAATTGTCGTCGGAAAGACATGGTGTGGGTAGGGCTGAGAAAAAAAATAAACAAGAAAGTAGATGGATTCTCAGGCATAGATGGATTTTTTTTTAAATGAGAGAGAGAGAGAGAGAGAGAGAGAAGAGAGAGAGAGAGAGAGAGGAGAGAGAGAGAGCACAGTAACATAGACAACAGCACTACGAGACCCCCTCCCCCCCGTATCTTCCCACCCCTAACCCCACCCTCCCCTCACGCCTTTCCCGCTCCTGCCCCCCCCCCCTCCCCCCTCCTCCTGCTCCTTTCTCCCGTCTTCCCTTCCCCCACCCACCCACCCACACCCAACCACCCCACCCCCCAACTAAAAAAAAAGGGGGGAGGGGGGGGGGGTTACTGCTTTTCTTAACCCCGTTTAACACAGTTCCTTCAGGTTCGGCAAGCCAACAAACACTGCACCCCTCTCCCCTCCACCCGCCCTCCTTTACCCCCTTCTTGCAATCCAATCTCTTCTAAGGTCGCGATGCGGCTTTCGTCGTGTGCTGACCCCCTGACCTTCGTGCCAGATCGCGTCGGATAGGGTTCCCCGATTATAACCTCTGACCCCCCAAGGGAGGTAAGAGAAGCAAAGAGTTCGCGACATAAACTCCCCTGGTCTGCAATCAAAACGTAATGTTAGTCTGCGGAAGGCGTTTTATGGGCGGCTCGTTTCGTCTGCTAGCCTCTCGGGGGGGTTACCTGCCCTTGCATTCCATGTCGAGGGGGTCCTCTCAGGGTGCTGGGTAAGCCAGGGGGAGGTTCTTTCTTTCATTTAACGCGGTGCTAGCGCAGTGAAATGGGTAAGAAAAAAATCCCTTCCAGTTTCCAGTGCTTGCTCGAATCGCATGGCCCGAAACACAGACACAGAGAGATACAGACACACAAACACAGACACACAGACACAGACACACAGACACAGACACACAGATACACACACACACACATGCACGCACGAACGCACGCACGCACACACACACGTACAAGCGCGCGCGCGCGCGCACACGTACACACACACACACACACACACACACACACACACACACACACACACACACACACACACGGCTACACAGGCACACACACGCTCAGGCGTGCGTGGGTGTACACACACACACACACACACCACACACACACACACACACACACACACACACACACAAACACATACACAGGTGAGCGCTCGCACGCACGCAGACACGCAGACACGAACGCACGCGCGCATACACACACACACACACACACACACACACACACACACACACACACACACACACACACACACACACACACACGGCTACACAGGCACACACACGCTCAGGCGTGCGTGCGTACACACACACACACACACACACACACACACACACACACACACACACACACACACACACAAACACATACACAGGTGAGCGCTCGCACGCACGCAGACACGCAGACACGAACGCACGCGCGCATACACACACACACACACACACACACACACACACACACACACACACACACACACACACACACAGAGACACACGCGCGCGCGCGCATACAGGTGCGCGCTCGCACGCACGCACGCACGCAGACATGAACGCAAGCACACAGATACACACAGTCACACCCACAGGCACATGCACATGTGTGCGCGCGCACAGACACATAGGCGCACACACGCACGTGCACATACTCACACATAGACGCGCGCTAGGAATGCACGCAGATATGCAGCACAATCAGCACGTTTGTATTGACAACAAGATGCACCTCTTATGGACGCTACATTGACAAATGACCAACACGCGCTTACCGTAAATTGCCATCGGCTAAATGCTGGTCTGGGCCTAGGGAGGTTCTTCATGTCAGTCTGTCGGTCACGGACCCAGGATTTGGAATCTGTTCTCAGAACAATCGGCCCCCCCCCCCCCCTTTTTTTTTTTTTTTCTTCTTTTCAAATCGATGCACGTTTCGTTATCTAACTATACGGCTGAACGTCAAAGCAATTGCGAACATTGAAGGTACAGGTATGTCTCTCGCCACGACATCTGTCTAAAACATTCTACAGGATACCATGGAAGTCGGGATGTCCTAGAGATACAGACTTGGCTGGTCAATGTTGTGCACTTGTTTGCAGATCCTCTACCCTGTTGCGCGTGATTGGCGAGGACCGAGAGCTACGTAGATCCCTGACTGTCCTGGCGGTCATCACGTCCATCACGGCATCCTCCACATCCGGAGGAAACGGGAACCGGAGATTGATGATCTCTGGCACGTGACGAACACGCTCCCAATGGACACACCTCATAACCCATGGAAGAAGACAGAGACACACCTCATAACCCATGGAAGGAGACAGAGACACACCTCATAACCCATGGAAGGAGACAGAGACACACCACATAACCCACGGAAGGAGACAGAGACACACCTCATAACCCATGGAAGGAGACAGAGACACACCTCATAACCCATGGAAGGAGACAGAGACACACCTCATAACCCATGGAAGAAGAGACAGAGACACACCTCATAACCCATGGAAGGAGACAGAGACACACCTCATAACCCATGGAAGGAGACAGAGACACACCTCATAACCCATGGAAGGAGACAGAGACACACCTCATAACCCATGGAAGGAGACAGAGACACACCTCATAACCCATGGAAGGAGACAGAGACACACCTCATAACCCATGGAAGGAGACAGAGACACACCTCATCACCCATGGAAGGAGACAGAGACACACCACATAACCCATGGAAGGAGACAGAGACACACCTCATAACCCATGGAAGAAGACAGAGACACACCTCATAACCCATGGAAGGAGACAGAGACACACCTCATAACCCATGGAAGCAGAGAAGACACATCTCATAAGCCATGGAAAGAGACAGAGATACACCTCATAACCCATGGAAGAAGACAGAGATACACCTCATAACCCATGGAAGGAGACAGAGACACATCTCATAACCCATGGAAGAAGACAGAGACACATCTCATAACCCATGGAAAGAGACGAGATACACCTCATAACCCATGGAAGGAGACAGAGACACACCTCATAACCCATGGAAGGAAACAGAGACACACCTCATAACCCATGGAAGGAAACAGAGACACACCACGTAACCCATGGAAGGAAACAGAGACACACCTCATAACCCATGGAAGGAAACAGAGACACACCTCATAACCCATGGAAGGAAACAGAGACACACCTCATAACCCATGGAAGGAAACAGAGACACATCTCATAACCCATGGAGGCAGACAGAGACACACCACATAACCCATGGAAGGAGACAGAGACGCAACTCATTACCCATGGAAGAAGACAGAGACACACCACATAACCCATGGAAGGAGACAGAGACACATCTCATAACCCATGGAAGGAGACAGAGACACACCTCATAACCCATGGAAGAAGACAGAGACACACCACATAACCCATGGAAGGAGACAGAGACACATCTCATAACCCATGGAGGCAGACAGAGACACACCACATAAACCATTGAGGCAGACAGAGACACACCACATAAACCATGGAAGGAGACAGAGACACATCTCATAACCCATGGAGGCGGACAGACACACATCTCATAAACCATGAAGGAGACAGAGACACACCTCATAACCCATGGAGCCAGATAGAGACACATCTCATAACCCACGGATGGAGACAGAGACACACCTCATAACCCATGGAAGGAGACAGTAAACAATATCCAGTTATGTCGGACCAACAATATCTTCAAAAAAAATTTTAAGTGGACTGACACCTGGCTTCAGGAGAGAGGGTTTGGGACAGGGGTAGGAAAGGAGGGAGGGGGGGGGGGGGGTGGAGGGCATGGCACCACGGACACAATAGCTTAGGATACACAATGCAGAACAACCGAGCCGTTTTGTGCCAGATTTCTTTTCTAGCCAGAAGACATAGACAAAAGTGTCTGGGCTTGGCGTTTAATCCACGAATATCTCAAAACTCGCAAATTACTTTTTTTTTTCGTGCGAAGGTAGATTTTAAACAGTTCCCTTTGTATGCTTTAAACGACCATAAGGGCAAAACGGCAGCAAAACAATTCAGGAAAGTAAAACACGCATAAACCTTAGACATGGAATACTGGGCTAAAATGAGAGGAGACGGTGAACCTTGTCAATAAAGTCCCTCCGAATGCAGACTTCTTCTCTGTCAATACTCTTGTTCTCCCGGGGCCATTCTTGTCTGCACAAGATTTACCACCCAGACAGGAAATCCTCCTGCCAAAGACATGTTGTTCTGAAACACTTCTCTTGGCCGATACTAGATTAATGTCCCAGTAAACACTCTCCTTTTGAAAGATTGGTTCATTTGGGGTGGGTACTTTTCTCATTATCTGTACCATACATAGCCCCCAATAAACGTTCCCCGGGACTTGTTTTTCATGGGATATTTCTTTCTTTGTCTATGCTACATTAATCTCACGACAAAGATTCCATTGCTTGAAAGATAGTCTTTGCTCAGGAATATATCTGTCTTTGTCTATACTAGATGAACGTTACAGCAAAGACCTCTACAGGCAGATCTTTGTTTCTGATAGGTCTATCTTCTGGGACATTATTGTCTTGTCTTTGTCCACTATATGTGCCTTCAAAAGGGGGGTCTCTTCCTATAAAGACTTGTTGTTCAGGGATGTTACTGTCTTTGTCCATACCAGATTTGCTGAAAATACGGTATCCCTTCCTTAAAAGCTTGTTGTTCTAAGATATTATTGTCATTGCCCATGCTAGCTTTGCCTCAACACAAGGGGTGTCTTGCTTCCAAGACTTGTTGTTCCGGGACATTCATATGTTTGTCCATGCTAGATTTTTTTTTTTCAAAACGAGCAGTCTCTTCCTTCAAAGACTTGTTGTTCAGTGATACTCATTTCTTTGTCCATGCTAGATTTGCCTCAAAACAAGGAATCACTTCCTTTAAAGAAAGACGTGTTGGTCTGGGATGTTATAGTATTTGTCAAAAAAAAAGAGTTGCCTGAAAACAAGGAATCTTTTCCTTCAAAGACCAGTTGTTCAGGAATATCACTGTCTTTATCCACACTATAATAGCCTCCAAACAAGGAGTCTCTCCCTTTTAAACGCTTGTTTTTCTGGGATATTACTGTCTTTGTCCATACTCGATTTGTCTAAATACAAGGAGTCTCTTCTTTTGATTTCCTATGACATGTCTGTTTTTCATTATCATTTATTACTCTCTGGGACAGTTTCTGTCCTTGTCCATAATGAATATGCCTCTAAGCACGGAGTCTCTTCCTATAAAGACTTATTTTGTTCCGAGATGTTAATGACTTTGACCGTAGTACACTTGTCTCAAAACAAGGATTTTCTCTCTCTGAAGACTTCTTTTCAGGGAGATTATTGTCTTTGAATCTGAAAACAAGACCCCCCCCCCCCCCCCATCCCCCTTTTAATTAAAGAATTGCCTTTTCTGTGTTTTTTCTACCTGTATCTATATATCAAGGAGTCTCCCTTGAAACACTGTTGTTTTTTTTTGTTTGTTTCTATCTTTTGTCTTTACTAGACTACCTCACAATGAGAATTCCCATTCTTTAATTACACGTTTTTTTAAAGGGATTCTGAAGGTAATTATTAAGAGGTTTAACTGTAACAATCAACAAGCCGATCAAACGACCAACCAACCAACCAACCCACCCACCAACCAACCCACCCAATTTAATTCAAGCCTTGACGCTTTCATTTTCCAAAGAGAAGCTCAACAATGTCAAAGCTCTACCATGGTATATATACTGCTCAAAACAATTTAAGAGCCACCTGCATTTTTCATATGGTTTAGATAACGCACCGTAGTGTATAGAATTCAAAGGTTTGTCCTATTTTTGCACTGAAAGTGCGACAACTGCTTCAATGCAAAACTGGTTTTGACATGTGTTCAGTTGAATCCGAGTCTAGTGGGTTGAACGAGTTCACAAAAGAAACACCAAAATCACGAAAACATGGTCGCGGTTTGCGAGCGCATAGCTGAGGCAGCAGAGTTGGGCTGACTGCAAACCGCATTGCACGCGCAAGTCGTGTCTTTACTGAACACATGGCGACCAGTTTTGCTGACCAGTGGGTATAAAAAAGCCGCTTTTGGGGGGTGTTTTTAACCATACCACCCAGACGGAGATTAAATGACACTGACCGGGGAAGGGCTGTTGCTTGGCTACAAGAAGGTGTAGGCGTCAGAGAAGTTGGTCGTCGCCTTCAAGTGCATCATGCTGTCATCCAAAGACTTCGTGACCGCTTCAACACCACCGGTAGTACTGCTGAACGAAGAAGGTCTGGCCAGCCTAGGTCCACCACCAGACAGCAGGACAGACTGCTGGTTCTGACGGCGCTGAGACAAAGAACTGCCACTGCAAACAACCTCAGGCGACAACTGCGTGCTGCAGCGAACGTCAACATTTCCGACCAAACTGTTCGGAACCGCCTGAGAGAAGTTAACCTCCGAGCAAGACGGCCAGCTGTTCGACCTGTGCCGACGGCGGCTCACCGTAGGGCGCGACTGACCTGGTGCCGAGCTCATGTGGCCTGGACGAGGCAGCATTGGGCCCGGGTGATGTTTTCTGACTAGTTACGTTTTGCTCGGCTCTTCCACGATGGTCGCATACGTGTCTGGAGGCGGACGGGGGAACGCTGCCAAGAAGCCAACATAATCGAACGGGACCGGTATGGCGGGGTGGTCTATCATGGTGTTGGGTGGCATATGAAGGAACTTCAGAACCCCCCTGTACCGAGTTGAAGGCAACCTAACTGGTGTGGGGTACAGGGACAACATTCTTCAGCCTCTGGTCCTGTCTGCCCTGCAAGCCCTGGGGCCATCCTCCAGGACGACAACGCCCGTCCCCACCGTGCCAGGGTGGTAAACGTCTTCTTGGAGGAGCAGCAGGTCAACCGCGACTGGCCAGCGTCCTCGCCCGACCTTAACCCGATCGAGCACGTCTGGGACGTCCTGGGGCGCCTGCTTCACGAGAACCACCCTCCAACAGTGAACCTGGGCCAGCTCTTCGACTTCTTGCAGCAAGAGTGGAACAACATCCCCCAGCTGACTCTCAGGAGGCTTGTGGACTCTATGAGACAGAGATGTCTAGCTTGTATCCGCGCTAATAGCGGCCATACTGAGTACTGACATTGATTGTCATTTGATTTGACTGTTCTGAAATGATGGTATCATCAATTAAGCCCATGAAGTTGTTTTTGAGCAGCTGTTATTTGTTTATTTCTGATGTCATTGTATCGTTCCATAGACGAATTTTCAATTAAATTGTTTGAAGAAGCTATTTTGTTTTTCGGTTGAATTGTGTGCGAATGTTTTCAACAGGCTCTTAAATTGTTTTGAGCAATATATATATATATATATATATATATATATATATATATATATATATTGAATTATAAACAAAGCTTGCTCTTATGTCTTAGATTGACGAAATAGGGGGAAATAAGCATTCATATCTGCAGTGGTAGACGATTCTGCCTAACTAACAGTATGTGCTTGAGTGGGTGAATGGAGAAAAATAAAATAAATGCTTCTAAAAATGAGCCTTCAGCAAGCTTATAGTCTCCAAGGGGGAGACATCCTCCAATAGGGAGGGAAACTCACTAACATATAACTCCTGGTCATATACCGATATTTCGAAACGTTGTTGTTTCTCCTCAGTGACCGCGGAAAGTGGTAATTTGACTCCTCTGCCTTTTCAGTTTTAAAAAGAATGCAATCCAGAAAAGGCTGGTGTGCAATACCGTAGTATATTTGTTGAGTTTTCAAAAAACCAACCAAAGGTGCCACCTAAGAAGCAAAAGAAAATCATGAAAGAGCAAAACAAGCTACATTTTCTTGTGAAGAGTAAAAAATATAAAAAGATATCCTCTTAAGACACAAGTGCTGAGGGTCAGTTCTTGGAATGAATCCGCAAGGGACTAAAATACAACAAACTAATAAATTCCAAGGATAAGTACCGCGCACCGTTCCAGCAACTTACAGAGCAGCTTGGTGTTGCAATGACTGCAAAAAATATTGAATTATAAACAAAGCTTGCTCTTATGTCTTAGATTGACGAAATAGGGGGAAATAAGCATTCATATTTGCAGTGGTAGATGATTCTGCCTAACTAACAGTATGTGCTTGAGTGGGTGAATGGAGAAAAATAAAATAAATGCTTCTAAAAATGAGCCTTCAGCAAGCTTATAGTCTCCAAGGGGGAGACATCCTCCAATAGGGAGGGAAACTCACTAACATATAACTCCTGGTCATATACCGATATTTCGAAACCTTGTTGTTTCTCCTCAGTGACCGCGGAAAGTGGTAATTTGACTCCTCTGCCTTTTCAGTTTTCAGTTCTTGCAGTCATTGCAACACCAAGCTGCTCTGTAAGTTGCTGGAGCGGTGCGCGGTACTTATCCTTGGAATTTTTTAGTTTGTTGTATATATATATATATTATATATATATATATATATATATAATATATATATATATATATATATAAAGATGTCTGGTTTATCTTTTTGTATGCTGTAGCTTTCATGTGCATTTCCCTCTGATACGTAATGTGATACGATTACGATATCTTCGCTGCCTACACGATATCTGCATAACAGCGTTCTCAGCATTTCGCAACCCCATTTGCGGTCTTTTCCTATAGCTTTGATGACTTTTTAAATACACACTGGATCTGTCTCCTAACTGGATTACGGTTCCAGAAACTGATAACGGAAACAAAGTAAAAGTACATAAACAAAATGACATTAAGAAGGACTTGAGCGGCGTTCACCGTGGCGAGAGGACGTGTCGACGACACAGCGCTCCGCAATGTATGGTCTCGCCTAACTATGCGTCGCTGAGCCAACGTTCACAGGAAAGAGGAAAAGTGTTGCCATAATGTTTGAGAAAGCTTGTCAACGCAAAAAAATACGAATGCCTTCTAGTAAGGTGAGAGGTTGATATAGTAACAAAAGAAAACATCGCAAGAACCACGTCTTGAAAAATGGGAAGGTGACTTAACTGTGAGTGCTGACATTATTGCGAGTATTGACATTATTGTGAGTACTGACATTAGCTGTCTCTCTGTCTCGCTTTTTGTTTTCAACACACGGCGCTGGCTCTTGGCTGGATATTATGACAAACCCAAGAAAACTAAAAGAAAAGGACGTTCTGATGATGAGAGTTTTAATAGCAGTCCTGTTCTGAAAGTCATGATGTGATGAGAGACATGTCAAACAGCAAACGAAGAAAAACAATAAAAGAAAAACAGCAACACAAGATCACTCAGTACACACAACGCTCGGACATGGAGGGGTTCGTTTCGGATGAAGATGAAAGACAAAGGGAGGGGGCGCACGGGAGTTCTGCCGTACCAGCCAATGTTATTCTGAATAAACTAGATGCATTGAACGAGATTATAACAGACGGCAAGGAAAATTACAGGAGAATCGATCAGAAAATAGAAAGGATTCTGGGTGATTGCTTTGAAATCCGCAAAGAAAATGCAATGTTTAAAAAACAAATAGAATCGCTGAAGAAAGATGTTGAAGACATGTCTGAAGAAATAGAGAGACTGCAGAAGAAACTGAAAGAAGAGAAGGAGTTGAGAAACAATTTAGAACAGTATACCAGGAAAGATAATATAAAGATAATAAATCTACAAGGTGATAAAAAGAGAGACAGCTGAGGAAACAGAAACCGTGGTCATAAACTTTCTTCACAGCCAGCTGGGATTAACTTCCATCACTAAGGACCACATCAGTATTGCCCACAGAGTTGGCCCCTTCAGACAAGTCTCAAAACAGATCTGTCATTGTCAAGTTTATTGTCAGAAAAAACAAAGTTTTGGTGATGAAAAACAGAAAGCTTCTGAAAAACAAATCGGAGGTCTTCATAAATGAAGATTTAACGAAACTGAACTCCCAAAGAT
>CM031605.1:8698839-8703839 GCA_018398815.1 Conus ventricosus | reverse complement strand
CGGTCTTGGCATGCTCACGGGAGGATCGAACCAGACACCAGTGAAACATCACGGAAATGACCAGGCTGATTTCCGCCTTGGCTTTAGGCTGTGTCAGGCCAGTAATGACATAGGCTAGAACACCAAGGCCACATCAAAATGTTCTTATGCTGTGTCAGACCAATTGACATAGGCTAGAACACCAAGGCCACATCAAAATGTTGTTATGCTCTGCATAGCTATGCGGGGATTGTCTTCAGTTGTGACAAGCTCCTAGCATAACATTATCAGTCTCCCAAATCCCCCGAAGTCGGAGCGTGGCTGCCCATGTGGCGGGGTAATAAAAAAAACGGTCACACACGTCATGTTCTCATCCCCAGCTGATGCAATTGTACCATAGTGTTCAAGTACTTCGGCTGTTCGGTTGATCCCTGGAGTCTTTTAGCCAGGGTAGGACAACAACAACAACAACAACAACAACAACAACAACTAGGCAGATTTTTCGCAGTGTCTCCTCTGAAGGGTGGCTTCATGTCTAACTGATGTGGATTACTCTCTTGTGGACCGGGGGGTGCTGCTGGGTAGCGACAGGACAAACATAGGATAGGGACGGGTCGTGTATGGGTTTGTGGAATGAACGTCCGTGGGAGTTATGCTACTAAATGAGAAAAAGCAAAACAAAATTATCCTTCAACAACAACAACAACAACACAACAACAAAAACCGAAAAAGTCATAAAACGAGGAAGAGGAAGAAAAGAAGGATAAGGGGAACAGCGGGGTTGGGGGGAGAAGAAAGAGTGGGGGGGGGGGGGGTAATGAGGGTGAGGGGAAAAAAAAAGAATAAGAAGAGAAAAAGGAGGTGGAGGAAGAGAACGATGAAGGGGAGGGAGGAGGAGGGGGAGAGGTGAAGAGCAACAAACAAACAAACAACAAACAAACAAACAAATAAACCAACAGCAACGACATCCACGACGGTGAGGGGTAGGAAAAGAACAAGGTTAAAAAAAAAAACGAAGAGAGAAAGAAAGAAGACTGGGAAAGGGGTGGAAAAAAAAAAAGAAGTATGGAAAACAATCTGATAAAATCAAGACTGACTCCACAGGATGTCTGTGGTGATACCTCCCAGATTAGATTATGCCCCCCCCCCCCCTTCACTACCCCACTCCCAACTATGCCGTTCCCCTCTCTCAATCCCTCACCCCAGCCCCTAGTCCCTTATCTCCCCCTACCCCCACTCTCCCGAAACCGACTCAGGGGGTGGGGAGACAAAACACGGCTAAATACAAAGACAGGACATGTTGAATCAGAGAGAGAGAGGCAGACAGACAGACAGACATAGAAAGAGAGACATCCAGACAGAGACAGAGGCAGAGAGAAAGAGAGAGAGAGAGACAGACAGACACAGAAAGAGAAAGAGAGAAGAAAAGAGAGAGAGAGAGAGAGAGAGAGAGAGAGAGAGAGAGAGAGAGAGAGAGAGAGAGAGAAAAGAAAAGAGACAGATACACACACACACTCACACACACACACACACACACACATATATATATATATATAGAGAGAGAGAGAGAGAGAGAGAGAGAGAGAGAGAGAGAGAGAGAGAGAGAGAGAGAGAACAGACAGACAGAGACAGAGGGAGAACGAGAGAGAGCAGGGGTAGGGTTCCCCTTGGTGACAGGGAGAAGGGCGAGAGGCCAGAGGAGAAGGGCAGGCGCTACGCTTCAGGCCCCGCCGAGCTGTTTATGTGGCAGCGGCCACAAAGGCCTGTCGCCACACACCACGACGGCTGGCGTCAGGCGGGGAGCCCAGCTGATGGCCGACCGACAGACAAACACCACGCGCTGTCTGTCTGCTCCCCACCCACCCCTCAGACCCCCACCCTCCATCCCACCAACCCTCCCACCCCCCACCAGCCCACCGCTTGCTTGTGCTCCCCTCCCCCTCCCCCCTAAACACACACACTCACTCACACACAACACCCACACACCATCACCAAAGCAACAAGCGCTACCTATATTACGAAGGTTTACAGTAGACTCTTGTCTCGAAGCCGGAGGAGAGAGGGGTGAGGGTGAGGTTTGGTAGAGTCGGAGAGGGAGGGAGAAGAGGAGGTAAGACGTGGGGTAGGGTGGGTGGGTATGGGGTGGGCGAGTTGGTTGGGGAGGAGGGACTCAATGGTGAAGTAAAACGTGATTAAACGTGCGTACCTGGTCTCTCAAGAAAGATGGGCGAAAGCAGAGCTTTCGGCTACCACCCGGCAGCGTTCATCAGCACTGTTGGACTGACGGGGTGAACTGTAAGCCTTCATCAGCACTGTTGGACTGACGGGGTGAACTGTAGGCTTCATCAGCACTGTTGGACTGACGGGGTGAACTGTAAGCCTTCATCAGCACTGTTGGACTGACGGGTGTAACTCTGTTCAGCCTTCATCAGCACTGTTGGACTGACGGGGTGAACTGTAAGCCTCCATCAGCACTGTTGGACTGACGGGGTGAACTGTGTTCAGCCTTCATCAGCACTGTTGGACTGACGGGGTGAACTGTAAGCCTTCATCAGCACTGTTGGACTGACGGGGTGAACTGTGTTCGGTGCGCACGTCCGTGAGTCGAGCTCACGTCATGCGACCGAACTAGGGAGTTGTAGACCGACGGCAGGATGTGTCTCCCCCTGTCCCGGTTGAGGGTTGGTGTGGTGGCCGCGATGTAGATGGCCTCCTTCACCCTTCTCTGGAGCCATCTGGCCTCCCGGTCCAGGACGTTGATGTTGTCACTGGAGAACACAGGTCCGCTGTTGATCATGTGTTCCCCTACCGGGGAGGAGTCCCTCTTGTGTTCTTTGACACGGAACCTCAGTTTTCTTCCTGTTTCACCCACATACGACTGGTCACATTCACCGCACTGGATTTCGTAGATTGCTCCTGATTGGTCCAGTTTGTCTGTTTTGTCTTTCGGGGTCACAAGCTCGCTCCTGATGGTGTTGTATGGCTTGGCATGTACCCCCACACCGTTTTTCCTGATCTTACGTGAAAGGGCTTCTGTGACACCTCGGACAGAGGGGACGGTGACTTATCCAAGGCGAGGACTCGGGTTGTTGGTGGAGGGGTAGGAGAGATCTTCTTGCCCCCTGGAGTGCCCCAGGCCCACTTAGAGTTCCTGAGATGCTGAGCACTTCTTGGGGGTGGTGGAGTTCCTCCTCGTGGTTCTTCTGTGTGGAACAGATGGTGTTGGCTCAGTGACGAAGAGTCCTGATCACCCCCAGTTTGTGTGCCAATGGTTGATGGCTGTCAAACTGGAGGTACTGATCTGTGTGTGTAGGCTTTCGGTACACTTTGAAGGATAGGGAGTCACCCTCTCTGAGGACCCGGGTGTCCAACATGGCGATGCTGCCGTTTTCCTCTACCTCATGGGTGAATTTGATGGCAGGGTGCTGGTTGTTCAGATGGCTTGTGAAATCCTCCACCACTTCTTTCTTCAGCAGAACCAAAGTGTCATCCATGTAGCGTCCCCAGTAAACGTGGGGGGGGGGGGGGGGGGGGGGGGGGGGGAGGGTTAGAATGGAAGGATGACAACGCCTTTGCTCAAAGTCCTCCATGAAGAGGACGGCGACGATAGGGCTCAATGGCGACCCCATGGCGGCGCCTGAGTTTGTTGATAGAACTCCCTTTCGTGAGTGAAGTATGTAGCTGTGAGGCAGCACGTGAGCAGCTCACATACTTGGTCTGGTGCGAGGGTTGTTTTTTTTGTGGAAGGGTGCTGTCTGACTCCAGTCTGTGTCTTCCACTGGCACTCTAGTGAAGAGGGCTGTCACAGCAAAGGACACAAAGCTGCTCGTCTGGTCCCAACTTAAACTCGCTGGGTTTGGAGAGAAGATCTGCACTGTTCTTGATGTGATGTGGTGTTGTGTTCTGCCTACTAGCGGAGCCAGTATGTCGGCCAAGAATCTGGCTGTCTCGTACGTGATCGAGCCTCTGGATGCTACAATGGGGCGGAGGGGGACGTCACTTATGTGTACTTTTGGGAGTCCATAGAACCTGGGCACATCAGCGGTGGAGGGGTATAGTTTCCTATACTGTTCCTGGGTGAGTTTCCCAGATTCCTTCAGTTTCCTCAAGGTTTGTACCAGTTTTGTCGTGTACCTGCTGGTAGGGTCCTTCTTCAGTGGCAGGTAGGTGTTCCTGTCCTCCAGTAGTCGAGTGGCTTTCTCTCTGTATGCGTCTCTGGTCAAGATCACTATAGCCCGCTTTGTCTGCTGGGAGCACCATGATAGACTTGTCGGTCTTCAGGTCTTTCAGTGCTAGTTTTTCTGTCACAGAAAGGTTCGATTTGGGGGGGGGGGGGGGGGGGGGGGGGGGTTGGCCTGTTTGAGAGTGCTAGCACACTCCAATCTCAGATGAGCGGCTTGTTCCGTGCTGGGACCAATGTGTTTACATGCAGTCTCGACGGTAGTGATGAAGTCTACTATCGGAAGTTTGTCCGGAGTAATGGCAAAGTTCAGCCCTCTCTCTAAAACAGACTGTCCATCCCTGGTAAGTTCACGTTCCGACAGATTGACCACCCACCTGTTTTTCATGTTTCTGGTTCTTGCTCGCTCACTTTAGCAATAGGTGCATCCCCGTGTAGAAAGTAAGTCACGTCCTCTAACCCCATCTTCTGGTCAGGCCAACAGACAAGTCCAATGGCAGATGACAGGGGGAAAGCAAATATGGAGGGCATACCTTTCAGTAGTCTCCTTTTACGAATGAGTTTGGTTTTTATTTGGTTTTACTTTTCTTGGACACAGATTTGGCAATGATTGGTCTTGGTCACATTTTCGTGTCGTTGCTTTTTTTTTCCCCTCAGCTGATCGTTTCATGTTCAGTAATGTTAAATCTTCTACGAGTCCTTTACGTTTCTGAATGACTTCAGCTTTAGATTTCCTGGAGATGAATTTAACAATAATTGGTCTAGGTCTGTTGTCATTCTTTTGTCCGACTCTGTAATCAATACCTATGTCTGCTGCTGGCAAAGGAGTCAAATGCAAGGA
>CM031605.1:8691339-8693839 GCA_018398815.1 Conus ventricosus | reverse complement strand
GACTTATCAACCAACTAACCAGTCAACCAATGAACCAGTCAACCAATTACCAAATCAACCAATATACCTATCAACCAACCAACTAATGAACCCACGAATCAACCAACCAACAACCAGTCAACCAACCAACTAATCAGCAACCAAACCAACCAGTCAACCAACCAACTAATCAACCAGCCAACTAATCAACCAACCAACCAACCTACCAATCAGCCAACCAACCAACCAACCAACCAACCAACCAACCAACCAACCAATCAACCAACCTACCAATCAACCAACCAAACAATCAAATAATCAACCAACCAGCCAATCAACCAACCAACTAATCAACCAATCAACCAACCACCCAACCAATCAACCAGCCAACAATCACCCAACCAACCAATGAACCAACCAACCAACCAACTGATCAACCAACGATCAGCCAACCTACTCACCAACCAACAAACCAACCAAACCCAGCCAACCAACCAAGGAACAGCTATTGGACGATGTTCCCCTCCAGCAAGCTTTTATATGCAGTTGATTGAGCCTGCCCAAACCCTCTCTGGCGTAGCGAAACCTTTTTACGCACAGCGGAAGAGACGGCCTGACGCCCACACCAACACATTATCCGCCACCTTCTTCCCAGCATTATCAGAAAATCCCCATCCCCATACCCATCACTCCCCCATCCTCTCCCCCCCCCCCCCCCCCCCCCCCCCCCCCCCCCCCCCCCCCCCCCCCCCATACCCTCCCCATTCAACCTGGTTCAGCCTCCGTGCGTCGGTTTTGCGAGCAAAGGGCCGTTACACTGAGAAAGAGGGTGATTTGAAATGTTGTGCCGCGCGAGTCGCCAGCGTATCACGAGTTATGACGAAGAGGTACATGCGACATATAATTTTCTCGAAGCGCTATTTACGCGAGCAGGAATGGATGCAAAGCGCGTGCGTGCGAAAACAAATACATAACGTTTACAAGACCCTGAATGTCGTGATAGTCAGGCACAATCGCTATTCAGGCATATATAGTGGCGAAAACGAGCTTGCTCGCGTCCGCTCTCTCTCCTCCCCTCTCTCTCTCTCTGTCTCTCTCTGTCTCTGTCTGTATCTGTCTCTCTCTCTCTTTTCTCTGGTGTTTCGTGCGCACCAACCTAGCATGCACACACCACCCACACACCCCACACACACACACACACGCACACACACACACCACACACACACACACACACCACACCTACATGAAGTACATCTACTGAAGGCGCGTGCGGTCGCCCCTTTGCCCCACTTTCCATTACTCTTCCTAAAACACACGCCTCATGGTGCCGGTTTCACAAAAAATTTACTGTTTTGACACTTCTCACAATGACGTTATAAAAACTCGGGGGGGGGGGGGGGGGGGGGGGGGGGGGGGTTGAAGGGGGTGAGGGATGCTGTGAATTACTTCATCCGTCCGTTATCAGATGAAAGTGGGCCGAGAAGTTGCCCCACATTGATCGACATTTGACAAATTCTCGACAAACGAGGAGGGAGAAAATGATGATGAAGAGGCTTATCGGAAAATCACCGAATACCAAGTAATGCCAGCTAGCATGCTGCTCTTGAACAACCTAGATGCTATGTTACTGCCGGGAAAAGCAGGATTTAAGCTTACTAGATCTATGCACAACTTGTGGTCATTCTGCTTGTGTTGGTGTGACCTCATTTAAAGCTTTTATTCCAGTTTGGCTTGTCCCCCATCATCACGAAAACGAATGTTTGTGTATGTGTGTGTGTGTGTGTAGAGAGAGGAGAGGAGAGGAGAGAGAGGAGAGCCTATCCAAAATGCATCTATGACCCAAGCTTGTTAAAGGTTGACGTAATCTGTGAAGTGACGTCAGTCGCCAACCCCAAAGGGTCACTGGTGTCAATCTTTTAGACTGCGATTGTCCAAGTCCGCAGAAACCAGCGCATGAATATACCCAAAACAAGAGTCTTAATAGGTAGCCTCTCTTACAACGGTGATGCAGTCTATTCAGTCATTGTGAACAAAAAACATTCTTGATTCATCAACTGGAGAAAAACGGTTTTATTTGAAACTAAGAAAATTTTGGCTAATTTCTTTAAAAAGCACACCCCCCACCCACACCACACACACACACACACACACACACACACAAACACACAAAAAACACACACACACACACACACACACACGCACGCACGCACGCATCCCACCCCCCGCCACACACACACACACGCGTGCGCACGCACACACGCGCGCACGCACAAAGAAAGGTAAGTGCTGTCTGTAACGGGCTACAGGTAAAGTCAAAATCTTTTCTATGTACCGCAAGCTTTTTTCTTCCAGCACGGAACGTGCATCCTATGACAGGGGCATCAGCACAGGAACAGTTAGCATCCCCCTTGACACAGGGGGATACAGCACCAGAACAGTACATGCATAGCAGGGGCTTTACAGCACCAGGAAACGTCTCTATGACAGGGGCATCGCACCCGGAACAGTAGCACTATGACAG
>CM031605.1:8639021-8691239 GCA_018398815.1 Conus ventricosus | reverse complement strand
AGGTACCTCGTCAGAGATCGGCTGAAGAACGGGACGAATTCCTAGTTCCTGCTTCTTAGCTTTGGCGCGTTGTGGTAACTCCCACACACGCTGTACGGGCAGATACGTAGACACTCGGACTGTTCTGGTCCGTCCGCAAATTTGATCAGTATTACCTATGAGAAGGGAATACATAGGTCGCTCCCACGCGATGGCCCACACTTCGCCACAGAAGTAGGGGGTGGGAGACAGGAATGAGTACGAAGGACGGGTTGGAGGTAAAACCAGCCTAACGCACACATCGTAATGGCACCACGCTGTGAGCCTCTGGGGAAACAAATCCTTATCCACAAAGATCGTGATGCTCCCGAATCCATGATGGTGTCGACCAAGGAAGAACCAACAAATAGAGAGAAACACTTGGGCACTCCGCCCCCCCCCCCCCCTACCACCAGAAGCTGGGATGGAACCCCGTTAGCCGGAGCCGAGGGCGCTGGAAAGAACTTAGCCCCATGAATACCGGCGGCTCTTTAGGACAATCTTTATAAAGGTGGCCGGGACGACACAAAGAAAACACAGTCGGGGTTGCTGAGGTGCCCCGATGATGGGCACTGCCCTTGTTCGACCGCTTAGCCGTCGGACCCTATGCCCATAAATCCTGTGGGGTGTCTTCCTGTCCGTATCTGGGCGGTGCCCATTACGCTCTACGGGATTCAGCAAAACACTCAGGGTTTGATCGCAGCGCGAACGACATCCTGAGGTGCTGTCTCGCCTTTACTGGATCTCAACTCTGGGGAACAGTGTTGGTCAGTGTTCGAAGTGAATCAGATCCTCAAGCTCTATCTTAGCCAACTGAGCCAGTACCTAGAGTTTTAGCGCAGCCTCATCTCCAAACTGCACGAGGCCTCACTCGTTATTCTTTTTCATGGACACGAATTCCTCCTGTACGTCTCATGGCAGTAAGGATGGAACGCTACGCAGACCAACGAGGTCTGATAAGGACGAGCTTTCATTAAGAGTGAGCACCACTCCTTGCAGTACCTGATAAGCCAGAAAAAAGGTGCATGGCCTTTTGTTCCTCAGACAATGGGTATGTAACTAGCATCCTTGTCAAAATGCTCTAAGTACATATCAATGTTCCTCACTAGGTATGAAATCTGGAAGCTTTAACTTTGCGGCCTCTAACTCTATCACTTGCATGTCATAATCAACCCCTCTGTGGTGTGTTGTTGTTAAGTGGTGTGGTGATAATGGTGATTTACAGGTGCGGGAGAGTGAAAGAAGTTGTTCCATCTTCCTCCCTCGCAGAGCTTCCTGTCTGGCAGCTCCTCTCTGTGCAGAGCGGCCTCTTCCCTACGCATGATTCTAAATTCTTCCTGACGGAGGGCCTCCTGTCTGGCAGCCTCCTCCCCTACGCCGAGTTTCCTCCTCTCTACAGCTGTATAGCCTCTTCCCTTAGCTGAATTTCCTGTCTGTCAAGTACTCCTCTCTGCGCAGGGCTCCATTCCTATCTAGCTTTTCCCGATGGTGCGTTGCCTCTTCCATACGATGGGGTTCCAGCCTAGCAGCCTTCTCACTACCGCTCCCGCTCAGAAACATAAGGACGGAGAGGCGATGTCATGGGCAGGATTCGCCACTCCCGCACGTGAGGATGACCGTCCCCAGCACGTCCCTTGGTATCGACGATCCCATGAGGAAAGTTCCCCGGGGCATACTCCTTACGAGGGAAGCATGGAGAGGAGAAGGTTTCGGTCTCTGCGACCCAACAGCAGCCTCTGTTGCTTCGCTATACTTTGACACTCCGAGGCAGATGTGGCAGTCGGGGTTCAGCAGGGAAGATCCCCCAGCGAGAAGCAATCAAATGTACTCGCGGGACTATGGCTAATGCACTGGAGATAAGTATAAGTCACTGTAGTGAAGTACTGTTTCTAATAGTAGGGGACTACATTTTGAACCTTCTTCGTCGACACCCGCGTCGCCATTACCACCAAGCACGGGAAGTCGCAATGACAAATATATCCTTGGTTCTCAAATACAGGGGAAAGTCAATTCCACTAGAAAGAAACATAATATTTTAGGGATGTGTGGTGTGTGTGTGCGGATGTGTCCGGCTGCTCCCACTATGGCAAACACGCGCCTCCACAGCACGAGCAACAGTGCGGTGGGGCTCACCGAAAAAAAAAAAAAAAAAAAAAACTGTCGGCTGGGTCCACTCTGGCTAACACCGCGCTCCACAGCACGAGCAACAGTGCGGGGTGGGGCTCACCGGAAAAAAAACAAAATGGCAGACGGAATCGGAAGAGAGAGAAAAGTGACACTAGTCGATACACCCACCTGTTTCTCAATATCACAGGTAAAAAACTGGTTAATACCAAACAGGAACGGCAGACTGAGTGGCCACAGAAAGGAAAGTCTTACGGCCGATATCTGCGTGAGGCACCGGCGGAGGAGGAGTTCTGGTCGCGGTCGACTCCCCTGTCTCGAACTCGACTCCCAGTCACAAACCGAGTTCCTTCAGGCCACCAGAAGACTCCCTGACATAGAGCACCAGCAACGCCCTCAAAACAACCACAACAAAACTACTAACGTATACAAAAACAAGACGGAAACTAAACAGGTACTCCGCGAACGAGAGAGACAGTCAGATCCTTCACCATCCGGGGACTGAGGACCACAATTGTCACGAACGACCCCGGAGGTCTGCCCTGAAGGATCGAGTCTAGATGGGATGATGAAGGGTGTGACTGACCTCACATGCACGGAAGAGACCGCACAAGGAAAGATTGCGATACAACACCCCATTTATTCACTGTCAACACACACAATCGCAAATAAATATTTCAACACACGCACCATGCACAATCACAATCAAGCATTCCAACAACACAACATGCAACAATAACAATTCAAGCCTTTCACTATACGCTACACAATCACAATCAAGCATTTCAACACATATGACATATACACAATTATAAATAACCATTTCACAGCACCCATCCTTTCACACACCCCTGCCTCTTTCCCAAGTCTTACTGGGAGCTCCCGGTCGCAACTAGGGTGCTCCCAAACGGGCCGGTTCTTGAGAGAGTCGTTCAATGGCGCACCCTTGACACACTCAACAGACGGTGGAGAGCGCGTCACGCGGGGGGACGTGGCGTTGTTGCTGGAGGTAGGACGGGGATCAGGACCGGCCAGTCAAAGTCACGGGCTGTTCCACAGTACGTGGCTCATCCAGTGCGTGGTCCCAACCATGTGCGTGACCCCATCAAGTGCGCGGTCCTAACCGTGCGCGGCACAACCATGACGCTTGGTCCCAACCAGTGCGTGGCACCAACCAGTGCGTGGCCCCAACCAGTGCGTGGCACCCAACCAATGCGTGGCACAAACCAGTGCGTGGCCCCAACAGTGCGTGGCACCAAACCAGTGCGTGGCACCAACCAGTGCGTGGCCCCACAGTGGCGGTGGGCATGCCAACCAGTGCGTAGGCACCACCTGTGCGGGCCCCAACCAGTTGCACGTACGGTGAAGCCCCCGGGAGGAGGGAAATGTAAACTGGGAGGAAAGAAGAAAGGAGGGAAGGCACACTGCTACCGTGGTGGTGACCCAGAAGAGGCGGGTCAAACGACTCTTCTTCTGCCTCTGTCCAGTCGAGAGGACAAGACAGCGCAGATGCGGAAAAAAGATGGAAGTGATGTCTCTCCCCTACAGCGCGACTGTAGGAAATGAAGGTCGACTGTACCTTCGACGAAATGGTAAGAACCAGGACAGGAGCAGCACTCCAGAGACATCTTCCGCTCGAGTGAAGAGAAACTGTAAGCGATGGCAGCCAACATGCACGCTTACGTCACGTGTGCATACTCAAGCCTAAGAGGAATGATGCACGTGCGACAGGTAAAAGACAGGAGAGAGGCCGATAGAGACAGCCAGTTAACGAAGCGTACCAGACACCCTTGAACTGCAGGATGATTTGCTCGGGCAGTGGATTTAGAGAGAGAGAGAGAGAAGTTTACTAACTGAGCTGAACGACATTTAGGTGCCATACGCACTACAACCACATTAAGGGACGGATACACGGACAACAGCAACGACAATAAATAAATGAATAATTTCGACACCCTAGACGGTGTCAATCGTTCGTAGGCATCGTGACAAACTCGTGACAGTCAGGTGCTATATAAACGAATTAAAACAACGAAGCGAGTCTGGAAAGGATCCCCCCCCAAAGTAAGTGAATTTTCGGTTGTTTTTATTAGTTTATATATCTCTGAACGAACGACTAAGAGGTCGAAACGCGTTGTGTTTTTCTTGTGACTGTGTTTCCTCGGTTCTCTGGGCGGTTCGTAACCTTTATTTAAGATTCGAATAAGTTTAGGTTTTAGTGCAAACCTATTAGATAAAGCTTAACAAAATTTCCAACCATAGCAGTATTGCTGTATTTGCGTTAATCCGGTCTGGGTTTACCAGTCAATAATGTTGAGATATCCGTTTTCTTGTGTCTGTAGCGTTTTATTGTCAGAGAGGATGGAGTGTAATTATCAAGAAGTGGGACTGTATCTTCACTGCCGTGCCACAGTCACAGGAAGGGTTGTTTCTAAGATGTTGTTTAAAGGATCGGTGGTTTAAGTCAGCTCAATTCTAATCTCAATCTTAACAAAAAATTATTTCTGACGTCTATCAGATAAGTAATACATCTTGGCACTATACTATCGGTACTGCTGGGATACGCTTGAGAAAACTAAGAGCATTAGATACTTTAATATTGTCTGGAAGGTCATTCAAAGAGCAGTAGATGAAGGAAAGAAGGAAGAGAGAACAGGGAAAACACGATTCTTAGGCCACCCTTGCCCTCTCCTGGTTCGGGCTAGGGCGACACTAGAATCGGTTGTTTTCATGTTCTCTGAACAAGTAAGACTTCAATAACAAAAAATAATCGATTATCTACAAACTTTTTAGAGAGTCACGAGGGAAAAGCTGCAGTGGCTGAACGCACCCATAGAGTAAAGTAAGGGGGAAAAGCAGCAGTCTCTGAACGCGCCTCTTACTCAAACGGTTAGAGCAGTTAAGCTTTAAGTGCTAATTGTCGACCTGCCAGGAATCCGCCACTATCAGAATACTCGAGGTCCTGTCATTAGGTTGACACCTGATAACTTAATTTGCGATGTTGGGCCGTATGGCCAGCAAGGTGCTAAATGTGACCGGATATATGTCGATTTAGGTAGCAGAGCCCCCCAACAAACGCCACTCAGTTTATTCACGGCTTTCATACAGACAAGTTGTGTTTGTTTCACAGAGGAATTCTTGTATAGGTGTGTGTTTTTTACACTGTATGGGGAGTATCCTAACAAAAGAAAATAGGCGGACTATTGCTTTAACTTCTAAACAAAGAGAAGTATTGCTTTTCGGAAGGTGAGGAAAAGAAAAAACGGAGGAACCGACTATTGAGAACTTTCACAAGCGCCTGAAAGTTGTTAATTTAAGAAAGAGATTTAGCCTGAGATATTTGAAAGAGATGTTGTTACTTTGATAAGCCTTTTTATCTTTTGAAGAAATGATTTCATTCAAAAGCTCCAAATGTTCAGTGACTGGTGTACTTCCTGGTAGTTCCGGGAAAACTTTCCCCTTGTGGTGTTTGTGAAACAACGGCAAGCAGACGACACGGAACACGACTTGGGCCGGAGATTTGGAATACTGGTTCCGAGAAAATACTCATATTAATGGTTCTGACTTGTGCACAGCAATCATCGCAAGAGTAGATTAGCGAAACCTGAATCCTGCATGTGTATAGGAGTAGCTGGCTAGAGCATTGCTTGTAACAATGAAGTAGGTCGCGCAACTGACTGTAGCGCTCAAATAGGTCAACTAGTATGGATTAGCGCTGTTCGCTAATTACTATGTGGTCGAAACCCGCACGCTTATCAAGCCGTGATCGGTGCCTACTTGCTGGGACTCCTGACCTTGGCTGTTTACTTGCTATACCTGACTACTATTTTACTGCCGAATCATAGCTAAAATTAGAACCGCTCAAGATGTGAACGGTTGGCCTTATTGCTGGATTTTTACTCCTGCCATGCCTTTTTGCTGTTGCGGCTTTGGTGTTGACGTTTCAACTATTTTCATCGCTTCAATTCACCTCCTTTTCAGGCTGCCTTTGGTGGCAGTCTTGATTTACGGCGTTCAAAGTGTGAACAACAAAAGCTCCTTCACTTTCCTACAAGCACTGGCGGTTATTGTGTGTTTGTTTGTTTGTGTTTGTTGTTTGTTTGTGTGTGTGTGTGTTTTGTCCCACCCACGCAGCTACGTCCCCCCCACCCCCACCCACCCTCTCCACGCACGCAAGTTCCCCACAGTGCACTGTTGGACTTCTTCGGCTTCATATTCTATGTCCTCTCGTCATAACAGTTATAAACTCAGTTCTTGCGATAGTCCAGTTCTTTGAGCCATTACAAGTAGGCTGCTATTTAATTTACACAACAGCGCGCACACAACTAGCATTGTTTAAGTGTTGTGTCAGTTAGCGAGGCAAGCCAACTATTCTCCAAATGGATATGTCTGTCCACACAGCGGGCGTGTACTATCGCGTTGAAGGCTAGCCAGGCAACGAATCCTTCTACTCAGCGCATGGGACACAGCCTGTTTCAGGTCCACAAGCAAGTGGTCCTCCAGTTCCACTTTTTCTTGGCAGCTCCTTCCCACTTGGACACTTGACACCTTACCCCTAAGCTACCCCAAGTCCTTATTTAAGTCACCCCAAGTCTTAATTAAGTCACCCCAAGTCCTTAATTTTAAGTCACCCCAAGTCTTAATTATGTTCTTGATCAAGTTACCCAAGGTATTAATTAAGGTTTTAATTAGTTACATCAAGTACTTAATTAAGTTCTTGATCAAGTCTACTCAAGTCATCCCCAAGTTAACCTAAGGATCATAACTAGGTCATCCTCTAAGTACAACCAAGTTCTTATATTCAAGTTATCTTGTCAATAATAACAATAATTCTAGTTTTTGTCTTAAATGTAGATGTCTAATATAGTACACACACGCCTCAAAAAACGCGTCATCGCTGAGAATTATCTTGCTCAGCGTTCTTGGCAAGGATCGGTTAGGCTTAGATCGTAATGAATTCTTACATCCGATGCAATCCGCATTTTGATTCAATTCTGGTCTATGAAAATGTCTTTTATAGACTCCATGTCTTTATTTATTGACACATATTTTTTAATACGCCATGTTCTATTTTTATTTAAAATAAATTTAAATTTAAGTTCTAAAATTATTATTCCATTGAAATGGATCAAATGATCTTTTGTTATTGGCGGTGCTGGAGTGCTGTTGTTTTTTGTATTTTAGCGGTTCAGATTTTATTGGTTGCTTTGTTTTGGTGCTTCTTTATATATTTTATAACCGTTAATAAACCGCCCTCCGCAGCAGCAAGGGCGCCAAAAATGGCAACAGTTTTATGTTCAATATTCCATGAAGGACTTTTGCGCTGTAGGTCTTGAATCACATGAGTTTTTATAGCTGGCATTGTATCATCTTGTTTCTGGCGTGGCAGCGTTATGTTTTCATTATGAGCTATATTTTGTAACATTAATTGTTTTTGTCTGTTCCACTCCGCATAATCTTTTTCCTGTTTAAAACGCCAGGATGAGGTGTTTTTACTGGCACTTTCTCGACTTGATTCATGTTTTCTGATCAGGGTTTCCTGATTTGCTGATTCGACTCGTTTCATTTTGAGGGGAAAAAAGTCTATATGATAAAAGTAATTAATCCCATGATTTAATGGCGCTAACTCAATGTTCCAAATCTGTAATACGAGATCAACATAGAGACTCTAATGACTTTGTAAAAACCTGCGATCTTGCGTTTAAATCATACGGTAAGATCTTGTTTTGATTCAAGGGAGAGCTCAAATCTATGATAGTTTGTGTACAAACTAAGAACCGTTTGCCCACACTTTTCACCATGCTAGACCCCAGCTGCGGTCATACTGTTATGATTCTTTAAAATGTCTTTGCGGCGACATCTGTTGAATCTGTTCAATGCTGAATCAGTTCGAGGAATGTTTTTGTTTTTCACATGCTGCCAAAGTAATTCAGGCCTCTCTTTTTGGGCATAATAGCTTGGTCATCAACTTGGTTCTTTCATAAGTTCAGGAAGGTTTAGCTGCCTTGTAGCTGTTGTAGATCATCACTGTCATGTTTTTTATTAATTATAATTATTTTTATTTTCTAAAATGAGACAGCACGAAAAAAAAAATGTTGCTAACCCTTGTATACCATTCTGCTGTTATTGGAAGGTCTAAGTGTAGGATTATTTGTTTTTTTTTTTTTAAAAATTTCAATTGCCCTTTTTTTTGGTAAAAGACTTGTTAAGAATTAAACAGCAGATTTGGCAAACTAGACTTTGAGGATTATAACAGCAAGCTTAATTGCTATCATTTGCAGTCTTCGTTTGCCACGAAAGATTTTCTAGTCAAGCAAGGAATTATATTCAGACAGTATAAATATGTAAATAAAAAATTCATTTATAAAAAAAATGGCTTCACTGTAATGATGATAGGCGGCGCTGTGGTGAATGCTGCCGCTTTTAGCGGTAGTAATTACGCATTTAGTAAATACGGGATGAAGGCGAGATGAAAAAGACATAACAAGCTGTGGAGCACTAGCTGCATGCACAAGATCGCCTATGAAAAGCTGAGAATTGAGCAGTTAGATATTTATTAATAACACACTGAAAAAAACAGGGGCATGCAGATTCACATTTAAGATGTTGAACAGGCAATAATAGAATATTATCTTGGTACAGGCAAACCATTCGAGACATTGCCCCCCACCAAAATTCAGTGACTTTATCAACCATCAGAAAAACAACAGATGCAAGAAATCGGGTTTATTGTCTTTGGTAGGACGTTGTGTTTTGGGTTGCAATAAATATTGGCCTGAGTAAAAATGAACAAAATTATTATTCGCCAAAAGGTTATTGGAAGGGAAATAACAGCAATTAAAAGCTAAGCAAGCTGCTGGAGTCAGTGAACAACAGCAAAGATGGTTTTCTAAACAAGCGATTGGCAAATTTATTTACAGCGCCTAGCCGAATACAGAGACCACACTTTGTCCATACAACTCTAACGGACACCCATCAAATGGATCTCTATATTTACCATCTTGATGCGATTAGACGAAAAGATTTAATTAGCACTCACCTGTCATTGACTAGCTTCAAAGATGCAAAGATGCGGAACCATTTAACACAATAGGAGTGCTTCGGCTGTTGCTGTTGCATAAAACTGTTATATCAACGTGGCCTTTAACTGTATCTCGGCATGATTCAAGTCGATGATGGAAAAGAATTTAAAGGGCAATGAATAATTATGTTGAAACATAGAGTTACCATTTAAAAGAGGCATTCCAGAGTTCCACAGATCACAGGATTTTAGTTGAAAAACTTTAACAAACAGTTAGCCGGAAAGGATTTTCTCCTACCAGTATCAAGAGAGCTGATTGACAATTCTAGCAACACAGAATGGTTAGAAGTTGGCCTCTGTTTTGCGCGCAATGAATAATTGAAGAATTTAAAGGACTAAATCCAGTACATGCAATAAAAGAAAAGGAATAAATGTTGTTGAAGTAGAGTCTTCATAGCAAACTTATTTCCTTTTGGTTTAAAGTATAAGGTTACCTTTATTTACCGGGGGAAGCAGAAGGGGACACGCGCATCAGGGCAACCGATCCAGGTTTGGAGTTGATTGGACCCGTTTGAAATAAAAAGAATTGTAAAGATGAATCCGCCGTTGTATTATTTACGAGAACTGACAAAAAAAACACAGCTCTCAAGTCTTTTGTGAAGGAGAGATACTGCAGATTAATTCGCCAGTACACAGTTCCGCTTTATTTAATTTACGTAAACATATTTTGGATTAAAGGAAGGCCAGAAGGAAGCGCAGAACGAAACAAGAATGGTTAAAGGAGAGGACCTTGAAAATGATACGGGACTCATTTCATGCGTGTAATGCTATTAAGGAACAATTTCGGGGGATAATCAATGATCGCTAAATCATCCAGATCGCCTAAAACTAAAACACCCAAATTGGGAAAAAAAGATTAAATCTTGAAATATAAAATTCGCAACGCATCAAGCAATCATGAGAAAGATTTAAATTGAATTGGATGAAGTATGATCGATTTATAATAAAAGTTGATGAATAAAATATAAAACCCTGTTTATGCGGTTCCTCCAGTGACCGAATGCATATGAAAACTCTGGATTAACAAATTTCTCGTTTTGTGTTTGTTTATCTAACGAACTTCTTTTAAGAACTGTTGTGTTGATTCTCAGGTAGATTAGATCGACAGGTTTTACGTTGTCATGATGAAAAGTCTTATTGCCAAACAATTGCTTCTTTGTAGGTTGTTATGTTGATATGTTTGACTGCACAACGCTGCGGATATTCCCTTTGCTTTCTTATGATTTTCTCCTGGCTGCCATCTAGTGACATTTTTACCTTAAACCAAACAAAACTCCTTGATCACCTTTCCAGATAATTATCTTATCTTTCCTAAAACCTTCTTGTTAGTAATTGAATGCAAAAGGCGAATCTTTAGGGTAATTCGTATGAGTCGTACCAGCCTGATGCCTTTAGCTATTCTTTTTCCATGTCTTTATAGATGTCTTCTGTAAGGATATCTGTAACAAAACTTGTCTGTATCTGTGTTAAGTACTCTGGACTCAAAATACGAGGGCTTCTTAAAGTAGCTCATAAGAAACTCTAACATCAAAAGCTTTGATATAAACGTAACATAACTACAGGTTTGTACCTTTTCTAAATAAATATTTCATCATTTTGCTCCAAAAGTGATCATTGAATGAAAATCTTCTAAGTCCTGATAATTTGGTTTGAAGTTAGGCTTAATTGCACCCTTCGTTCTTTTGTGACCAATTAACATCTTTGCGCTTGTGCGGATTCTCCATAGTCTTTCCAACAGTGTTGTTCATCAGCTTGGATAAAGTTCTTTTTCCGAAGCATACGGAGATTTAGTTCTAAGATCAGTGTTCTTCATGATGTATGGTTTCATGAACTGTTCTTGATCAAAAGCAATTATACGATGAACAGCTGTCAACTTCAAACCATGTCTTAAATAAAATTGCAGAAGTCTGTAATGACAGACATAATTTTTTTTGCCCCCGAAGGTTAGGCACAAGTTTAGGCGGTCTTTGGATTCATCTTTAGGCTTTCTGCTGCTAATGGATAGTCATTAATGCAGGTCATGGAGTTCATGAGGATATCTAAATCAACTTCTAGAATGAAACCACGCTGCTGATCAGGCGTTAAACTGCCCAACCACTTTAATGCCTTTTGAATATTTTTCGGATCACTGCCTGTGTACATTTTAAGTTGCGTAACGGAAGTGATTGCGCCATTGGCCCAACCATACAGATTGTTTGCATCTAAATACATGAGATAGTTAGACCTTTTACTCGGATCATAGTCGTCCAAGTATTTGTTGTTTGCTTTACAGTAATGATGCGACGCCATACTAATTCCTCCCCGCAATCCGTTTTCAATCATCTGAATCATTGTAGGTCAGAACAATAAATCAATCTGTACTCCAGTAAACTTTAAGAAAGGGCGTCCCAACTATCCCGGGCGCAGAAATGTAATGCGCGGGATCCAGGCTAAAAATGTTTCATGCAGGTCTTTCTATAGTTTTCAAAAATATCCGCCAACAAACATGTATCAGCCCTCAAGTAGGAGTCATGATAGTCTCCCATTGTTTTACACTCTAACTTCTGCCACGCATCTTGAGCATGCTGGTAATCAGAATCACTGATGTCCTTTCCTCTAAGACTAGAAAAGAACGCGCCTTTAGGTGGAAGTGTATCTTCATCAAACTTTCCCAACTGTTCATGTACTCATAAGGGTAAACGCCCTTTCTAACAAGAGTTGAGTCAAAATATTCTTCTGTTATTGGGCAGGACTTTAAGGACATAGCCAGTGACTCTAATGAACCCATCATGTGTTGCATAGAGTCATAAAAAAACATGTTATTTAGATTAAAGCACATGTACTTTTCTGATGACTGTGCAATGCATGACACCCTGAAGGCATCGTCCACTGCTTTCATTATAAGATGAGAGTCGTAACCTCGCAAGTTATGAAAGAAGATGGGCAGCTTCCATGTCTTAGGATCAAACTTTAGTTGAAGATTGCATTTACTGTGTGCTGCACCTCTGAACTTTCCACTAATGTGATCATGGTCTCTTACTGTCGGATTTGTTGCTTCTTCACTGAGTTCTAAACCGCAAATCCAACAATGTGTGGCTGAGTCATACTGTTGTTGGTCTTCAGGCGTCATTATGATTTCAGATAAGTTTAGATTATTAGAACAGTCATTACGCACTTTCTGCCATGCGTTCTATGAAGTATTGCAGCATTCTGGGCCTCTTTACAATTTTGGTGCTGAATGGGCGCCATCCGCCTGACAACAAATGAAGGCAAATGAACAATGCTGATGATTACTCTTTAAGATGTTTTCGAAGTTTTTTGTGGGCGATGGCCCGTCATAAGGGATCAATGATGTGATTCAAAGTCTGCGTGGTAAAAACATATGGAGAATTTTGCATCCGTTTCCAGTTCTGAAAAACTAACTTTAGATCAGGGCGGGGGGTAATTAGTTCTGTATTACAGTCTACCGAACTTTTACAATGTTTCTTATGTTCGATCGCGCTTGAACAGATGGCATTACTTGTTAAACTTATGATTTCTACAGAATTCTGGTTTATGCCCAATTTTTGAAGTATGGGCCAATAATCTCTCATTGTGCGTATCAATGGTGTAATGCGGGTAGCCCGCTGGTGAAAACATTAGTAGTAAGTCAAATGATTTTTGTCTGGCTCGCAATCGTTGGACTGTTCTTGGTCACTTTATCGGCCACCAAATTTGTTTCCTATCCCATGTGTATACATTACAGTTATTGGTTTGTTTTGCTCTTCAAACTGATCAATTTGGGTCTACGCTAACAGGAAAAGGACACCCCACTAAAGTTAAGTCTTTGGTGTTATTGCGATAGTTAGTCATCTTGCGAGTTCGCGGACCGATGCTGCCTTGCAAGAAACACACACTTGAAAATTTGTCCGTCTGAGTCTTTATGTTTATAACTGCTTTTTTCGCTGCCAGTGCTGGAGGTAGTGGAATGTAGCCTGCCAACTATTGGAGCCTTACTTTGACTGTTTTATATGATCCTCTAGACTTCGCCCTCTGACAACCAGAGCCTCTCATTTTGGCTTCTTCAGCGGCAGCGTCAAACTGTGTAAGCAGTTCGTCTGCCAACCGGGCCCCCCCCCCCCCCCCCCCCCACCCCCCCCCCCCCCCCCCCCCCCCCCCCCCCCAGGTGTTATGTCGGTTATTATGAGAAAGAATAGTCTGTTGTTTTTTGTGTGACCCAGACTTCTAGATTTTCTTCATTTATTGGTTAATAGTCGATTAAAACAGCTAACATTACTTTAAAGGGCGGGGTGTCTATTGTTAGTTTACTTGGAAACTTGAGAAATTGCATGTACAACGCTTGCCCGCACGTTTTTGGATTAATAACTGCTAAATCTATATCATTCAGTGATCTTGGACAAACGCTCTTTCTCGAGCATTCCCTTCAAAAATTCATCTGGGCTTCATATATCTTAGTTTACTGTCTTTCTTTTCTAAGGCCAGCATATTTATTTAAATTAAAAAAATACAACGGCTTAATCAGAATCAATATCAACGGTCTTTTTGTGCTTGGCACTCATAAAACTAAAGTATTAAAACACCCTTCGATGTTGTTACTGTGAGCTGTTTCGAACAGAGTTTAATGTTTCGTTTCACTTTTTTTAAAGCATTCTTGTTTATACTGCTCGGCGTCTGGGCTGTTGAGAAAAAGTTGTCCTCGCCTTTCTTTGAAGATCAAACTTTGTCTTTATTAGGTCATCAAATCGGACCCTGTAACGATTAATATCTTCATCGTGATGTTTGGTCAACTAGGCTTTAATTATTGTCATTTGATCGAGTAAGTTTAGCTGTTATAGTTGAACATTAGCTGTTGTGCTTTTGGAGTTTCGTTTTTAATGTTTTTGCTAGCAGCAACTACAGCTAATGAACACAGGCCAAGAGCTAAAGACAAACTGCCTAGAGTAAAGCCGCGGGTGCGACTATGCCGTGCTTAGAGACAAACACTCGTTCCTGCTGATAGAGCACTTATAGTCGATGCTCCAGTATTAACATATGTATCAGCATTACAGGGCAGCAGAATACTTGTTGGGTTTTGCTGTATTTGAAAGGTCTTGCTCTTGTTTTTGTGTTGCATTTGTGTAATGTTGGTTAATCTGAAAAGGTTTTTTTTGGTTGGGCTTTTACTATCCCTTCTTTTGCGTTTCTGGTCGCTGTAGGACATTTGGATAAACCTGATATGGCATGCTTTTTAAAAATGAAAATAATTAGTATTGTATATCTTTTTAATCTGTTTTCTTGAATATTCAGCTGCGCATCATATATTCAAAACAAATGTACATTAAGCGTTTATAGGCTTCTTCTTCTTTATTCAATGTGAAATGTTTATTACGTCTCTCACAGTTCTCCCGCTTCCATGCAACTGATTATCCTCTGTTGACCTTAGGTCAATCCATAACCGTATTTCGTTGTTAAATAATCATCGAGTCTAACATTGTGAGGTGTAGATCTTTAGACACAAGGTCAACTGTTGGATTTCTACACTCCCGCCTCCAAAACAGTTTTCTTATTTCATCAAAATGTGATAGGTTTAAGCCCGCTAGCGTAGATTTGGTTAGGACTACCCTCAATCGAACATTGTACTTTCGTTATTTTTGGATTTAAAAAACTTTTCACTTCCTCTTTTGAACGGTTCTTCATCTTCGCACAGCAATAAAATACCTTTAAGCGATCTTGCTGCAACACTAAAACTAAAATTCCATTATAGCGTCTGCCCTGCTTCTGGGATTATGTTGTATGATGAATCACTCTTTCGTAATATATTGCTAATTTTGACTGATATTGTTGCTCAATCAGCCTTGCTAAATTAGGGTTGCTAACAACGTCAAACTCTAACAAGATGTCAGAAATGCTGTGTACTTTGCTTCGGTGTTTTGATGATCTGATAACACGTTGTATTCTTTAAAAAAGTTAGTTCATATGACAATCTGTCTTTTAATGCTCCTTGAAAGTACGGCGCATGCGCTTTTAACAACTCAAAATTCTAAGGGAATGGAAAAGCGATTTCCATACGCAAAATTTACAGCTACAGACTTTTTGCTGCTTTTAGCATCTGCGGGGATTGCGGCGCCTATTCTAAGTTTTAGTGCTTCTTCATTTTAAATTTCCCTTGAAACGCAAGATCGGCCCTTTCATTCCCGGTTAGCCATAGATCAGAATAGGTTAAAAATATGTCTGCATTGTGTAAGAAAATATTTCTTGCCCTCAAGTTTTATAGAAATTTTCTTAACGATTGCCCGCCCAGATTCTGTACAAACTGTCCCGTTTGGGTCTGTTGTTGAAGCGAGTACTATTTTGAAAGTAAGACGCGCAGAGCCTGGCACAATCACTTCATCCGCTCCTAGGTCTGGAAATTTAACAGTAAGAATTTGATCCGCATCAATAGTAGATGGATTATTTGGAACAGTAATATTCTGCTTATTTCCTTCACGCCAAAGGGCTCTTTCAGTCTTCTATGCGGGTTTAAGAATCGAGCATATGCTTGTGGCATTTTTTTATAAAACAAAATAAAAAAAATTAATTATTAAAGAAACATGGCAGGCATTGAAGATGAAGATTATGTGATTTTGATCCTGGAGACGACATGAGTGAAATGATCCTTTAACACAGCATCGCTCGGCGCCCTCATTGCGGCGTGAATTAACAGAAAGTAAGGTCAGATCAAATTTTTCCAAAGTGTAGGCCCAAAAACCCCCCGAATTTATAGACCCTAATGATTTTGAAGTAAAAGATGACCATTTGTTTGTGAGAGAGACCAAGGACAACTTGTTCAGCTTACATCTAAACCAGACTCATCAAAGTTTTTAAAAAAGAGTACAATTAGACAAAGGCTCAGTGTGAGCGAACAAAATCGCCTTGGGGATTTCTAAACCAAAATTAGATAGGGATGCAGTTTCTAAACTTCAAAACACACTGCAGGAACTCCCAACAGCTAACCAAATACAAAAAAATGGAACTTAAAGAATTAAATCAATCAGCAGATGAAATAATAAATGCAATAGAAGCAGAAACCAGTTTTTCAGAAAAAACAGCATTAAAAACAATTAATGATTCCCCATTCCCTATGCGGGAAATAGCGGCCCTTGATCATGCTTTGAGAAACATCAGAGGCGAATTAACAAACAATTTAGCAAAACTAGGTGAACTAGATGAGCATATAAAAAAGAGAAAAAGAAAAACTCGTTGAGGCTGATGACGCCAACTTAGGGCATGATATTAAAGAAAGAATAACCCAAAGATAAAAGATCTTGAACAAGAGAGATCAGCAAGACTAGAAGTGTTGTCTACTAACCGAGAACAATTACGAACTCAAGTGAGCAGAATAAGAGAAACTATCCAAAGAATTTTATATGAAGACACAACGCTAGCAGAACGAATCCGAACACTGTTTAGAGAGCAAGGAGTCACATTAGCAAGCGTTATAACAGCCTTAGGATTTGCAATAAGCACACTGGTGTTGGCTATTACAGGCGGCGGTGGTCAAAGCCAGTGCCTCCACCACCATCGCCTCCATCGCCGCCTGATAAATCATGGGTAAAAAAAAACAGCTTGATCATCTTGCGGATTTATTAAAAAAATTAGCCAGTAAAGCTATAGACTCTTTACCGGGTATATTAGGGGGTGTTGTTAGCTGGCTTTTGTCTACTGCAAGCAAAGTAGTTGGCTTTATGGCCGAGCACTTATGGACATTAGTTCTCTTAATAGTTGGGTTAATTTTTAGTAAGATAAAGACCAAGTAATCCTAGGCCAGTTAATCCAAGAACAAGCGCTGTCTTTTCATATTCATGGTCATCGCGAACAGAGTCCGCGAGCTTTGCTGAGTCTTCAACGGTCTTCGGGCTTTGGGCCACGGGGATTGGATGACTTATTCTTGGGGGGTCATCTTGTTTTTTTACTGCTTGCAATATTACTGGCTCAGAATTTATTTCGTTTTTTCCGACTTTCTGTTCATTGCCTGCCACAAGGATTTCATTATTGTAGTTTATTATTGTTCCTATCTGGAGCCTGAGGTCAGAAGGCAGCATGTATAAACCAGTGCCAACAGCAAAGTCTACTTTCGATCTTGCGTATTGTAAAACATTTTGGTACCTTTTAATACTTGAAGGCAAATCAACTGTAGAATTAATGGCGTCCTCTAAATTTGCCAAGTACTGTTTTTGTGCGTCAAAACCAGTAGAAGGATCTGTTATGTTCGATCTTGTTTGTGCTTGCGAGCCTAGCAAACACCAAACGTAAGTACGAACAGAGTCGTTTATTCGTTTTTCTGCTTTAGTTAGGCCCTTAGAAGTGTCTAAGATAAATGTCGTTCCACGCTGTTTTATGCTCTTGCTCTATGGACCCGAGGTGAACGCCTGTGCCTGAAGAGAAAGATGTGTAAGGAGGATTCCAGTCATAGTTATACTTTCTGTGCACGCCCCAATAATATGGGGTGCCTAAGCCATGATTAAGATCCAATTTTTGTTAAAGTCTGTCTTGATGTTAATATTAAATTCGTTACAGATCCTTTCAAAAGCCTTCATGTCTATTCTGTTGCTGAATGGATTTAAAAGGTTTGTCATTTGGTAATGGCGCTTGCAGTTCAGTCAAATACGTCTGAAGGTGTAATAAAAATGAAATCTATACACTGACCTCACCAAAGGATCAGGGTGATTTAAATGATCAGCATACGACACTCCACACCCAGTTGATGCACAAAAACAGCAAAGTTTAACTGGTTCTGATAAAACTGCATCGGATGACTAAACCACACTTTCGCGATGTAGTCTTTTTTATAGGAGGGTTAGATATCTGCTTAATGAGTACTCACTTTTTATGAAAAGGGATCAGACTGAGTCACAGAAAAAGTCGAGGGGGTTCAGTTGCTATATTTTTAAGATTGTAGTGCGGCCCAACAGAATATTTTGCATCAGTATATTTGAATGCACTCATTTTAATTTGTTTTAAAAATGTTTGTAACAATAACACTCAAGACCGTCCTTCGTTTTTAGAGCATGCTATTGATAACGAATGCGGAACCAGAACGGTCGCGCTCCATGAAATATTCTACAAAGTCGTATGGTTTAAATAAGCAAAGCCAAGGAGAATAATAAGGTTCTAAAAGTTGACAAAACAGGGGCCAAAATTAGCCAGTTAACAATACCTGATGGTTTTTTACGGGTTTTGCTCACTAAAAGAAGCAATGAGTAACTTCGACATTACTCTTAAACTTAACAATGCAAATCTAAAAACAATGTTAACATTCAAGCCTGAAGAAAAGGAGGTTACTATTTTGATAAAGAGCTAGCTAAAATGTTAGGCTTTGCAGCTAACAATTATAGATTTAGAGTTACACCAACAAAACTACTTATGAGGGGGAAAATCCCCTCGATCTTGCATTACATTCATTACTCTATGTTCATTTGGATGAGCTGAGCACTGATGAAAACTTATATGATGGAAGGCCCTCAACAGTTTTAAGAGCTCTTCCGTCAGGGAAAGCTGGATATTGCGATTATGAAATTATACAATTCCCTAATTTACAGTTTAAAAGATTAGTTTGTGGGAGGGTTGGATCATTTAATATAAAAATTGCAGACAAAGCGGGGAAAGTTGTGAAATGCGATAACCTACACATTGTTTTGGAAATAAAATAATAAGTTGTTCTAAAAATGTCGCGTGGGCCAGAAGAATCAGGAGTTACATTAGCGCCTGTAAGGTGTATAACCTTAGAATTAAAAGACCTTGCAGATGTTGCGGACTTTGAACAGAACGGTGAGATAGGCGCTTTGTATGGTTTTGAGTACACTAAAGATGGTGATTATAAACGCAAAGAGGTTGGCGACACCAAAAAGTTTCCTAAACTAGAACAGCTGCGCAATCTAGAAGCAAATAATGTTGGCCAGTATGAATATAAAATAGTTCGAAAGCCTGACCTCAAATGGCACTTAGAACCATATTTAGAATGGGAAATAAAATTTGAATTCATAAGCCCATTTACATATTTTAGCCGTCAAAAAAGTTTCAGAAAAGCATTCAACTCTGGCCCTTTACATGTAAGTCTTATGCCGGACGACAATAGTCGGAAAGAAATTGAAATAACGCCGTATGGGAAAAAGCAGTACATCCTCCACAGAAAAGAAACAGTTGTAAAAAAAGCTTCTACAAAATTACAGTTCTTTCCAAGCAGAAAATTAGGAGACACGTTCACAATGATATTTGAAATTTCTGTCTTTAAAGATGTGGAGAGGGATGGGGTTGTGGGCGTTAGTGATGACCTTATAAAAGGAATTAATATTAGCTGGCAAAACTTAGACGTTAAACGTCTTAACGTTACCATCGTCGTTCTTCACAATGGCGAGGATATTAAGATCATAACAACAAGCAACAAAATCAATGTTGACTTAAATAGAAACAATCTTACAGAACTAAATTGGATTAATCTTACACATTTAGGCCTCATAGGGTTTTATTATACTGAACAAGTTTTGACAGAGAGCATGATAAAAATAATAACTGGATTAGATTAAATTCTGTTATAAAACTATGGAGCAGTTAAACTTTATGACAAAAACCCCTCATTGTTCATTAATTTGTGGACAAACTGGTTGTGGAAAAACAATATTTATCCTCGACCTGTTACAAACAGTTTATCGTTATAATTTTGATCATATTGCGGTTTTCTGTCCAACACTTAAATGGAACAAAGCATATCATGATAGAAGGTTTATATGGGAAGATGATAACATATTTTTAGTTGACCCCAGCAATAAACTGAGTGAATGTCTAGAACGCTTTTTTATATTGTTTGAGGGAACGCAGACGCTATTTATTATAGATGACTGTTCAGCAGAAAAAGACATAGTTAAAAAGAGAAACACTTTGTCAAAACTGGCTTTCAGTGGAAGACATGCTGGAATAAGTGTGTGGATTTTATGTCAAAAATATAACTCAGTTTTAAAAGACTTTAGAGAGCAGTTAAAGACTGTAGTTTTATTTCACATGAAAGACAGAGATGCATTTGATGAATGTTTGCGTGAAAATGATGTTATTGAAAATGACCAGGAAAAACATAGGATTAAACAAAAACTAAAATCTGAAAAGTTTTGTAAATTAGTATTAAAAACGGATAACCCTACACAGTATGTCTGTTTGTAGATAATCGTTATTTTTTGGTTATTGAAGTCTTACTTGTCAGAGAACAGGAAAACACCGATTCTGGGTTACTTTCGCCCGAAAACTGGTTGAGGGCGAAAGTGGCCCAGAATCGGTGTTTTCCTGTTCTCTTGGGCTGAGCGGTAATCAACTCCACCACCTACACTATTTGCGTGACGGAGGTGAAGCTGATCCCACACTCTGAGGGGCAAGGGGAAAAATCAAAATGAAACAATAGGAAAGGGAAAGAAATAGATATTTACGAGAAGGGAAGGACTACCGACTCCCCAACGCCATGCCCCCCTGCTAAACGCAGGAAGAGGTTGGAGCTATCAGTCCTGGGGAAGGGGACAAAACAAAATCTAATACTCTAATGGAAGGACAGCGACTCCTCAACGCCCTGCCCCCTTGCTGCCAGGCACGAGCAAGAGGAGGTTGAGGCTATCAGTCCTGAGGTGGGGAAGGGTCAAAAAGAAATCCTACCAAAAAAAAAACCTTAACGGAGTAGAGCAACCAAAAGAAATGTCAACCACCCGAAAAACATATAAAAATAGAAAAAAAAACAACAAATGCAAATATTATACACAATAAATAATTAACTAATTTCTTTTCTTTTTTCTTCCCTCAAACCCTTGAGGGTACAAATCAAAATCTTTTTTATTCTTTTTTTTCCCCAGGGGGAACAAAACAATGGCAGCTACGTCGGGCTAGTCGGGGTCACCACTGTCACACTGTCACTTTTGCACACGCGCATTCATGACAGCATTTACTCCATACGCATACGCAATCTTTCCAATCAACCAAAAGGCGCACTACCGAATGTTTTTCTTCTCCCCCTCTCCTTCAGGGAAAACACTTTACTAAATCACATCAAACAATTTATAACAGATTTTATATATGTATCTCTCTTTACACTGAGAGGCAAACTAACTCACTCAAGACTTCATAAAGTCACGGCCTTCACACAACATTGGCCCACAAAATCCAGACCAGGAAAATAAATGATTCTTTCACTCCTTGATGCTATGCCTGCATCCGAATTAAGACTCGCTCCATCCTTTCATGATTCCCTGTCTCTCTCAGACATCATCTCGCCCCCTCGATTTCTCCCGTCCTGGAGATATGACTTCCGACTCCTCTCCCTCGACTTTTCCTGTCACTGGAGAGATGAGTCCCAACTCCTCTCCCTCGTCTTCTCCTGTCCCTGGAGAGATGACGAGTTCCCGACTCCTCTCCCTGGAGTCCTTAATTCCTGGGGCTGCCTACCGGTGTGTTCCCCACACCATGGCCATCTTCAACCACCTCACGGGGTGAAAGGTGAAGGGTGAAGGGCGAAGGGTAAAAGGTGAAGGGCTGAAACACGAATAAGGTTCGTGTAAGTAACCTGCTTCTTAATTCAACATATGAATTCTTTCTTTCTCTTTTCTTTAAGTTTTCCCCTGTAGCTTTCCCCAACTATCTATCGCTCACCTGGTAATGACTGGTCAGCAGCGAGGACCAACGTCCTGACAGGTTCGAGTCTCTAGGCCATCTCCTGGGCTAAAACTGATTCTTTCCTCCCTCCTCCTAGTGAGTGCATACTCAGTGTTCAAAACACATGACCAGCACCTTACCAGCCCTTGTTAAACTATCACTCAGTGGTCACTTTCACCCAATGACCACATTTGTTTCTTGAATGAGTCATACTCACAATTATTTGGGGACGCCCGCTACACTAGTCAAGCCACATAAATATTCTTTCTTTTTAGTTGTGTCATGGGGAAATAATTCATATCACTAAACTACATGTGATGGAGCGTCACATGCCTTGATGTGAGGCTACGTCACATGACAGTCGTCGTCGTCGTCGTCGTCGTCGTCGTCGTCGTCGTCGTCGTCATCATCATCATCATCATCATCATCATCATCATCATCATCATTATCATCGTCATCATTATCATTTATGTCTAGAAATAGATCATCCTGACAAGTTTAACAAGATTACTAGAAACTGAACATAATGAATTGTGGTGCAAGTCCTTACGGCGTACTTAAAAAATCTATTAAATCAGACACAAGCATTTTTCTCAGAATATTCCTATAAACATCAGTTAAGGCAACGGTCTTCAAATCTCTAACAGGTGTCCTCTTTTCCGCTCACCTTACTTTCTGTCAGATTGTAAAGAATATTGAATACACAAACTTTAATTGTCAACGGTTTCTTTCGTTTACAATACTGACCTTTACATATCTGATCTCCTTCAAATATACATTGCAAGGCGTCGTCTTTTTCTTTTTCTTTTTTATATCAAAACTGATACTTCACAGTTCGAAATTCATTCAGTAAGAAAAAAAACACCTCACGGTCAGAGACCTTTACTTTATCGAGCTCTCACTTCACGGGACAAATGGCCGTTACTCTTCTAATACACACCGACTCTAAGAATTCCAGGTAATCTGACCTTAAAAATTACCTGTTTCAACAACTTTAACCACCCAGCATGTCTTTGCCCTTCCGTTCTCATTAGCCTTTTCGAGGTAAAAAAAAAAGAATGTATGGGAGGAGGAGGAGGAGGAGGAGGAGTAGGGTGGTAAGTGTATGAGTGAGGGAACTGGAGTTTGGGGACGGGAGGATGACGGGGGAGTGGGGGGGGGGGGGGGGGGGGGAGGAGACAGAGGGTAGCCCTTTGTGGGGAAGTGGGGATGACATTATTTTTAAGATGTTTTAGGGCTGATAAACGGTTATTCTCGTTATCCAAAATAGTAGTAGAAAACAAATTTCTGTTTTAAAATCTTGGTGAACAAAACCATGTTTTGGGAAGAAGAGATTGGAAGTTCTTTAACTTACAAAACTGAGGGGGAACGAGGGCACACACAAAAAAAGAAAGATTAAGACTGATTTCTGAAACACATTGGTGGTATACAATGTGTAAAACGTTACGCCACATTTGCATGCCAAATGAGTTGTATGCAGTCACTAAAAATGTCGATGTCGTCGACAACAGAGAATGCGTTAGGGGAAAGTCACAAATTATAGCAAATCATAGAAAATGGCTGAGACAAGACCGTTTTACAACATTTTCTTGAATTCAATTTTGATGTTCAGTATCAGTTCTTCTGTCACATGGAAGCAGAAAGTAGTTAAAGTTGTCCACTGGGAGTTAGCCCAAACCGATAAATAAATAAATAAATAAATAAATAAATAAATAAATAAATAAATATATAAATAAAACACCTGTTCCTATACATGAAATTGAACAAAGCTGTTTTGATGCATACACTTAAAAGCATACAGATCACTTAGTTTTTATGTGAAACCTGAAAATTCAGCCAAACTGCTTGCTGAACGTGTATTCTATAACGAAAACCTAAGAACTGGTACTACACCAGCCGCCGTGGCGAAGTGGTTAGCGTCGCGGACTCCCGGCTGGGAGGTCGTGGGTTCGAATCCCATCAGAGTCATGTGGGCTTTTCTGCCCCGACCGGCTCCTACCCAGAGTTGAGTTTGCTGCGGACTCAGTTGGGAAGACTGGGATCACACAGTCGAGTTTCATCCACTTAATGGATGCGTTTCTGAGAGTGTTGCTTAAATTTCCTGACCAACACTGCAGGTGCCTGTATCTCTTGGGCCTGGTTGACGCCGGGATAATATATGAAAGGAAGCGTAGAGTACAGCCCTGTCATGTAGTCTCAGACCGAAATGGAAATCCGTAGCATCATCTTAATCATCCTCATTCTCATCGATCAACATAAAAAAAAGATGTCTCACATTCTGTGGCCCTTCGTGCCCTGCTCTCATGGTGACCTCAGTTTCGATGTCCTCTCCACGTGTGTGGCCTTGGTTTGGTTCCGTCGGGGTCACCGGTATCGGCGAGTCCATGGGGGCTGTCGTTGGACGGACGTGGTGGCGCCCTCCGGAGGGAGAGCTCACTCACGCCGGCTCCGCGACTAAGCACTTAGTGTCGTCAGTAGGGGGCTTAGTAGGTGGCGTCCTGCGTATGTTAGATCAGAACAGGCGCCACTGAACACCACCGAAGTGACTCGGCAGGAGTGCAGTGTCTCCTCCGGTGGGTTGCCTCTTGACGACTTGACATTGACTGCTCCCTGTGGATTGCCGGTGCCGGGGCTTCGGTGGGGCCGACCGGGCTGTGGCTGTGGACGGGGTGTCGGAATGAGCGGCATGAGTGCACTGCCTCTGAAGTGGCGCAGAGGTTGGGACAGGAAAAAAAAAGAAAAAAAAAAAAGAACTGGTACTACAAACCTAAGAATTGGTACTACAGTTTGTACAAACCTAAGAATTGGTACTACAGTTTGTACAAACCTAAGAATTGGTACTACAGTTTGTACAAACCTAAGAATTGGTACTACAGTTTGTACAAGCCTAAGAATTGGTACTATAGTTTGTACAAACCTAAGAATTGATAGTACAGTTTGTACAAACCTAAGAATTGATACTACAGTTTGTACAAACGACAAACTGATAAAACAGGGAAAGTAGGCAATAGAACGCTTCCTCGGAGAAAACAGTGAATTCCTGACATATCATGAATCTGGAACAGATCCTGATTACCGGATTAACTTTGTCAGATTTCATGGCCTGATGTCCTCAATTAAGGAATAAGTCAGAACAGCTGGAATAAAACCAGATAATTATGAATAAGTCCAATGACCGGACATACCCAGTGCATTCAGTCTAATGTATAGTGTACATAAAGGAACAAAACTGTTCTATGAATTTTTGACACAAACAAACCATTAACCCTAATTATTGTCTAAAATGGTCACAAAAACTGAACATTTGTGCTTTTTTTTTAATTCCATAAAATCAGCGATGTAAGATTAACATAGCTTTAGAGTAGAATTGCTCATAGGATTCTTACATCAACTGTTGTTTTAGATGCTATGGGTGTTTGTCCAACAATAAATTGCTGACTGTGTAGTGATGATAAGGATAAGGATAACAACTTTATTTGTCCAAGAGATGGAAAATTCATTTTCGACGAGACAGATTCTATCGAACATTTGTTTTGAGTTGTAAATATCTCAGATGTTTTTGGAGCTCACTGGAAAACATGTTCAAAGAAAAATGTGGAAATGTACATAACATTCAGGTGTCACGTTATCTTGTTCCTTTTAATGTGGATAATCATATTGTTACTGATACTTTTTTTTCAACTTCATTTTAATGTTCGCCAAACGTATATATATATATTGAATTATAAACAAAGCTTGCTCTTATGTCTTAGATTGAAGAAATAGGGGGAGATACGCATTCATATCTGCAGTGGGAGATGATTCTGCCTAACTAACAGTATGTGCTTGAGTGGGTGAATGGGGAAAAATAAAATATATGCTTCTCAAAATGAGCCTTCAGCAAGCTTATATTCTCCAAGGGGGAGACATCCTCCAATATGGAGGGAAACTCACTAACATATAACTCCTGGTCATATACCGATATTTCGAAACTTGGTTGTTTCTCCTCAGTGACCGCGGAAAGTGGTAATTTGACTCCTCTGCCTTTTCAGTTTTAAGAAGAATGCAATCCCAGAAAAGGCTGGTGTGCAATACCGTAGTATGTTTGTTGAGTTTTCAGAAAAACAACCAAAGGTGCCATCTAAGAAGAAAAAGAAAATCATGAAAGAGCAAAACAGGCTACATTTTCTTGTGAAAAGTAGAAAATATAAAAAGATATCCTCTAAGACACAAGTGCTGAGGGCCAGTTCTTGGAATGAATCTGCAAGGGACTAAAATACAAGAAACTAATAAATTCCAAGGATAAGTACCGAGCACCGTTCCAGCAACTTACAGAGCAGCTTGGTGTTGCAATGACTGCAAGAAATATTGAATCATAAACAAAGCTTGCTCTTATGTCTTAGATTGAAGAAATAGGGGGAGATACGCATTCATATCTGCAGTGGTAGATGATTCTATATATATATATATAGTTAAAACAAGTAGTTTTAAGATTCCTCTTTTTACTTATTTTAACTAATGTTGCTCCCCAAGGGGTTGAGCACTTAAAAAAATGTTTCCTGAGGTCGGTGAGTCTGGCACGTTGCGCCGCTGGAGTTCCCCCTTTCACTAGCTCTTCAGAGCCAGTCCGCCACCTTTACGTGTGGGGACAAGTAAGATGTGTGAGATGTGTGCGGTAGGTGGAAGAGAGTGGGAAGGTGGAGGAAGTGTCAGAAATCAGCGGATTTGAACCAGCTCTGTGTGCATGAATGGAGGCCTTGTGAGAGCAGGCGTTGTGAGTCTTCGATTGAACAGAGTCCAGAGAGAGAGAGAGAGAGAGAGAGAGAGAGAGGAGAGAGAGAGAGAGAGAGAGAGAGAGAGAGAGAGAGAGAGAGAGAGAGAGAGAGAGAGAGAAACAGAGAGACAGACAGACAGACAGACAGACAGACAGACAGACAGAGACAGAGACAGACAAAGAGACAGAAAGAGAGAGAGGTAGAGAGAAATGAGTAGTGGTACTTCCAGTCTTAAAAGGTTCAGGTTACATCTGGAAATCACCCCAGGAGTAAATACATGTGGCGTCATGTCCATGTTACACTTCTACCTTTAAAGTGGGTCACGGCTGAATCGGTTGAGCAGGTTTAACATCATGCAGGATTCTCCCAGCAGAGCGCTAATGGACCCCTAATCTGCTGAGCAGGTTTAAAATCATGCAGGATTCTCCCAACAGAGCGCGAATGGACCCCTAATCTGCTGAGCAGGTTTAACATCATGCAGGATTCTCCCAGCAGAGCGTTAATGGACCCCTAATCTGCTGAGCAGGTTTAAAATCATGCAGGATTCTCCCAGCAGAGCGTTAATGGACCCCTAATCTGCTGAGCAGGTTTAAAATCATGCAGGATTCTCCCAGCAGAACGCTAATGGACCCCTAATCTGCTGAGCAGGTTTAAAATCATGCAGGATTCTCCCAGCAGAGCGCTAATGGACCCCTGATCTGCTGAGCAGGTTTAAAATCATGCAGGATTCTCCCAGCAGAGCGCTAATGGACCCCTTCCAGGCTGGTGGAAGGAGACTGCACAGGATGCTCGCTGGTTCCAGATGGGGGAGGCCTACTGAACTGTACATCTGACCAGACCCTTGTGGAATTTTGTTTTGTCTGAACGGATTTTGCATACTTTCTGGGGCTGCAGAGAGTGAAAGCGCTGTTCTCGTTTGCCTCTGGCGGAAAGAGTGTGTACAGGGTTGCCTCATTTGAGGTCCTTGGACATCAAAACACTAAATAAAGTGTTTCACGCTGTCCACATTTTGGTGGCTTTTCCTTGGAAGGTAGATGTCGAAACCTGGGATTTCATTTTTGCTTGTGACCTTGAGAGCATGGCCTCTTATTAAAAGACATCTGCCATCTTTGTTTCTGGAGAATGTAGGTGCCAGTGTGGAAACGGATCGCGCGATATAAGATTGCACACACGGGGCTCTCGCTTAAATCAAGCGTGTCTTCCAGGTCCTCATTGGCTCCTCGTTGAAGACAGGGCAGAACTGTTCAATGAAAGATGCTGGACCTCGCTTTAGAGCGGCTGTTCACGAGTCCTGCATTCTTCAGGAGAACCACGCCCACGGCGTCATCCTTGTCCCTCTGATAAAACACCACGCATCCTTGCAGTCATCATCGTCTGAGACCAAGCCCCACACCTTGCTTCTTCTACAATCTCTTGGTCTTCATGAGGGGCCTTTTCCTTTCTTATTACCTGTTTTATTTTTATTCTTTGGGATACGCGTTTAGTTCTACGGCATAGGCGTTTAGTTCTATGGGATAGGCGTTTGGTTCTATGGGATAGGCGTTTAGTTCTACGGTATACGCATTCAGTTCTATGGGATAGGCGTTTAGTTCTATGGGATATAGGCGTTTGGTTCTATGGGATAGGCATTTGATTCTATGGGATAGGCGTTTAGTTCTACGGGATAGGCGTTTGGTTCTACGGGATAGGCGTTAAGTTCTATGGGATAGGCGTTTGGTTCTACGGGACAGGTGTTTATTTCTATGGAATAGGCGTTTGGTTCTATGGGATAGGCGTTTGGTTCTATGGGATAGGCGTTTGATTCTATGGGATAGGCGTTTAGTTCTATGGGAAAGGTGTTTAGTTCTTAGTATAGGCGTTTAGTTCTATGGGATAGGCGTTTGGTTCTATGGGATAGGCGTTTAGTTCTATGGGATAGGAGTTTAGTTCTATGGGATAGGTGTTTAGTTCTTGGTATAGGCGTTTAGTTCTATGGGATAGGCGTTTGGTTCTATGGGATAGGCGTTTGATTCTATGGGATAGGCGTTTAGTTCTACGGGATAGGCGTTTAGTTCTGTGGGATAGGCGTTTGATTCTATGGGATATGCGTTTAGTTCTACGGGATAGGCGTTTGGTTCTATGGGATAGGCGTTTGATTTTATGGGATAGGCGTTTGGTTCTATGGGATAGGCGTTTGGTTCTATGGGATAGGCGTTTAGTTCTATGGGATAGGCGTTTAGTTCTGAGGTATAGGCGTTTGATTCTATGGGATAGGCGTTTAGTTCTATGGGATAGGTGTTTGGTTCTATGGGATAGGCGTTTGGTTCTCTGGGATAGGCGTTTAGTTCTCTGGGATAGGCGTTTAGTTCTATGGATAGGCGTTTAGCTCTTAGGGGTAGGCGCTTGGTTCTATGGGAGAGGCGTTTAGTTCTATGGGCTAGGTGTTTGGTTCTATGGGACAGGCGTTTGGTTCTCTGGGATAGGCGTTTAGTTCTCTGGGATAGGCGTTTAGTTCTATGGGATATGCGTTTAGCTCTTAGGGGTAGGTGTTTGATTCTATGGGATAGGCGTTTAGTTCTATGGGACAGGCGTTTAGTTCTATGGGATAGGCGTTTGATTCTATGCGATATGCGTTTGGTTCTATGGGATAGGCGTTTGATTCTATGGGATAGGCGTTTGGTTCTATGGGATAGACGTTTGATTCTATGGGATAGGCGTTTGATTCTATGGGATAGACGTTTGATTCTATGGGATAGGCGTTTGGTTCTATGGGATAGACGTTTGATTCTATGGGATAGGCGTTTGGTTCTATGGGATAGGCGTTTAGTTCTTGGTATAGGCGTTTAGTTCTATGGGATAAGCGTTTGGTTCTATGGGATAGGCGTTTGATTCTATGGGATAGGCGTTTAGTTCTACGGGATAGGCGTTTAGTTCTGTGGTATAGGCGTTTGATTCTATGGGATATGCGTTTAGTTTTACGGGATAGGCGTTTAGTTCTATGGGATAGGCGTTTGATTTTATGGGATAGGCGTTTGGTTCTATGGGATAGGCGTTTGGTTCTATGGGATAGGCGTTTAGTTCTATGGGATAGGTGTTTAGTTCGACGGTATAGGCGTTTGATTCTATCGGATAGTCGTTTAGTTCTATGGGATAGGTGTTTGGTTCTATGGGATAGGCGTTTGGTTCTCTGGGATAGGCGTTTAGTTCTCTGGGATAGGCGTTTAGTTCTATGGGATAGGCGTTTAGCTCTTAGGGGTAGGCGCTTGGTTCTATGGGAGGCGTTTAGTTCTATGGGATAGGCGTTTAGTTCTATGGGATAGGCGTTTAGTTCTACGGGATAGGCGTTTGATTCTATGAGATAGGCGTTTAGATCTATGGGATATGCGTTTGGTTCTATGGGATAGGCGTTTGATTCTATGGGATAGGCGTTTAGTTCTATGGGACAGGCGTTTGGTTCTATGGGATATGCGTTTGATTCTATGGGATAGGCGTTTGGTTCTATGGGATAGGCGTTTGAGTCTATGGGATAGACGTTTGATTCTATGGGATAGGCGTTTGGTTCTATGGGATAGACGTTTGATTCTATGGGATAGGCGTTTGGTTCTATGGGATAGACGTTTGATTCTATGGGATAGGCGTTTGGTTCTATGGGATAGGCGTTTGATTCTATGGGATAGGCGTTTGGTTCTATGGGATAGACGTTTGATTCTATGGGATAGACGTTTGATTCTATGGGATAGGCGTTTGGTTCTATGAGATAGGCGTTTAGTTCTATGGGATAGGCGTTTGATTTTATGGGATAGACGTTTGATTCTATGGGATAGGCGTTTAGTTCTATGGGATTGGCGTTTAGTTCTATGGGATATTCGTTTGATTCTATGGGATAGGCGTTTAGTTCTATGGGATAGGCGTTTGGTTCTATGGGATAGGCGTTTGATTCTATGGGATAGGCGTTTGGTTCTATGGGATAGGCGTTTGATTCTATGGTATAGGCGTTTGATTCTATGGGATTGGCGTTTGGTTCTATGGGATAGACGTTTGATTCTATGGGATAGGCGTTTGGTTCTATGGGATGGACGTTGGATTCTATGGGATAGGCGTTTGGTTCTATGGGATAGGCGTTTGATTCTATGGGATAGGCGTTTGGTTCTATGGGATAGGCGTTTGATTCTATGGGATAGGCGTTTGATTCTATGGGATAGGCGTTTGATTCTATGGGACAGGCGTTTGGTTCTATGGGATAGGTGTTTAGTTCTATGGGATAGGCGTTTAGTTCTATGGGATAGGCGTTTGATTCTATGGGACAGGCGTTTGATTCTATGGGACAGGCGTTTGATTCTATGGGATAGGCGTTTAGTTCTATGGGATAGGCGTTTGATTATATGGGATAGGCGTTTGATTCTATGGGACAGGCGTTTGATTCTATGGTATAGGCGTTTGATTCTATGGGATAGGCGTTTGGTTCTATGGGATAGGCGTTTGGTTCTGTGGGACAGGCGTTTGATTCTATGGCATAGGCGTTTGATTCTATTGGATAGGCGTTTGGTTCTATGGGATAGGCGTTTGGTTCTATGGGATAGGCGTTTGATTCTATGGGATAGACGTTTGATTCTATGGGACAGGCATTTGATTCTATGGTATAGGCGTTTGATTCTATGGGATAGGCGTTTGGTTCTATGGGATAGGCGTTTGGTTCTATGGGACAGGCGTTTGATTCTATGGGATAGGCGTTTGATTCTATGGGATAGGCGTTTGGCTCTATGGGATAGGCGTTTGGTTCTATGGGATAGGCGTTTGGTTCTATGGGACAGGCGTTTGGTTCTGTGGGATAGGCGTTTAGTTCTATGGGATAGACGTTTCATTGCGGTGCTGACCCAGAGTGTGTGAGCATTTGTGAGCAGGTTTAGGAAGGAACATGGTTGTGGAGAGCCTCGGTAGTGCCTTGTGGGTGTGGGTACCTTTCTTTTAACTTGTACGTACACGACTCGCTGTGAATTCTCATTGGCCTTTCTTCAGCCCAGATGTTGGCCTTTCTCTAGGCCTGAACAACACGGGCTGTGGGCTTGCTTCTGGCTGCCTGTTAAAAAAGACCATGATCGTACACCACTGAAAGCTGGGAGCGACATCATTGTGCAAAGAAGGCTGGTGAAGAGATAGTGAAGGTTGGTACCATCTTTTTTATGTGATTGGTGGGTAGCAGATCCGGATCACTGAACTTGTTCAGGTCAGCTTGGTTCACGGGCCAAGAGCACTAGTTCTCTTCTTTGAAAACATTCTTCTCGTAATTGACTGGGAGGTTTAAATCACCTCCAACCCAAATGACTTTTCTGGAGAAAGAAAAAGCTTTCTCTGGAACATCTTCATAGAGCTGTACGTTCCGGAGTAGCTGCTGTGGATGACGGTTCATGGTGCCATGAATAGCAGGCGGCTTTGACGGTTTTTTGTTTTGTTTTGTTGTTGTTTTTTGTGTGTGTTTTTTTTTTGCTGCGTCTGGACAGCCTAAATCTTAGAACTTGAGGGAAGAAGGCATGAAGTTTTGTCGGCTACAGGGACTCACCTACTGACATCTTTGCGATTATGACAGTACATTTCATAAACAATGGCAAGCACTAACAGCTGGTGCTCTTGGATCGTGGTGAGATTCTGGTGCCGATGACAATGTCTGAATCCAAGCATTCATGGAGGTTTTGGACTTTACACACCCAGAGTCTTTTTTCGGAAGTGAATCACCAGGACTCCGCAGAGACACTAGCCAGAGAGGCATGAGTTAAGTCAGGAAGAAAAGCTTTCTGGGTTTTACTGAGACAAAAGTGAAGACCTGGATGGAGAGGCAAACCATGCAGATCACATGTCCAGTAGATGCTGCAGGGCAAAGACAATCAAGATCGCTTCAGCAAAACTTTCCTGTGTGAAAAGGTAAAAGACTGTGTTTAATCAAAACAATCAAGATTGTAACATAAGCCACTGCTCTATGTGTGATATTAGGTTTGGCAGGAATCGGAGGCCACCTCGTAAATGGCCCATTTGACTACCCTGTAGTGAGGGGAAGTTTAGAAACAGGGGGCCAGCCATACTTTGATTCACTCTCATGAGCAGGGAGGATGAGGGCTGCCAAGAGGAATGAGAGGTGCCACGGCCAAACCAGGCTGGTGAAAGCACGGTCGGCATGTGGGTTACGATGGCTCCATCACCACGATAAATAGATAAACAGTTAGCTGACTGCATCTCTCAAAGAAGGAGATTGTGACGTAAGGAAGTGTATACATGTCACCGGAACTAGAGGTATCAAACTTGTAAATGGTAACACTTCGTTTTGTGTTCGGTTATTAGAGGCAGAAGACAACGATAGAAAACTAATCAATCGTAAATTTGGCCGGGAAATAGAAACTGGATTTAAGTGGGAACAAGAAGGCTGTCTGCAGTAACAAAGATTAAGAAACAAAACCCTGCTTCAGATGGACAGAACAATGCATAAATTACCGAATGAATGATTACAATAAAGCGACGAAAGATTATGGAAATAAAAGGAGGTCTAAAATGTTTAAATGAGAAATGACAGTACCAACAAAATATTACTACTAAACAAACCAAACGTTTTGATCCGTTTCCTTTTTTTTTTTTAATAATACATACTTTATTGTATAATGAAATGTATACATGAAGTAAAGCGAAAAGGTGACAAATAATTCCCCAAAGGAGAAAAACAATTAATATGAAATAAAATAACCGAACAGATTATATGTACATATGGGCACAAAGCGTACATATTCAATTAAAAGAGTGGTACTGAGGGCAATTTGAGATTCACATCCATTGTGCTTTGACAATGGTTTTTGGCACGGGATCTGAAGAGAGGAAAGACCTCGAAACAAATTTGTAGTCCCGGTTTTAAGATTTGCTTTTAATCATTGTTTTATATATATATATATATATATATATATATAATATATATATATATATATATATATATATATATATATATATATATATATAATGTTCGCCAAACGTGTATATATATATATATATATATGGACAGAACAATGCATATATATGCAATATATATATATATATATATATATATATATATATATATATATATATATATATATATATATATATATATATCAGTATATTTAAAATGCCTAAAACAATTTTTTAAGTACTCAACCCCTTGGGGAGCAACATTAGTTAAAACAAGTTAAAAGAGGAATCTTAAAACTATCTACAAATTTGTTTCGAGCGTGTTGCGCTGTCATCAGGATGGTTTTTGGTTTGCCCACCGCCGATGTTATATAGCGTGTGGGCTCCCGTTTGCGGTTGTTTGCACGTGCGGGTTGGCTGCACGTGTTTTTTGGGGGCTTTCAGGTTTTTGTTTTGGGTGTGTTCACTAACAACGATTTCCATTTATGCCTGCAGTTGTTTACTATTTCTGTTTTGGTGTTTAAAGTTGCTAAGTGTGGTTTGCATAGTATTAACCATTTTTCAGTTAAACATAGGTTGCACCTTTTTGAAACATTGCTGTATGGTGATGCTCTTTTTATGATTTTCCAGGATATATTGTAGCTTGTGTTTCCAGATATATTTGCTCAGTTCTGTTTGGTTTTTATATTTTTCTTTATTAAATGACTGTTTGTGGTTTGCATATCTGGTTTTGAAGTGGTTTTCAGTGATCCCTATGTATGTTTCTTTTTCATTTTCTGATGTCACAGTAGCCTGGTATACAATGTTGTTGTGAAGACATTTATTGTTTAGTGGGCACTGCTCCTTTCTGGTGCAATTGCAAGATTTCCTTTCTTCACCCTTCTTTGCTGTGTTGATTTTCATTTTGTTGGATGCGTCAATTAGGTTTTTGAGGTTGGGCATACATGAGTACGATAGTTTGACAGTGTTTTTGTTAAATATTTTGGACAGTTTGTGTTCTTTTGGAAATGAAGTTGTTAGGATTTTGAAGAATTCTTTCCCTATGTTTGTTTTGAGTTTCCCGTCGTATGGGGGGTTATACCATATGATTTTTCTTTTCCTATTTTTCTTGCTTTTATTTGTGTTGTTGTCTGGGTTGTATTGTAATTTGTAATTGTATCCACTTGTTTGTAGTGCCTCCTGGTATTCTACTGCTGCATTGTTGAACACTCTCTCACTGCATGACAGGTTTGATAGTCTCTTGTTTATGCCATGGGGTATGGTCTTTAATACAGATGGTGGATGGTTACTTTTGGTGTGTACTTTTGTTGCTCCCCAAGGGGTTGAGCACTTAAAAAATTGTTTTAGGCATTTTAAATATACTGATCTATATATATATATATATATATATATATATATACACATATATATATATATATATATGGACAGAACAATGCATATATATGCAATATATATATATATATATATATATATATATATATATATATATATATATATATATATATATATAATACACACGTTTGGCGAACATTAAAATGAAGTTGAAAAAAAGTATCACTAACAATATGATTATCCACATGAAAAGGAACAAGATAACGTGACACCTGAATGTTATGTACATTTCCACATTTTTCTTTGAACATGTTTTCCAGTGAGCTCCAAAAACATCTGAGATATTTACAACTCAAAACAAATGTTCGTTAGAATCTCTCTCATCACTACACAGTCAGCAATTTATTGTTGGACAAACACCCATAGCATCTAAAACAACAGTTGTTGTGAGAATCCTATGAGCAATTCTACTCTAAAGCCATTTTAATCTTACATCGCTGATTTTATGGAATTTAAAAAAAAAAGCACAAATGTTCAGTTTTTGTGACCATTTTAGACAATAATTAGGGTTAATGGTTTGTTTGTGTCAAAAATTCATAGAACAGTTTTGTTCCTTTATGTACACTATACATTAGACTGAATGCACTGGGTATGTCCGGGTCATTGGACTTATTCATAATTATCTGGTTTTATTCCAGCTGTTCTGACTTATTCCTTAATTGAGGACATCAGGCCATGAAATCTGACAAAGTTAATCCGGTAATCAGGATCTGTTCCAGATTCATGATATGTCAGGAATTCACTGTTTTCTCCGAGGAAGCGTTCTATTGCCTACTTTCCCTGTTTTATCAGTTTGTCGTTTGTACAAACTGTAGTACCAATTCTTAGGTTTGTACAAACTGTACTACCAATTCTTAGGTTTGTACAAACTATAGTACCAATTCTTAGGCTTGTACAAACTGTAGTACCAATTCTTAGGTTTGTACAAACTGTAGTACCAATTCTTAGGTTTGTACAAGCTGTAGTACCAGTTCTTTTTCTTTTTTTTTGCTGTCCCAACCTCTGCGCCACTTCAGAGGCAGTGCACTCACGCCGCTCATTCCGACACCCCGTCCACAGCCACAGCCCGGTCGGCCCCGCCGAAGCCCTGGCACCGGCAATCCACAGGGAGCAGTCAATGTCAAGTCGTCAAGAGGCAACCCACCGGAGGAGACACTGCACTCCTGCCGAGTCACTTCGGTGGTGTTCAGTGGCGCCTGTTCTGATCTAACATACGCAGGACGCCACCTACTAAGCCCTCTAGTGACGACACTAATATATATACTTAGTCGCGGAGCCGGCGTGAGTGAGCTCTCCCTCCGGAGGGCGCCACCACGTCCGTCCAACGACAGCCCCCATGGACTCGCCGATACCGGTGACCCCGACGGAACCAAACCAAGGCCACAAACGTGGAGAGGACATCGAAACTGAGGTCACCATGAGAGCAGGGCACGAAGGGCCACAGAATGTGAGACATTTTTTTTTATGTTGATCGATGAGAATGAGGATGATTAAAATGATGCTACGGATTTCCATTTCGGTCTGAGACTACATGACAGGGCTGTACTCTACGCTTCCTTTCATATATTATCCCGGCGTCAACCAGGCCCGAGAGATACAGGCACTTGCAGTGTTGGTCAGGAAATTTGAGCAACACTCTCAGAAACGCATGCATTAAGTGGATGAACCTCGACTGTGTGGTCCCAGTCTTCCCAACTGAGTCCGCAGCAAACTCAACTCTGGGTAGGAGCCGGTCGGGGCAGAAAAACCCACATGACTCTGATGGGATTCGAACCCACGACCTCCCAGCCGGGAGTCCGCGACGCTAACCACTTCGCCACGGCGGCTGGTGTAGTACCAGTTCTTAGGTTTTCGTTATAGAATACACGTTCAGCAAGCAGTTTGGCTGAATTTTCAGGTTTCACAAAAAAACTAAGTGATCTGTATGCTTTTAAGTGTATGCATCAAAGCAACTTTGTTCAATTTCATGTATAGGAACAGGTGTTTTATTTATTTATTTATTTATTTATTTATTTATTAATCGGTTTGGGCTAACTCCCAGTGGACAACTTTAACTACTTTCTGCTTCCATGTGACCGAAGAACTGATACTGAACATCAAAATTGAATTCAAGAAAATGTTGTAAAACGGTCTTGTCTCAGCCATTTTCTATGATTTGCTATGATTTGTGACTTTCCCCTAACGCATTCTCTGTTGTCGACGACATCGACATTTTTAGTGACTGCATACAACTCATTTGTTATGCAAATGTGGTGTAACGTTTTACACATTGTATACCACCAATGTGTTTCAGAAATCAGTCTTAATCTTTCTTTTTTTGTGTGCCCTCGTTCCCCCTCAGTTTTGTAAGTTAAAGAACGTCCAATCTCTTCTCCCCAAAACATGGTTTTGTTCACCAAGATTTTAAAACAGAAATTTGTTTTCTACTACTATTTTTGATAACGAGAATAACCGTTTATCAGCCCTAAAACATCTTAAAAATAATGTCATCCCCACTTCCCCACAACGGGCTACCCTCTGCTCTCTCTCTCTCCCCCCCCCCCCACTCCCCCGTCAGTCCTCCCGTCCCCAAACTCCAGTTCCCCCACTCATACACTTACCACCCTACTCCTCCTCCTCCTCCTCCTTCTCCCATGCATTTTTTGTTTACCTCGAAAAGGCTAATGCGAACGGAAGAGCAAAGACATGCTGGGTGGTTAAAGTTGTTGAAACAGGTAATTTTTAAGGTCAGATTACCTGGAATTCTTAGAGTCAGTGTGTAATAGAGTAACGGCCATTTGTCCCGTCAAGTGAGAGCTCGATAAAGTAAAGGTCTCTGACCGTGAGGTTTTTTTTTTTCTTACTGAATGAATTTCGAACTGTGAAGTATCAGTTTTGATATAAAAAGAAAAAGAAAAAGACGACGCCTTGCAATGTATATTTGAAGGAGATCAGATATGTAAAGGTCAGTATTGTAAACGAAAGAAACCGTTGACAATTAAAGTTTGTGTATTCAATATTCTTTACAATCTGACAGAAAGTAAGGTGAGCGGAAAAGAGGACACCTGTTAGAGATTTGAAGACCGTTGCCTTAACTGATGTTTATAGGAATATTCTGAGAAAAATGCTTGTGTCTGATTTAATAGATTTTTAAGTACGCCGTAAGGGCTTGCACCACAATTCATTATGCTCAGTTTCTAGTAATCTTGTTAAACTTGTCAGGATGATCTATTTCTAGACATAGTGCATGCAAAATAGATTTCCACTCTTGTATTCCTGTCTATAATGTTTTAATCGTGTTATTAAATGATTCAGAAAAGACGTCTTGTGCATTATTTAGTTCAACTTTGTGAAGTTTTCCGTAAGGACCTTCCTCCAGAAGTCGTTGTAATCAGTTTTCAGGAATCAGTCTGGACCATGATTTCTGAAATGATCTATTTCTGAATTTACAGGTGATGTTCATGTCTACAGGTTTTTAATTCATGTAATTTTCCCAAAGTGTAAATTATTTTTGTGATTGTTAGATTTGGAAAACCGGCAAACCCGTTTTTGCGGACACTTGCACATAGTTTAAGTGATGTTATGCGTCACTTAGGACTATATTTGTACCACCTTCAGTCTGATTGGATACTTGGCATTTCCGAATGGTTCACCCGGTTTCAAAAGCTGAATGCAAAACGAAGCGCACGTCCTTGAAGTAATCGCACCTGTCCACGTCGTTCTTGAAGTAATCTCACCTGTCCACGTCGTCCTTGAAGTCATCACACCTGTCCACGTCGTCCTTGAAGTCATCACACCTGTCCACGTCGTTCTTGAAGTCATCACACCTGTCCACGTCGTCCTTGAAATCATCACACCTGTCCACGTCGTCCTTGAAGTCATCACACCTGTCCACGTCGTTCTTGAAGTTATCACACCTGTCCACGTCGTCCTTGAAGTCATCACAACCTGTCCACGTCGTCCTTGAAGTCATCACACCTGTCCCCGTCGTCCTTGAAGTCATCCACACTGTCCACGTCGTCCTTGAAGTCATCACACCTGTCCACGTCGTCCTCGAAGTCATCACACCTGTCCACGTCGTCCTTGAAGTCATCACACCTGTCCACGTCGTCCTTGAAGTCATCACACCTGTCCACGTCGTCCTTGAAGTCATCACACCTGTCCAGGTCGTCCTTGAAGTCACCACACCTGTCCACGTCGTCCTTGAAGTCATCACACCTGTCCACGTCGTCCTTGAAGTCACCACACCTGTCCACGTCGTCCTTGAAGTCATCACACCTGTCCACGTCGTCCTTGAAGTCATCACACCTGTCCACGTCGTCCTTGAAGTCATCACACCTGTCCACGTCGTTCTTGAAGTCATCACACCTGTCCACGTCGTCCTTGAAGTCATCACACCTATCCACGTCGTCCTTGAAGTCATCACACCTGTCCACGTCGTTCTTGAAGTCATCACACCTGTCTACGTCGTCCTTGAAGTCATCACACCTGTCCACGTCGTCCTTGAAGTCATCACACCTGTCCACGTCGTCCTTGAAGTCATCACACCTGTCCACGTCGTCCTTGAAGTCATCACACCTGTCCACGTCGTCCTTGAAGTCATCACACCTGTCCACGTCGTCCTTGAAGTCATCACACCTGTCCACGTCGTCCTTGAAGTCATCACACCTGTCCACGTCGTTCTTGAAGTCATCACACCTGTCCACGTCGTCCTTGAAGTCATCACACCTGTCCACGTCGTCCTTGAAGTCACCACACTGTCCACGTCGTCCTTGAAGTCATCACACCTGTCCACGTCGTCCTTGAAGTCATCACACCTGTCCACGTCGTCCTTGAAGTCATCACACCTGTCCACGTCGTCCTTGAAGTCATCATACCTGTCCACGTCGAAAAGTAATCGAGCGTAACGACGAGGGTTTGTTTGAAAACTAGGACTTAAGGAGTCCACGCACAGAAAAGCAACGTTATTTAATCTTCAAACACTGAATGAAAAACTTGACCAGCGTCGTCCACGCCCCAGAGAGCAAAGCCCTCCTGGGCCTGATAGACATCCACCTGCTTCATGCTGCCCGGGTACAGCAGCCAGGCCAGGCCAGTGGGAGTGTCAGACCCTACCCCACTTCTCAGCCACACCCGGCCCTCCATGTCCACCACCACCACCACGTCTCTACCTGACGCCACAGACTGAAACGTGCCCTCCAGTGCCCGCCACTCCGTGCCCGCCGAGCCCGAGTCCCCGTGAGTACCCAGCCTGTGGAAGAGGTGCCCGGTGGTGTTCAGGACCCAGACTCCAGCCAGACCCACGTCCACCTGCTGAATGTCCATGCCCATGTCCTGCCAGGCGGAAGCGTCGTAATGGATCACCCGGTCGGTTGTCTTTCTGGCCCACAAACTCTCTCCGGGACTGATGCTGACCCATTTCATATCCGGGCTCTGACGTTTCCATCCACTTCCGTCAGGATCTGAGGTGGAAATTCCATCTCTGTACCAGGGTATGTTCACTGAATTAACCCCCCACATGATATCGGTACCCACATCCAGCTGAGCCAGGGCGCCGTATACTAGGGTCCACGTTGTCCCCGAGCTGTGCGGATCCTGGTAAGTGCCAGCTCTGTAGTAGATGCGATCCGCAGAGTCCACGGCCCACACGCCGGCTGGCCCCACCGACACGTGGTCCATGGCACGGGGACACGCTTTCCAGCAGTCCGCGGCAGCTCCCGAACCGCTGGAGCAGATGGTGCCATCGTCACTGGACGACCCTGAGGGCTCTGTAACAGGCATGGGCAAAAATGTGGACGTCTTTACCTGTGTGACTAAAGATGTGGGGTGTGTGTGTGTGTGTGTGTGTGTGTGTGTGTGTGTGTGTGTGTGTGTGTGTGTGTGTGTGTGTGTGCGCACAAAGCATACTCTCTCTCTGTGTTCCCCTCTCTCTCTCTTCTTTCTCTCAGACACACACACACGCGCGCGACACACACACACGCGCGCGACACACACACACACACACACACACACACACACACACACACACACACAACACACACACACACACACACACTTTGATTCTTTCATTCTTTCAGTCACTGAATTCTACATTTGAATGAAGTAAGCTGGTCATTCATTAAAAACTGTCAGTAAAAGTACATCTTTTGGGGGTAATGTGAATCTGTGTATTTACACACAGACTCATGTGTTCATATTTATATAGACACACATCCATCCACTCTTTTCTCAAACACACACACACACACACACACACACACACACACACACGCACGCACGCACGCACGCACGCACGCACGCACGCACGCACGCACGCACGCACGCACGCACGCACGCACGCACGCACGCACACACACACACAATTATGCACATACGCTTTACATATATCTGATTAGTCCCCCTAAAAGTTTTGATCATCTATCTTATGATATTACCCTTTTCCAAGATACTTGTGGACTCTAATATTTACCCAGAGTTTATTGGTAAAAACAAACAAACAAACAAAAACAAAGATAATGACCTTTGCCCGTTCATGTCACGTTTTAACTGATTCAGGCTAGTCTTCTTCCGTTGTTCAAGGTTCAGAACTAGCTTTTATCCGCTGTTGAAGGTTTAGAACATTTGCAGTTAAGCTTCAAGATCACGAGCCTTGTGGTTTCAACTCAAGACCATGTTAAAGGCTTTTGACAACAGCTGGAAGGGGAAAGAAGGTCTACTTACATTGATTTTTTAAAACAGAAAACCGTGCATGATTTGAAAAAGACTGATTCGAAAGAGAGGGGGAATGGAAGAGGGGCTGAGTCGGGAGAAAGAGGGGGGGTGGTGGTGGGGTGGAGGGAGACGCGGTGGACTCTAACGACAACGTAAACTGACCTTTGGCAATGACGTAAAATCGATAACCCGGCGCGTCCAGTAAACTGAAATTGCTGCACAGCGCGCAGAACATGCACACTCTGTCTCGCCTGCTGTATGAATAGCCGCCGCACGGGTACTTCGTTGAGCAGCGCACTGCGCATGTCACTGCTGTGACGTTACTGTAGATCACGACGGCGTCACCAGACATTCGCTTGTTTCGGAGTTGGGGATTCTCGTCAAAGTGTCGTCTTCTCAAGGCTTCACACCTGAAAAGACATGATAGGTCAAACGGACAGGCTTGGGGATTCTCGTCAAAGTGTCGTCTTCTCAAGGCTTCACACCTGAAAAGACATGATAGGTCAAACGGACAGGCTTGGGGATTCTCGTCAAAGTGTCGTCTTCTCAAGGCTTCACACCTGAAAAGACATGATAGGTCAAACGGACAGGCCTGTCGAAGTTACAAACGGAAGAGAGCAACTTATGTAAAGGTAAATAAATACAACTGAACACACTGGATTCCGTACTCTGATATAAACACTCACTTATTCACACAACATAAAGACACCACACGCCACTGAACGGTCCTTAATAACGCTTCATTTTCGTTCGTAATTCAACAGGGTAGAGCTCATACGGTCCTTAATAACGCTTCATTTTCGTTCGTAATTCAACAGGGTAGAGCTCATACGGTCCTTAATAACGCTTCATTTTCGTTCGTAATTCAACAGGGTAGAGCTCATACAGTCCTTAATAACGCTTCATTTTCGTTCGTAATTCAACAGGGTAGAGCTCATACAGTCCTTAATAACGCTTCATTTTCGTTCGTAATTCAACAGGGTAGAGCTCATACAGTCCTTAATAACGCTTCATTTTCGTTCGTAATTCAACAGGGTAGAGCTCATACAGTCCTTAATAACGCTTTTATTTTCGTTCGTAATTCAACAGCGTAGAGCTCATACAGTCCTTAATAACGCTTCATTTTCGTTCGTAATTCAACAGAGTAGAGCTTATACAGTCCTTAATAACGCTTCATTTTCATTCGTAATTCAACAGAGTAGAGCTCATATGCATACAGTCCTTAATAACGCTTCATTTTCGTTCGTAATTCAACAGGGTAGAGCTCATACAGTCCTTAATAACGCTTCATTTTCGTTCGTAATTCAACAGGGTAGAGCTCATACAGTCCTTAATAACGCTTCATTTTCGTTCGTAATTCAACAGAGTAGAGCTCATACAGTCCTTAATAACGCTTCATTTTCGTTCGTAATTCAACAGAGTAGAGCTCATACAGTCCTTAATAACGCTTCATTTTAGTTCGTAATTCAACAGGGTAGAGCTCATACAGTGGTCTTTGTACTACAACAACAACAAAAAAATACATTAAAAAAAACAAACTTAAAGCCTAGCACCTAAAAATCGTCAATGCTGACAATAGCTGATAGTCTTTACTCTGAGTTACTGTACCTCCAAACTATGAAAGACAGTTCAAGACCCGTTTTAACCAAATTCACAACTACATTAGTAATCTACTACCTTAAACAAAGATGTAGCTGAAATGTATTGCTTCACAAGTTGCATCAGTCCCTGCGATTAGAAAACAAATTATCAATACTCGGTTAAAACGCACATGAACGAAGCTGCGATCAGAGAATTCATATTATGAAAGTTTTACGAACCAAATGTCATACGTCTTTTGACCTGGCGTCGATGGCTTGACGCTGCATTTGAACTGCTATCCTGAACTGTCAGAGTACAAAGCATTCTCCTTCTCACTGCTCATGTTGGTACTCTCCGTGACAGATTCACCACAACCATTGTGTGGTGGTCTTGGTACTTGGGGACGAGGATCTGGCGACTGCATAAAAGATTGTGAAGAATCACCGAAGGATTTAACACTTTCAAGGTCATGCATGTGTTGGATAGATCTTGCGTGGAGTCTACTGGACAGGGTTCATCTCAGAAGAGGGTACCAGTCCAGTGTCACTAGGAGAGAGTTCATCTCAGAGAGGGTACCAGTCCAGTGTCACTAGGACAGGGTTCATCTCAGAAGAGGGTACCAGTCCAGTGTCACTAGGACAGGTTCATCTCAGAAGAGGGCACCAGTACAGTGTCACAAGGACAGGGTTAATCTCAGAAGAGGGTACCAGTCCAGTGTCACTAGGACAGTGTTCATCTCAGGAGAGGCACCAGTCCAGTGTCACTAGGAGAGGGTTCATCTCAGAAGAGGGCACCAGTCCAGTGTCACTAGGACAGGGTTCATCTCAGAAGAGGGTGCCAGTCCAGTGTCACTAGGACAGGTTCATCTCAGGAGAGGGCATTAGTCCAGTGTCACTAGGGGAGGGATCATCTCAGAAGAGGGTACCAGTCCAGTGTCACTAGGAGAGGGTCATCTCAGAGAGGGCACCAGTCCAGTGTCACTAGGAAAGGGTTCCTCTCAGGAGAGGGTACCAGACCATGTCATGAGGACAGGGTTTATCTCAGGGAGGGCACCAGTCCAGTGTCACTAGGACAGGGTTCATCTCAGAAGAGGGTACCAGTCCAGTGTCACTAGACAGGGTTCATCTCAGAAGAGGGTACAAGTCCAGTCTTACTAGGACAGGGTTCATTTCAGGAGAGAGTACCAGTCAAGTGTCACTAGGACAGGTTCATCTCAGAAGAGGTACCAGTCCAGTGTCACTAGGAGAGGGTTCATCTCAAGAGAGGGTACCAGTCCAGTGTCACTAGGACAGGGTTCATCTCAGGAGAGGGTACCAGTCCAGTGTCACTAAGAGAGGGTTCATCTCAGGAGAGGGCACCAGTCCAGTGTCACTAGGAGAGGGTTCATCTCAGAAGAGGGTACCAGTCCATTGTCACTATGAGAGGGTTCATCTCAGGAGAGGGCACCAGTCCAGTGTCATTAGGACAGGGTTCATCTCAGAAGAGGGGACCAGTCCAGTGTCACTAGGACAGGGTTCATCTCAGAAGAGCGTACCAGTCCAGTGTCACGAGGACAGGCTTCATCTCAGAAGAGGGTACCAGTCCAGTGTCACTAGGACAGGGTTCATCTCAGAAGAGGGTACCAGTCCAGTGTCACTAGGACAGGGTTCATCTCAGGAGAGGGTACCAGTCCAGTGTCACTAGGACAGGGTTCATCTCAGGAGAGGGTACCAGTCCAGTGTAACTAGGACAGGGTTCATCTCAGAAGAGGGTACCAGTCCAGTGTCACTAGGACAGGGTTCATCTCAGGAGAGGGTACCAGTCCAGTGTCACTAGGACAGGGTTCATCTCAGAAGAGGGTACTAGTCCAGTGTCACTAGGACAGGGTTAATCTCAGGAGAGGGCACCAGTCCAGTGTCACTAGGACAGGGTTCATCTCAGAAGACGGCACCAGTCCAGTGTCACTAGGACAGGGTTCATCTCAGAAGAGGTCACCAGTCCAGTGTCACTAGGAGATGGTTCAGTTCAGAAGAGGGCACCAGTCCGGTGTCACTAGGAGAGGGTTCATCTCAGAAGAGGTCACCAGTCCAGTGTCACTAGGAGACACAACCTGCCCAGTCCTAAAGACCCATCTCCATGTCCAGTGTCACTAGGACAGGGTTCATCTCAGAAGAGGGTACCAGTCCAGTGTCACGAGGACAGGCTTCATCTCAGGAGAGGGTACCAGTCCAGTGTCACTAGGAGAGGGCTCATCTCAGAGGAGTGTACCAGTCCAGTGTCATTAGGACAGGGTTCATCTCAGAAGAGGGCACCAGTCCACTGTAACTAGGACAGGGTTCATCTCAGAAGAGGGTACCAGTCCAGTGTCACTAGGACAGGGTTCATCTCAGAAGAGGGTGCCAGTCCAGTGTCACTAGGACAGAGTTCATCTCAGGAGAGGCCATTGGTCCAGTGTCACTAGGAGAGGGATCATCTCAGAAGAGGGTACCAGTCCAGTGTCACAAGGAGAGGGTCATCTCAGGAGAGGGCACCAGTCCAGTGTCATTAGGACAGGGTTCCTCTCAGGAGAGGGTACCAGTCCAGTGTCATGAGGATAGGGTTTATCTCAGGAGAGGGCACCAGTCCAGTGTCACTAGGACAGGGTTCTTCTCAGAAGAGGGCACCAGTCCAGTGTCACTAGGACAGGGTTCCTCTCAGGAGAGGGTACTAGTCCAGTGTCACTAGGACAGGGTTCATCTCAGAAGAGGGTACAGTGCCACCCCGGTTAGGGGACCACCCTTGGTTGCAAAAAAAGTGGTCCTCTAACCGGGTGGTCCGCTTACCGAAGTACAGTATCAGAATAATTCTCACATTCTCACATTCTCACATTACAAACCTCAAACGGTGACTGTGAACATCACTGTCTTTGGAAAAACGAAGTAAGTTCAGCTTGCTTTGACGACTCCACACCCGCTGGACTTGACTTTTTCCAATGCCGTACTTTTCTGCCAATGCTCTTTGTGATTTCCCATTGCTTTGTTGTATCAGCTCCACTTTTTCCTTCAGGCTCAACTCCTTTTGTTTCTTACTTGGTGTAGCCATTCTGACGCCAACTGGTTGCTTGCATTGAGCAGTGATGAATGGTGTTAGCAAAGGAATCGTGAGAGTGAGAGTGAACGTTACACGAGAAAGTCAAAAAGTTGAGCAGTGAGTGAAGTGTGAACTTCCGATCATTATCAAGTGGAAAAGTTGAGCAGTGAGTGAAGTGTGAACTTCCGATCATCATCAAGTGGTCCTCTTGCCAACTTGTGTGTACATGTACTGTATGTGTGTGTGTGTGTGTGTGTGTGTGTGTGTGTGTGTGTGTGTGTGTGTGTGTGTGTGTGTGTGTGTCATTATCAAGTACATGTGGGAGTGGACAATGCAAGAGAACGCACAATGACAAAGTGAATCACTCCGATTTTTTCTAATGGTGGTCCTCTTACCGAGGTTAAATCTGACATTTGGTCCCGTTTTGGGTGGTCCGCGGTCCGAGGACCGGGGTGGTCCTGTTACCGGGGTTTTAGTAACAGAGATAAAGAGGGAAAAAATTCGGTCGCAAAAAAAGCGGTCCCTTCAGCGGGGTGGTCCCCTCACCGGGGTGGTCCGCAACCGGGGTTCCACTGTACTAGTCCAGTGTCACTAGGACAGGGTTACTCTCAGGAGAGGGTACCAGGCCAGTGTCATGAGGACAGGGTTTATCTCAGGAGAGGGCACCAGTCCAGTGTCACTAGGACAGGGTTCATCTCAGAAGAGGGTACCAGTCCAGTGTCACTAGGAGAGGGCTCATCTCAGAAGAGGGTACCAGTCCAGTGTCACTAGGACAGGGTTCATCTCAGAAGAGGGTACCAGTCCAGTGTCACTAGGACAGGGTTCATCTCAGAAGAGGGTACCAGTCCAGTGTCACTAGGACAGGGTTCATCTGAGGATAGGGTACCAGTCCAGTGTAACTAGGACAGGGTTCATCTCAGGAGAGGGTACCAGTCCAGTGTCACTAGGACAGGGTTCATCTCAGAAGAGGGTACCAGTCCAGTGTCACTAGGACAGGGTACATCTCAGGAGAGGGCGCCAGTCCAGTGTCACCAGGACAGGGTTCATCTCAGAAGAGGGTACCAGTCCAGTGTCACTAGGACAGGGTTCATCTCAGGAGAGGGTACCAGTCCAGTGTCACTAGCACAGGGTTCATCTCAGAAGAGGGTACCAGTCCAGTGTCACTAGGACAGGGTTCATCTCAGGAGAAGGCACCAGTCCAGTGTCACTAGGACAGGGTTCATCTCAGAAGAGGGTACCAGTCCAGTGTCACTAGGACAGGGTTCATCTCAGAAGAGGGCACCAGTCCAGTGTCACTAGGAGAGGGTTCATTTCAGAAGAGGGCACCAGTTCGGTGTCACTAGGAGAGGGTTCATCTCAGAAGAGGTCACCAGTCCAGTGTCACTAGGAGACACAACCTGCCCAGTCCTAAAGAGCCATCTCCACTTGACGCAACGTTCGCCTCGGCCAAAACTACTACACCAACCTGGACACCCTTTGCTGCTGATAGAAGTATCCTTGCAGGGTGGGAAATTGCATAAATACGCACTGATATGGCATACCAAAAAGCTACCCGACAGCTTTTAAAGAACTCCTATTTCGAAACTAAATGTTGAGAGTGGAGAGAAGGATTCTAAAAAGAGGGATCGGGTTTGAATCCAGGGGTCTTTTATACACAAGGATATGAAAGAGTCGCCAAGGGAAACCTAGTATCCACTTCATCCTAAATAAATGTCAGAGATCGGTTACTGTACCAGGCTCCAACCTCATTAAGAATGATTTCCAATATCACTCACGTGCGACCTTTTGCCAGCCAACCTCTTGAAAGCTAACTCGAAAATTCCTACCTGCCAGCCACTGTAGCCAACCTCTCCAGTGGGAAGCCCCCGGGGGAGCGAACTTCCAGTCAAATTCCTACCTGCCAGCCACTGTAACCAACCTCTCCAGTGGGAAGCCCCCGGCAGAGCGACTTTCCAGTCAAATTCCTACCTGCCAGCCACTGTAACCAACCTCTCCAGTGGGAAGCCCCGGCAGAACGAACTTCCAGTCAAATTCCTACCTGCAGCCACTGTAACCAACCTCTCCAGTGGGAAGCCCCCGGCAGAACGAACTTCCAGTCAAATTCCTACCTGCCAGCCACTGTAACCAACCTCTCCAGTGGGAAGCCCCCGGCAGAACGAACTTCCAGTCAAATTCCTACCTGCCAGCCACTGTAACCAACCTCTCCAGTGGGAAGCCCCGGCAGAACGAACTTCCAGTCAAATTCCTACCTGCCAGCCACTGTGACCAACCTCTCCAGTGGGAAGCCCCCGGCAGAACGAACTTCCAGTCAAATTCCTACCTGCCAGCCACTGTGACCAACCTCTCCAGTGGGAAGCCCCCCAGAACGAACTTCCAGTCAAATTCCTACCTGCCAGCCACTGTAACCAACCTCTCCAGTGGGAAGCCCCCGGCAGAACGAACTTCCAGTCAAATTCCTACCTGCCAGCCACTATGACCAACCTCTCCAGTGGGAAGCCCCGGCAGAACAAACTTCCAGTCAAATTCCTACCTGCCAGCCACTGTAACCAACCTCTCCAGTGGGAAGCCCCCGGCAGAACGAACTTCCAGTCAAATTCCTACCTGCCAGCCACTGTGACCAACCTCTCCAGTGGGAAGCCCCGGCAGAACGAACTTCCAGTCAAATTCCTACCTGCCAGCCACTGTAACCAACCTCTCCAGTGGGAAGCCCCCGGCAGAACGAACTTCCAGTCAAATTCCTACCTGCCAGCCACTGTGACCAACCTCTCCAGTGGGAAGCCCCCGGCAGAACGAACTTCCAGTCAAATTCCTACCTGCCAGCCACTGTAACCAACCTCTCCAGTGGGAAGCCCCCGGCAGAACGAACTTCCAGTCAAATTCCTACCTGCCAGCCACTGTGATCAACCTCTCCAGTGGGAAGCCCCCGCAGAACGAACTTCCAGTCAACAGCGTCCCAGTCTTGCTGTGCAGCCAGGAATCTCTCAGCATTGTCTGAGATCAGCCTTAGAGGCATGCCACTGTGGGCAAAATTACGTAAGCCTGTAGCGGCCTCACAAGTCATGGGTGTCACTGTTTCCAGGTATGCAAAAGAACTGAACGGGCTTGTTTGATTCTACACTCTGGTAAAGGAAGCCAGGTGTTGGTAGCAGAAGGGGCATTTTGAATCTGGCATGACTTACACTATCATTTCATTCTGCCGCAGATGTGCCTAGCACCCGAAGTCTAATACTGATTCCCAGACTCAACCAACATGCTGTTCTCATCCATATACTTCATAGTTGTGTGCACTTGACGAGCGTAAAGCACACCAAAATAACCCGTTGGTAAGATGATAGGATGTTGGGCTTCACAGCGCATAGCTGAAAACTGAAGCTTACTTGTAACGTCCTTCCACTATAAGTGATTCAGACAAGAGATCACCCTTTCCAATGAACAAATGCAATTTATGAATAGATCTTTGAGGCACGGGTTAATCGCTTAGTAGCTTTCCTAATTACTTTGAAGATAAAAATTCTCAAGATTGCTTCTCCGGAGACCCCTTTCAGTTCACAAGGAATCTGTTTTAGAGGCTAAAATCTGGGCCATTCAAAGCTGACAAAGAAGCTCCTGAGCAGCATTTCCAGAAAACATATGCTGACCCTCAGAACGAAGCATCACCTTAAATCTAGGGCTTCATGTGCCCTGCATGGCCCAAGAGGTTAGAATGACCAGCCACCACAGCTGGATGAGGTAAAGGAAGAGGTTAAGAAAAGCCAGCGCCAAATCTTTGCCTGGCCTAATGGAATACCCTATCTTCTGTGTAAGAAATATTCTGATGTCCTTTAGTGTCTCCATAAACCGATAAGATCAGTATGGACAAACGTATGGATCAGTGACCAGTGCATTACAGTGGAGGAATATACCTTCCTAAAGAGTAGTCAACTAGTTCAGGCCAATATAACTGCTGAACGCTGAGGAGAAAATCTCTCTGTCTTGGCAGCCAGGTTGACCAAGTATCACACAGACAGTGAGTATCTGGATGAGTCGGTCAGAAAGGAGGCGTCCCGAAACTGTCTGGCTGTGTAGAACACGCGACTCTGATTTGGGAAGCAACACAAGGAGCTCAAGCAGAGAAAAGGGACCTCGACGTGGTGGGGTTTGAACTGGTAAATTCATTTCCACACAAGATAATTCCATTGGTCCTTGAGATGTATTATGTCCTAGAGAACATCCGAGAAATAACTGAAGAAATATTTCCATGTCTTGTCAATGAGATTTTTTCACAAAGAACACACAACAGACCGGATCAATCTGGGAATTAGCATATCAATCGACTATGCAATTTCTCCAGTACTGTTTGTGTTAGTAATAGAGGTACTCTTGAAGCAGCCATGAGACGCATCCGTCCTGTAGACTTTGGGAATGGATACCAATTTCCCCTCCAAATTCTTTCATGGATTATAATTATAACACGTCTTTCCAACGAAGATGAAATGCTCAAAATACTGAAGCACTCAAGCAAGTTAGTTGCGTCATTAAGGGTGAGTTTCAAACCAAAGAAATCATGAAGCCTCTCCCTGCGGACAGGAAACGTAGCTGAAATAGTTAGCTTTATTCTAGCCAGTCAAACCATTCCGACAATGACAGAAGAATCAGTTAATGATCTTAGAAGGTGGCATGATGACTCCTCGAAAGACACAAAGAGGGAGAAAGGAAAGCAAGCATATGACAGAAGAAAACCTGCGAATAATAGACCGTTGTGGTAAATATAAGGTCCGGTGCTTGCAGTTCATGGTGATCCCAGAGCTCCTCTGGCCTCAATTGATGTGTAATTTCAGCACCTGCAAGGTGGAATCAGTGGAGGGCGAAATCAACAAACCTTTTGCTCTCAAACTCTCCCTAGAGTTTGTTCTAGCTCTATTGAATATGCTTCCTCAGTCTGAGCTTACCATCACAGAGCCCAGCTGTATCGTTATTTTTATTTCAAGAAGGGAGAGCTCATAGAAAGGTATTCTACCAAAATACAGAACTGCCCCCCAAATTACAATCTGACAACCTTCATCACACCCAACACAACAATAATGACTCTGAAAGGTTAAAGATTAGTCCTTGCATGGACACTCTAAAACTGACTGACAACAAGCACGAAAAAAAAGGGCACCTTACCTAAAATACAATGCATTGTAATGTGTTGTTTATATCACCAAATGACCGTGCTTTATCTACATGATGAAATGCTGAGGTTATACCTTCTTTTGTGTTTGTTTATCTAGTTATTTATCCAGACATCTATTTTGGGCTTGCTGTATGTCTAATTTCTTATTCTAAATGTTGCTACGTGTTTTTTGTTTGTTTGATAACAACAAAAGAAAATCAAAATGTTAAAAAAAGGAGGGGGGGGGGGGGGGGTGGGGGAGGGGGGGGGGGGGGTGGATGCTTACCACCATGTGAATGTTTCAAACACACCAGATCAGTTTCAACATTGACAATCGTGATGCAGCTGCGGTGTCGGCGAAACTGACCGATCAAAGGTTCACGCCTGACTGGAGATGTATAATTCATGGGATTTTCTTCTCTTTTTTTTTCGTTTGTTGTTGTTGTTCCCACTCAAAGCCAAGAGGTTTGGGGTTCAAACGGGAAGACCGTGGTCATCCAATTCATTTAACGCACAAAATGGATGTGTGATTCACATTCCTGCTGAAAAAAAAATTCCAGTGTAATACTGCAGGCATCCATACTTCCTAGGCATGCTCGACTCCTCAAAATATGAAAGAAAGAAAGCATGGCTTCGTCATGTATTCAGCATTGCACAGAGAATGTTTGGCCCTGTAATTTATTCACGGAAGTGAACCGGAAAACTCTGTGTTTGCCTCGCTTTAGAAATCAATAGGGAGGCGAGAGGACTGGCATGCTCAGGCGCTGAAGAGAAGAACACAGACCAGCAGCAGAATGGCCTTTATCCTCGACAGAGACAGACTTCCCGTGTACACCTGGTTCAGGTGTAACGCCGTGCCCACTACACCAGTGACGGAC
>CM031605.1:8624021-8634021 GCA_018398815.1 Conus ventricosus | reverse complement strand
GGATTGGGGGGGGGGGGGGGGGGGGACATGTAAACAGGACCAAAATCTCATAAAGTCTGTTCAAATTTTGAAAAACATTCGGAATCTTATTGATTAGGGTCGCCATTCAAATTCACACACACACACACACACACACACACACACACACACATATATATATTATATATATATATATATATATATATAGTTAAAACAAGTTAAAAGAGGAATCTTAAAACTATCTGCAAATTTGTTTTGAGCGTGTTGCGCTGTCATCAGGATGGTTTTTGGTTTGCCCACCGCCGATGTTATATAGCGTGTGGGCTCCCGTTTGCGGTTGTTTGCACGTGCGGGTTGGCTGCACGTGTTTTTTTGGGGCTTTCAGGTTTTTGTTTTGGGTATGTTCACTAACAACGATTTCCATTTATGCCTGCAGTTGTTTACTATTTCTGTTTTGGTGTTTAAAGTTGCTAAGTGTGGTTTGCATAGTATTAACCATTTTTCAGTTAAACATAGGTTGCACCTTTTTGAAATATTGCTGTATGGTGATGCTCTTTTTATGATTTTCCAGGATATATTGTAGCTTGTTTTTGCGTCTTTAAGTTTCCAGATATATTTGCTCAGTTCTGTTTGGTTTTTATATTTTTCTTTATTAAATGACTGTTTGTGGTTTGCATATCTGGTTTTGAAGTGGTTTTCAGTGATCCCTATGTATGTTTCTTTTTCATTTTCTGATGTCACAGTAGCCTGGTATACAATGTTGTTGTGAAGACATTTATTGTTTAGTGGGCACTGCTCCTTTCTGGTGCAATTGCAAGATTTCCTTTCTTCACCTTCTTTGCTGTGTTGATTTTCATTTTGTTGAATGCGTCAATTAGGTTTTTGAGGTTGGGCATACATGAGTACGATAGTTTGACAGTGTTTTTGTTAAATATTTTGGACAGTTAGATAGTTTTAAGATTCCTCTTTTAACTTGTTTTAACTAATGTTGCTCCCCAAAGGGTTGTTAAAAAATTGTTTTAGGCATTTTAAACATATGATCTATATATATATATATATATATCTCGACAGAGGTAAATCAGTTAGGGTTATCAGCACATGTTGTCCATTGCGCACTTCTTTTCTGTTCATGACTTTGTCATTCAACATTAAAGTTTTCATACCCCTAACTGATTTACCTCTGTCGAGTTATTTTATTTTCATACCCCTAACTGATTTACCTCTGTCGAGTTATTTTGTTCTTCTGACCCGTGCGTTTTTAATGGCGCTAAGTATATATATATATATATATATATATATATATATATATATATATATATATAATAAACTAATAAATTCCAAGGATAAGTACCAAGCACCATTCCAGCAACTTACAGAGCAGCTTGGTGTTGCAATGCAAATGCAAGAAATATTCAATTATAAACAAAGCTTGCTCTTATCTCTTAGACTGAAGAAATAGGAGGAGATAAGCATTCATATCTGCAGTGGTAGATAATTCTGCCTAACTAACAGGATGTGCTTGAGTGGGTGAATGGGGAATAATAAATACTTTATTGCAACACCAAGCTGCTCTGTAAGTTGCTGGAATGGTGCTCAGTACTTATCCTTGGAATTTATTAGTTTTTTGTAATTTAGTCCCTTGCGGATTCATTCCAAGAACTGGCCCTCAGAATTTGTGTCTTAAGAGGTTATCTTTTTATATTTTCTACTTTTCACAAGAAAATGTAGCTTGTTTTGCTCTTTCATGATTTGCTTTTGCTTCTTAGGTGGCACCTTTGGTTGGTTTTTTGAAACCTCAACAAACATACTACGGTATTGCACACCAGCCTTTTCTGGGATAGCATTCTTCTTAATTAAAACCGAAAAGGCAGAGGAGTCAATTTACCACTTTCCGCGGTCACTGAGTGTCACGGTCAAAAATAGAACAACCAAGTCGTGGTCCAGGTTGTTTGGACATAAGCTCTAACTCAAATATTCTGGGCGCCACGCAGACCGGCCCATGGTTCGGATCCAGCCAATTAAGCATAGGGGAGAGGCTCCACAGAGACGGTCTGTCCGGCTAGACGGACTAAGCAGCTTTGACCGACGCCTCGATGTCTAGCGAGACGAGTCGTAGCGCCTGGCTCAGGCTCATCTAGCCAATTTATGGAACCAGCGCCATTGTTAGTCGGACGTCGCAGGTTAAAGCAGGAAAGGGAGAGGGAGAAGGTAGTGTGTGGTGGGGGTGAAATCTAGCTAATCAATTAAATGACCAATTGACCACCACAGAGAGTAAGGCGTGTAGGCGTGACTGTCATGATTTGAATATCCAATGGAATTAGAGGGAGATAACTTCGGGTATCAGGGGTAAAAATACTGACCAATGGTACTCGCCCTTTTTGGACAGATCGGAACGGAATAAGAAGGATGTGAGAGTGAGAGAACGGGAGAACGAGGGGAGAACGAACAGAGAGACAGAGAGAGAGAGGTCTGAGTGTAATCTCTGAGGAGAGAAGAGCAGAGAGATGAGGGGAGGAGAGGAGAGAACCAAGTGGGGGCATTAGCACGAGATAGTCTGCAGAGGAAGGACTTAGGAGAGATGTGGAGAGAGTTGCTAACTAATGAAGAGGAAAAGAAAGAAAAAAAGAAAAGAAAAGAAAAGCAACCATGTCCATTTGATAAGAGCAGACTAGAAGAGAGAGAGAGAGAGAGTGCAATGCGTTTAATGCAGGAAGAAAGAAAGGAGAACAGATCGATGTTGATAGTCACTGTTCTATCTTCACTGGGGTTCGACCTCATACTTGGCCAGCGCCACTTTCATCGACAGACCAACGCCAGTGCCAACAGTTCTCACCTGACAGGCGCCAGCAGACCAAGACCAGTGCCAGCAGTTGTGTCGTGCTTGTGAAAGTGACAGTGAAAGAAGAAAGAAAAAAAAAGAAAAGAAAAGACAGTGATTCGTGAATAGTTAAGATCACCTGGCCAGGTAAAGTAGAAATCTATTTATACCCAGGTTAGTTAATGATGTTTTAGACAAATGATTTTGTGAAGTTCAGGAAAGAGAGAATGTTTTATTTTGTTTGATTCCATATGCATTGATGGTTCGTTCTATGAACATGTGTAGTAAAGTTATAGACTTTACTAGTGGTTTGATGTGACGAATGCATGATATATGAATGAGGTCGTAAGCAAGCTGTGAGTGTGTTTGGGCTGTGCGCTAGTCCTTCCTCCATCGACATCACCCGAGGTTGACAATTTATTGGCGAGCTTGCCAGGATATTCTGGCCCATTTATTATAATTGTTCAACTTCTCAGAGAGGAGCTGGGTGGGATTCAAGTATTGTAATCCTAAGACAAGGGGTTGTCTTACTGTATGTTCCCAAGATAGTTAAATACTAGGCTTGGCATTGCATCCAAGATAGTTAATTACTAGGCTTGGCATTTCAGCCCCAGAGTACTCATTTCGCACAGATTGCCTATAATTCGCTCTCATAGTTGGGTCAGGCGCTGGGCGTCTTATAAAAACTAACTACGTTGTCCAAGCTAATATTATCATTCATAGGATTGTGCTATTACGTCACTCGTGTCGGTAACCACCAGTTTGGCTGTCATAGTATAAATCTTGTTCAAAAAAAAAAAAAAAAAAAAGATACAATGGCGGAAGAAAAAGAACACCCCTATCGAACAAACTTGTGAGTGTTGCTCGTGATTTAGGCTATTCGGGAGAAGAGTTGCGAGCATTCGTTGAAAACCAACAAAAGATGGAAAGAGATGAGCGAGCGGAAAAGACGCCGTGTCGCAATCGAAATAGCAGAACGGGAAAAGGTTAGGGAAACGCAGGAAACAGAAAGAATGAAGCAGGAAACAGAAAGAATAAGGGAAGCGCAGGAAACAGAAAGAATGAAGCAGGAAACAGAAAGAATAAGGGAAGCGCAGGAAACAGAAAGAATGAAGCAGGAAACAGAAAAATTAAGGATTCAGGCTAATGATAATCAGGCTAGGGAAACGCAGGAAACAGAAAGAATGAAGCAGGAACAGAAAGATTAAAGGTTCAATTAGAGTTAGAAAAGGTGAGGATACAAAGGGAGACCACCGAGGATGGGAGTTCAGTTTCCAGTGACTCTGTGCGCAGTTACGCTCCCGACCCAAGTTACCAAAATTCTCTGAAGGAACCGATTCGATTGATGCATACATCAGTCGTTTCGAAACGTTTTGCGACCAGTCAGGGTTGGCCTCCAGAGAGTGGGCAGTCATTTTGTCGGCGTTACTGACGGGTAAGGCATTACAAATTTTCACTGCGTTGCCAGCAGAACAACAGTCTGATTTCGGCGCTGTGAAGGAATCATTGATGAAAGGATTTGACCTCACAGAGGAGGGGTTCAGGAAGAAATTTCGTTCAGCTAGATTGCAAGCAGGTGAGACGTACACTCAGTTGGTGCACGTCTAGATCACTATTTTGAGAAGTGGTTAGAGTTGAGTGGTACGAAGAAGGAGTTCGCTGAGTTGAAAGAGCTGTTATGAAAGAACAGATTTTGTCAGGTTGCGGCCCTGAGTTAACCATACATTTGAAAGAGAGACAGCCAGAGACAGCAGGGGAGTTGTTGAAGTTCGCAGAGGTGTATAGAGAGGCACGTTTGGGCACTAAGGTGCAGGAGAAACAGGTGCTAGGCACAGGTGAGAAGAGTGCAAGGAGACTAGGGGAGTTTTCTGCAAAGTCTGCAAACCAGTGGTGGGGCAGAAGGAAGGGCAAAGGGACATTAGGTGTTTCATTTGTCACAGGAAGGGACATGTGGCTAGGGATTGTCGCATGAGGTTCCAGAAGGCAGCAGCCTTGCAAGAGGTGGATAAGGGTCGCCAAGGGAAACGACCTGCAGTGGAACCAAAAGGGATTCAGTCTGAAGAGGGTAGAGTGCGGCCTATGGCTAGCACTGGACAGCAGTCAGTGTCAGGGATGGAGGGCACTAGGCTGAGTGGTTCGTTACCAGTGGAAGAAGGGTGGATTGGCCAGCAGAGGGTGAAAGTGTTACGAGACACTGGTTGTTCATGTGGTGTAGTTAGAACAACGCTGGTCGAGAAAGGGGATTTGACAGGGCAAATCCAGACCTGTACTCTAATCGATGGCACTGTGAGGGAGTTTCCAGTTGCTAAGATAGAAGTACGTACCCCTTACTTCTCAGGCGAGTTGTCTGCGTTGGTGATGGAGAAACCCCTTCATGATTTGATCATCGGAAATATTCCGGGTGCAAGGGATCCAGGGGATCCTGAGTTGTTGACTGCTACAGGGGCAGCAGTTCAAACACGGAGCAGGAGGGAGGAAAAGGTGGATAAACCGTTAGTCGTTCCAGCAAGGAAGTCAGGCATAGATGTGTCGCCTGATGAGTTTAGGGCAGCGCAGGAACAAGACCCTTCGCTCGTGAAGTCTTGGGAGTTGGCAAGAGGTGGAGAGAAACAGGAGGTTAGAGGAGGTGAGACAGAATTTCTTGTGAAAGGCGGGCTGTTGTACCGAGTGTTCACCAAGGGGAAGACAGGTAAGGTGACCACTCAGTTAGAGGTACCAGCAGGTTATCGTGACACTGTCATGTCAGTGGGTCACGAGTCGCTCATGGCGGGTCATCTCGGCACCAGCAAAACAGCTGACCGAATCTTGATGACTTTCATTGGCCAGGAGCAATGGCAGACATCAAGCGTTTCTGCATGTCATGTGACGTGTGTCAAAGGTCAGCCACAAGAGGGGTGAAGAGGAAGGCACCTCTTAAACAGCCCCTTTAATTGACACACCATTCAGGAGGGTGGCTGTTGATCTGATTGGCCCAATCGCGCCCTGTTCCAAAGGTGGGCACAGGTAATGTGTTGACGCTCGTGGACTACGCGACCAGATACCCAGAAGCAGTTGCATTGAAAGGCGTAGATACGCAACAGGTCGCTGAAGGGCTGGTAGACATCTTTTTCGCGTGGGTGTGCCAGCACAAATTCTCAGTGACAGAGGGTCACAGTTCACCTCAGGCGTGATGAAGGAGGTCAACAGGCTGCTAGGGATCACACAGCTTCTCACTACCCCATACCACCACAATGCAATGGCTTGGTGGAGAGATTCAATGGTGTGCTGAAGGGCATCTTAAAGAAGCTCTGTGAGGAAAGGCCAGCAGATTGGGACCGCTACATTCCAGCGGCACTGTTCGCTACAGGGAAGCCCCTCAGGAAAGCACAGGCTTTTCGCCATTTGAGCTGCTGTATGGGCGGGACAGTTCGGGGACCAGTGTGCATTCTCAAAGAGCTGTGGTCCGGAGAACAGGAATCCGAAGAGGTCAAAACCACTTATCAGTATGTGGTGGACCTAGCAATAGGCTCGAGGAGACATGTAAGGTCGCAAGGGAGAGTTTGCAGGAGGCTAGGGTCGTCCAGAAGAAGCAGTATGACAGGAAGGTGAGGAAGCAATTCCTCAAGGTGGGAGATCAAGTCCTGTTACTGCTTCCCACGGATCACAACAAGCTGCTGATGCATTGGAAGGGACCATTCACTATCATTGAAAAGGTAGGTCAGGACTACCGAATCGATGTGAATGGGAAATCAAACTTTTCCATGCAAATTTGCTCCGCAAATTATTCAGCGTGAGACCCAGCACATAGGCGCAGCAGCAATCATTGATGGAGGTGAAGGAGACCCAGCAGAAGAAGGGGAGATTTTGTTGCCTGAGTTTCCAGGAGAAGAGTCATACAGGGATGTGTCACTGTATGAAGGGCTAGACAGTAGGAGACAGGAGGAAGTTAGGGGGCTCCTAGAACAGTATAAGGCGTCCCTGACTGATAAACCAGGCAGGACAACTCTAGAGACATGTACGGTGGAGTTAACATCGCAAAAACCCGTACATGTGAAAGCCTACCGATCCCATATGCCACCAAGCAAGTGATCGAGGAGGAGGTAGAAAGATGTTGGACCTTGGGGTGATTGAACGTCCAAATCATCGTATAGTGTACCCGTCGTCTTAGTGAGGAAAAAGTCAGGTGAGCATCGATTCTGTGTTGACTATAGACGTCTGAACAGTGTCACCAAGGTCGATGCAGAGGTCATACCGAACATGGAAGACCTGTTCGCTCAGATCGCCACAAGCAAGAGCCAGTATTTCCCAGGATAGATCTGAGCAAGGGTTACTGGCAAATAGCCTTGAGTGAGGACTCAAAGGAAGTCACAGCATTCTCCACTCCTATGGGGCTTATACCAGTGGCGAGTACTTCCTTTTGGGATGGTCAACGCACCTGCAGTCTTCTCTCGGATGATGAGGAAGTTATTGACGGGATTGGAAGGCGTTGTGAATTTCATGGATGACATTCTGATAGCATCCGAGACATGGGAGGAGCATATGAGGCAGCTAGGAGCAGTTCTAGAGAGGCTGAGACAAGCCAATCTCACAGCCAGACCAACAAAGTGCCAGGTTGGTTTTCCAAGCCTGGAGTTCCTAGGTTTTGTTGTCGGAGGCGACACAAAGCAGCCGGAAAGAGGAAAGGTGGAGAAGATGATGAATTCAGAGAGACCAAAGACCAAAACAGAAGTCAGGAGTTGCTAGGTTTTATTGGTTTCTATAGGGAGTTTGTTCCAAATTTCGCAGCAATCACGAGTCCTCTCAGTGATCTGGTCAAGGCAGGGAAACCGGCAGTGGTCGAGTGGTCAGACGCTGCAGAGCAAGCACTGCAGACGGTGTTGGAAAGACTAGGTTCCTGTCCCATCTTGAAGCTACCAGATATGTCCAAACCATTTTTGTTGCGGACAGATGCATCAGGCGGTGGGATAGGTGCAGTATTGTTGCAGGAGCATGAAGGGGTCGAGTTTCCTGTGAGGTATGCTAGCAGGAAGTTGACAAAGTGTGAAGAAGGGTACGCACGGTGGAGAAGGAGTGTTTAGCTGTCGTGTGGGCCGTGCAGAAGTTCCACAAATACTTGTATGGGAAAGAGTTCGTGATAGAGACGGATCATCAACCACTCAAATTCCTGCAGGAGGCGCAGTTGAAAAACAGCAGAGTGCTGCGTTGGGCAATGGCACTGCAGCCCTACAGGTATCGAGTGCAGTACATCCCAGGTCGACAGAATGTCGGAGCTGACTATTTAAGTCGTGTAGTCTAGCAAGCTGCAACTCAGAGGAAGTCAGTCATATCCGGGGTGCTTTGTTGATAATATGTGTTGATTACAGTTATGTTGATTGGATATGGGTTCATTCCCAGTTGGCTATGGTTCATATTTTTTTTGTGTGAGACTTGTTCTATTTTCTTTGTGAGACTTGTTCATGTGAATGTAGTTATGCTTGGAGCATACAGTCGCTTGTGTTAGTGATGCATTATTTGCAATAAGTGAGGATGGAGATTCCTCAGTGAAGTGTCATGGATCGTGATCATATTATATTGTGCTTTTCATAAGAATTGTGAAGAGAAGATATGGCCAATCCGCAGGTAGGGGGAATGGCATAAGTGCACACAGAGGTCGTTATTAAAATGAATTGAAATAACGCAAGAGCGCACGTCAATTATAACTCATTGGAGTGGTATTCACTAATGATATATTTTATAATTTGTAAACCGTTGGTTGTAAAGTATTTTTTCAAACTTTGCACGTGTAGCTGTGTGTCAGCAAATTCGGTTGTTGTTTTTTTTTTGTACCGTGGTTTTGAGACGATGCGGTGCATAGTCTTTTGCAAGGGGGAAATTGTCACGGTCAAAAAATAGAACAACCAAGGTCGTGGTCCAGGTTGTTTGGACATAAGCTCTAACTCAAATTTCTGGGCGCCACGCAGACCGGCCCATGGTTCGGATCCAGCCAATTAAGCATAGGGGAGAGGCTCCACAGAGACGGTCTGTCCGGCTAGACGGACTAAGCAGCTTTGACCGACGCCTCGATGTCTAGCGAGACGAGTCGTTAGCGCCTGGCTCAGGCTCATCTAGCCAATTTATGGAACCAGCGCCATTGTTAGTCGGACGTCGCAGGTTTAAAGCAGGAAAGGGAGAGGGGAGAAGGTAGTGTGTGGTGGGGGTGAAATCTAGCTAATCAATTAAATGACCAATTGACCACCACAGAGAGTAAGGCGTGTAGGCGTGACTGTCATGATTTGAATATCCAATGGAATTAGAGGGAGATAACTTCGGGTATCAGGGGTAAAAATACTGACCAATGGTACTCGCCCTTTTTGGACAGATCGGAACGGAATAAGAAGGATGTGAGAGTGAGAGAACGGTGAGAACGAGGGGAGAACGAACAGAGAGACAGAGAGAGAGAGGTCTGAGTGTAATCTCTGAGGAGAGAAGAGCAGAGAGATGAGGGGAGGAGAGGAGAGAACCAAGTGGGGGCATTAGCACGAGATAGTCTGCTGGAGAAAGGACTTAGGAGAGATGTGGAGAGAGTTGCTAACTAATGAAGAGGAAAAGAAAGAAAAAAAAAAGAAAAGAAAAGCAACCATGTCCATTTGATAAGAGCAGACTAGAAGAGAGAGAGAGAGAGTGCAATGCGTTAATGCAGGAAGAAAGAAAGGAGAACAGATCGATGTTGATAGTCACTGTTCTATCTTCACTGGGGTTCGACCTCATACTTGGCCAGCGCCACTTTCATCGACAGACCAACGCCAGTGCCAACAGTCTCACCTGACCAGGCGCCAGCAGACCAAGACCAGTGCCAGCAGTTGTGTCGTGCTTGTGAAAGTGACAGTGAAAAGAAAGAAGAAAAAAAAAGAAAAGAAAAGACAGTGATTCGTGAATAGTTAAGATCACCTGGCCAGGTAAAGTAGAAATCTATTTATACCCGGGTTAGTTAATGATGTTTTAGACAAATGATTTTGTGAAGTTCAGGAAAGAGAGAATGTTTTTTTTGTTTGATTCCATATGCATTGATGGTTCGTTCTATGAACATGTGTAGTAAAGTTATAGACTTTACTAGTGGTTTGATGTGACGAATGCATGATATATGAATGAGGTCGTAAGCAAGCTGTGAGTGTGTTTGGGCTGTGCGCTAGTCCTTCTCCATCGACATCACCCGAGGTTGACACTGAGGAGAAACAACAAGGTTCG